>CM022099.1:8529942-9129942 GCA_011114355.1 Carex littledalei | reverse complement strand
CACTGAAATTGCAAACATCCGGATTTCAATACATCTCGTCGCTTCAAAATTCATTAATATATAATTTGATATGTCGATCAGCTGAACAGGAGGCTCAAAATAAAGTGTCAGTATTCAGCTTAAAAACTGACTCTTGCATTTTTAATGTCTATATTTTTAGACTGTCAGTTTTCGTCATATTTCTACAAATTAAGCATACATACATGGACCAGTTGCAACCAACAATTCTGATGTCCGCAATATCATGGAAGCGAATCTGTTGCGATTCTGAGAGATCGCAGGATCCTGCGATTCTAATCTCAATCATTCAAACGATGAAACTGAGAATTCTTTTGAAAAGTCAATTTGTGTGCACGAATCTCAAAAGATGTGAACGGTTGGGATTGGAATTGCTGGGTCCTGCGATTCCAGAGGATCGCAGCAGATTTATTTCCCAATATCATGGTTCTCTATGCTTTGGGGGATTTCCTGTATTTTTCTCTCCTACCAAAATTTATGTTGCTTCTATTTCACATAATAACCGCTATAGTGAGAAGTTCCAAATTTGAAAATAATTCGGTGCGATTTAAAACTCGTGAAGTATGTAGATATAATTTGATGTTTTATAAATTAAATGATGTATTAAATTATTGATAATTGTATAAAAATAAATAAAAAAGTTAGCAAACTAGAGACGAGCTAAGTTGTTGTGTCAAATATAGAAGGCAGGTTTTACTTTACATTTATATCTCTATTTCAAACATGTAGCAGTTGATCTGAACTGCTTAATATTATTTTCGTATGAAAATATAATTGGAAACCAAATTTTATATATTTTTTATAATTTTTACTATTTTTTTAGATGGATGGAGCTACTTTTGGACGGGCCATAATCTTTAGATCATGTTGAGCAGTTCAGGTAGCTAGGTATCTAGACAAACAGTAAATTAACTTAAAGTGAAATTTGATTTTCATGTACAATTTGACTATTTGAACTTTGAAAAGAAATATATATGTTAAGCAAAACAAGAGAAAACAAATATATTTTAAAATAAGAAAAACCAAATATCTATAGATATATTTTAAAATAAGAACTCTATTAGTTTCAATATTGAGTTTCAATTACTTTTTAATATCATATTAGTGTCTTTCCATCAAGAAAAGTTTATCGTTATTTGTTTGTGCTGAGTCTATAATTTATCTCACCATTTTTATAAATAGTTGCATTATTAGTTTTGAACCATTCAGTTTTACTATACGATTCAGGTTAGATATTATATACAGACTAAATTATTATTTTTAATAAAATCTCTACAAAATAGCACATAATCTCTTCTACAAAATAGCACATAACCTCTTGAAACGAATCTCTTCGCCAAAATAGCACATAATCGCTACATGTGGACTTTGTTCTTGTGAGAATTTTCTAATGTTTCTTTTCGTAATTTAATGGTTTCTTGAATGACAATCAATCAGGGTATTTGTCGATTCAATTTGATGTGTGGTAATGCTAATTTAATTGTAGGGATGTACAAAATTTCTTACATTAGTTAGCATCTGAATTTCAGAAATCATATGAATTTTTAATCGGATACGACAATTGTTGTTGCAAGCAATACTCTTAATACACTATTTGATTAATTTGCAAAATATATAACAATTGAATTTAACAATTTTCTGGAGTTAAGATATTCTGCAGGTTCAAGACAATTGGAATTGCATTATGGATTAGTTGAACCGAAGAAATCATCAAGATATTTATCAAGATATTTAAATTGTAAAAATTATGAACTTGGTAAAGTAAATTTGATGTTGAAACAGGGATTAATCATTAGTAACGATTAGCAATTGTTGTAACGATTAGTGGCAGACTAAGTTGCTATTATAATAGAGTTATTGGTTTTTCAGCCAAATAACAACATAGCTCAATCGTTGGTAACGATTATGAAAGCTACACAGAAAAACTAGTCAAGGCTAAAACCCTAACTTCACAAAGCTCAATCGTTGTAACGATTATATAAAGTACACAGAAAAAAAATTAGGGCTGAAACCCTAACTCCACAAATTCTCTAATCGTTGGTAACGATTAGTGGCAAATTGCTCATTCCGAAGCTGCCACTATAAATAAAGCTATTGGGTTTTCGGCCAAAGGACTTTTAGCCGCCCCAACTTTTCAAAAACAAATTTTTTGTATGCTTAAGTCCCTCCATTGTTGAGAAAGCTTAGAACTTCAAGATCTTTTCAAAATCTCAAATCCACTTCATTAATCTCTATTTAGATTATATTAGAGTGATTTATTGAGTGTTTCTCTTGAAACTCTAAACCTAGAGACTTCGTTCTTGTTCGCACAAAAGTGTATCACAAAGTTTCAGTACAGCAAGCTGTACCTTTTAAACCTTGAATTAACTTCCGACTAGACTGCAAGTGCACAATCCTATCGTATAGTTTAGTCAGGTATCGATCCACATGACGGTTCAAATCTAATCTGGACTCTACTTAAATCAATTAGGTATTAGAAGTTGGAAAAAGTTGATTTGGTTTGTTTAATATTCCTAAGTTCAATCAATGACAGAAATAATTAAAATGACAAAAAGTAAAATTTGGTTTTTATCAGATAGAGAAAGCGTTTTCAGGGTTTTTGATTTCATCTTCAACTCTGCCTCTCGGTACCACACACGACCCGCATACTTTCATATGCGGCCCGCGTGGAAGACGCGACCTGTGTACTCTCATACGCTGTCCGCGTGGACCTCGAGTGAATGCAGCAGCTGTCTGTTTCTGCGTTGTTCTTTGGTGTAAGGGTTCATTGACCGAACCTAATGTTCCTAAACCTCAACTCTCGTTTGTTGGCTTAATAAACTTGGTATCGGAAATGCAATTTCACCTTCTTAGATTTTTAATCTAAGTTAATTGTCCAGTTTACTAAAGGTAACCACTACCTCTCGATAAATGGAAAAGTTCACCTCTCGGTTACTATTTGGTCTCGCCTCACGGCTCGTAAACCTACCTCAAATACTAAGTTTGGTTGAGAGAAACATCAGGGCCAAAGTACTAGAAAAGATGCTATAGACATCTAACAGTAGACAATCAAGAATCATTCAATCAACTTCAACAAAGCAATTAAATACTACTCAAACAATTAAACACTAACATTCAACACAGATTCAAACAACATGCATACAAAACAAAGTATCAAACTACATCGTAACCCTAGAAACTAAGTAACTACTCACACATAGTCAAAAAGCAAGCAAAACAAATGATAGAAGAAATAGCCATGACAAAACCCGAAATACAAAGAAGATCCGTGAAGAACTTTCGTCTTTCGCTTCTCAACTTCGTCTCCAAGCTAACCGTCAAGTCCAAACCCTAGAATCCATCTCTTGCTCTCCAAAATGCAGAATTTCCCTCTCAGGTGCAAGAAATCCCCTCTTATAGCTTTTCTGGCCGACCTTCCTTCAATTAGCCTCTGTTTCCAATTCTGCTTCTGTTTCCGGAAAAGTCTGACGCAACCCGCGTGGGATCTGACGCAGCCCGTGTGCCTGTGTCTTTGGCTCAGATTGTAGATCTTCTCGCAAGCTTTCCGAAAAGTGGTCATACACTCAAAACGGAGTTACGAGTCAAAAGTTATGACTGTTTTAAGTTCGGGTGCTGAAATTTCAGGGTCTGACGCGGCCCGCGTGTAGGGTTTCAGAACTCACAATCTTCCCTGATTTCGCTCGTTTTCTGCAAAGTAAGAATAAAAACACAGCAGTACCACATTCTATAGATATTCAATGTAATAGACACGATTTGGTGGTTTAAAACACATATTTTGGTACAGAAATTGGTCGGATTTGTAGGTCAAATATCGAGACATCAGTTCTCTGATCAAGTTGGCCGTGTGACTTTCCATTGGTTGTAAGGGCTCACCGGTTCACAAGTTGTAACATTTCTTGTTGGGTAATAGAAAGATGCACCGAGAAGAGGTTGCAACGCCCCGGAGGAGTATGCATTTTACGTCGAACTCCGTTACCATCCCGCGTGTCAATTTCTCTAAACACATCTATTTATTTTAATTGTAATTATTTTTAGTTTTTGAATATTAGTGGTGCCTTAAGATTTAAGAATAACAACAATTGCTAATTTAATTGCAGCGATGTATGGAGTTTCTTAAATTAGAAAAGTTTCTTATTAAGAAACTTTTTTAAATTGAAATTCAGAAGAAATTAAAGCATAATTTTTGGAATGGAAGGATTAAGAAATTTCAAGGTTCATAATTTCTATATAGTTGTGATTAGTTTCTAATGAATTTTGGGGATGGAGATATATCTGTCAAAGTTTGATAAGGAGTCAAGATATTGTTAGGGGTGTCAACGGGTATGGTAAGAGTCGGATGGAAGCATTTTCACATCCGTACCTGTTACAAATTGTTACCCTTACGACCGTACTCTATCCTTACCCGCTACAAATTATCTTACTCGTATCCTATAACGGGTAAATAACCGGTAATACTAATATAATAATTATTTTTATTATTTATTAAATAAAACATTAAAACATATACATTTTACACATGTACAGTATTTTATTGAAAAGTAATTATGATCGTGCTAAGTGCAAGTAAATCAATTAAAATACTCTTTTCAATGCTTATTAATATATTTAATATATATATATATATATTTTTTATAATTACCTGATCGGGTAACGGGTACGAAATAGGCTTTACCCATAACCTTACCCGTTTAGATAACGAAAAAAATCTTAAGCTGTATTCATACCCGATAAGTTTACGGGAAAAAAATCTTACCCGTATCTGTCTTATCGGATCGGGTAAACGGATAAAAGGGTGCGATTGACACCCCTAGATATTGTTAACAGGAGAGGAAAGTCAGAAATTTGATGCATAAGTAGATTTTTATAAGATTTGCGCAGGCACGCGGCTTACCCGCCTCATATTCATCCTATTTTCTCTGGAAAAAAATTCGGCAACGCAAATAATTGGCAGAACCGTGTAGCGAGTACGAAGATCATGATATATGGTTGCAAACTGCAAAGATCTGATCGCAAGGTCACATGACATTCGAATCGCCACAGAGAATTTCCATGAGAAACCGGGTTCCACCAACGGCACAGCGCACTCACAGCGTAGAATTCGGATCCATAAATAACTCAGAGTTTGAGTTTTCCCGAACCGTCCGATTAAAATCCGCACGAATATCTAAGATGTCACGTGAATTCAAACTTGAAACTCTGAGTTAGTTTAGGGTTCCGGACCCGACAAATGAGGGGACGCCACGCAACAGAAGCGCGAGACTGCGCCGTAAGATTCGAACTACCGGAGCCTGGAAACTATTGTTGCATTGTTCTTCCACTGCATTGTTCTTCTATTCCCCTAATGAAGCAGCAAACAATGTCGCGAGTCTCTTTAAAACAATGAAATAATAATATTAATATCCACTTATCCAGTTTTGTTCTTAATTCTTTTTCATTTCTGTATGCATAGATCCGACTATACTGTTCTCCAAATGGAATAACAGGATCACGTTATTTTAAATCTAGCCGTTTATTTGTATTGAGATTCGTGCATAAAAATTTCAATAACAATAAGAAGAAGGGAGAGCCTAGCTATCTCCCATCAACCATCTTCCGTTTCATCCTCCGTCAGTTGCATTAATTAAGTGGGGGGACCGCATAACCGTCAGCGTATTTTAGGAATTTGCAGAAAAGTATTCATTTGTAACACAACTAGTATTCATCCATCTATATGAAGGTATTCACATTTGCAATAGAAACATATTTGGATACATTACAACATTTAGTATATTAAGAAAGTAGGGACAACAAACAACATATGTGGGGGATCGCATAACCGTCAGCGCATTAATTAAGTGGGGGACCGCATAACTGTCAGAGCATTTTAGGAATTTGCAGAAAAGTATTCATCTGTAACACAACAAGTATTCATCCATCTATATGAATGTACTCATCTTTGCAATAGAAGCATATTTGGACACATCACTCACTCATCTTTTACACGTTTTTAGAGATGAGTTTTTTTTTCTCCGTTCAATCTAACTAATATTTCTGACAATCTATGAGGAATTTTGCAAATCTAAAACCACGAACGTCTTCTACACAATTTTCTTTTTCAAATGAGATCCATGATAACATACTTTTGAGTTGTCTGTTGCACAAGTATTCATACCTTGTCGCAAGTATTCATCTCTCATCGAGCAAGTATTCATCATCGTCGTGTAAGTGTAAATAGTTAATGTACCAAGAGTATTACAAACATATGTGCATACATCGATTAATTTTATAAGAGCAGCCGAATAGTATTCATCCATAAGATATCAAGTATTCATACATATACATTAAAGTATTTATACCTAAGATATCAAGTATTCATTCATACACGTTGAAGTATTCATCTCTAAAACATCAAGTATTCATTCATACACCTCTAATTTTTTCAAAATTTGTTTTTCTGTCATTTCTTAGTACTTAGTACGAACTGGCCCAATTCACCATTAATGAAGCTTTGTTCTTTGCAAATAACTCGCTACTGCATGAGGAAGAGGAACATAGACACGATGGATCTGACCCGGAGATCGACAATGATGGATCTAACCCGGCAGAGGCGGAGGTGAGAGAGGGAGGCGGAGGCAGAGAGGGAGAGGTGGGAGAGGCGGGCGGAGGCGGAGAAGGAGAGATGGGAGAGACGGGTGGAGGCGGAAGTAGAAGGTGGAGGTGGAGGTGGGAGAGAGAGGGAGAAAGAAGAAAAAAATAAAAGAAAAAAATTTGCTAATTAATTTGTAGGGACCATTAGGTAGTTAGAAGTTGTAATTATAGTTAGAAGAGAAAGTTAGTTAGTTGGAGGATGAAATGGAGGATGGATAGATGGGAAAAAATATAATTACCCTCCGAAGAATAACAAGTGGCGGGTCCCGCGCACATAAAGTAAAATTTCCTGTCATGCTCAAGAATCGTACATGCTTCAGAGATTTTCTGCGAAACATACCGTTTTCTCTCCGTGTTGCCGAAAATATAAATATGTTTGGACAGTTCTCTCCCGTCTAATCTGGCATTGGATGGTCTAGATTATTTTGATCTTCCGATTTTATTCAGATGGTTTGGTTCAGAAACTTTGTTTCAAAGAAAAAGTGTTATATCTATATGTCATTTTACATGTGTTTCTTTAACTAACCGATTTCAAATATCGTTGTTTATCTTTTCCTTGAAGCTTTCAGATAAGGATCTTCTAAGAACGATCAGGACTGAGGGGACCTCCTTTGTACATCTCCATCGTCGTCCTTTCAGACCCTACCAGTTTCTTGCCAGTTGTCCATAATAGCCATCTTTCTAGTGCTAATTGATATTATCAGCTAGTAGAAAGCAGGACCACTCGTTGACAAATTAGCAATGGATAATTGTTGCTGAGATTTAGATTTTTGATATTGGAATTATCCGATTATGATCCTTGCCCGAACCCATGTGTTAAGAGTCAGTGACTCTAGAGACAAGAATTTCCTGCCCACATGGGGCAAGAGATTCGGTTCCATTGTCACGATCATCAAATAAGTATGTGGTCAGTGGAACCAAATCCGCTCCTTTTATGGAGAAAGGGAGGATCCTCCTCTCTCTCTCTCCTTCATAAATAGAGACTATCCCATCCAGCAATTCTCCTTCTCTTTTATCCGGTATTTCTTTGTGGAGGAGGGTTCCAATGCCTCAATTTTTTATGTCTTCATCATGCTTTCATTTTTAAAACTTTAATAACTTAAAATTTAAAATTTAAATGTTAAAATAAAACCGTTGAATATGATCTACATCATTTTATCTATGTGCTCATAAAAATTATCACATTTTGATTTTGTTTTTATATAAATCAATAAGTTGAAAAATCAACGTTTAGAAATTATCCACATTAGTATTTTTTACAAGTTCTTGATAACAATCAAAACAAAATTAAAATATTATAATTTTTTACATGTACATAGAAAAAATGATATAAATCATATCCAACGGTTTTATTTTGACATTTAAGTTTTAAATTTTAAATTATTATTGTTTTAAAAAATGGAGGCATGGTGGAGGCATGAAAAATTGAGGCATTGGAACCCTCCTCTTCTTTGTGACCTCGTATTCTGTGCAATGTCTGAAAAATCTATACATTATTCATGTACTCAATGAAATTCAACTATACATCCTTGATAAATATACAAACTGAGATCGAAAGAACAATAGGACTCGAAAAAATAGATAATTCTCCTAAGAGATTAATAAATAGAAGGCCAATAAAATCAACGTTCCTCTCGCCTGACTCGGTTGGGATTAGAAACCATGTCCATCATCATCTTCTCCGGTGAATCCTCCCAACCAAATGTTTTCAAATCAACCTACATAGAAATAGAAACAACAATGACATAAATATACACAAGTAAAATATGGTAGATCTTCAAATTACCCGACCAGTGTTATGATCCTCCCAATTACTGACTGATCCTCTGCTTAAGTTAAACATCATGCTAGGTATTATTAGCTATAGCTGTAGATTAACAAATGTTGCAAAATGCAAACCTTTCTACGTTGTTCAGAAAAAATACTCTCTCTCTTCTTGTACACGTCCTGCTGCCGTTTTGCACTCTCTCCACCCAAACCCCACACCTCCACTTCTAGTATCTCCGCTTTAGTCGGTAAGAAGCCCTGGATTGCACAAATTAGAAGATGAAACAACTATTCATTGGAGAATTTTGCAAATCACAGCTAATATCTAATAGCATTTGCAAATATAACATTGGAGTTTCTTGTCCCAATTAAAGTCATCAATTTTAAGTCTAGAAACAATATACAACATTAATACATGTCAAGTTAAGCAAAAGATGATTAGTCCAAATTTTTCCTTACATTAACTCAACTAAATATATTATAGCTAGTTCAATCAAGCATGGAATATCTAATTTTTGTTCCCACTTGATATTAGTTCGAACTGGGTTTTTTTTTCTTTTCGACTTTTTTGTTTCCATTTTTTTTTGTAGGGGAGTGGGCAGAGAATATTTAACAAAATATTCCCCAAATATAATTGGGTTATTGCAGAATCTCCATTACAAAAGCTTGTCAGGCTTATTTGGAATAATTCGGTGTTATCACAATTAACAATAATCCCTTCAATTTAGTCTTTTCAATTTGAAGCAGACATGTACCGAGTCAAAAGATAAAAAAAAAAAACCAAGATAAATAATACCTGATTGGGAAAGAGAGGGCCATGTTGGTACGTCTTGTCAACAGCATGGTGCCGAATCACAACCCGGGCAAAATCCTCATCTAATAATATTCTTTCATTCCCAAGGCTCCCACCAAATGCAACGCAAATAGGTTTAGGGTTTGCTTGGTAGACCCTAACAGCAGGCTGCACGTGGCAATACACAAAGTTTTTCTCCTTCCCTGCAATACCAACATCCATGGGCTGTGTCTGGAAGAGGGATAACTCAGGGATAATGTTATCCTTACCTCTAATATGGATAACTTTATCCCTGAGTTATCACCAATCTTGCTACCAAACACAGTCATGGGGGATTCTTTTAATATCTTCATCATTAGGTGTAAAGGACCTGACTCGTACATGCTATTGACGCCAAACAGTTATTTGTTTTTTACAATTTCAATAAACCAGATATGACTTTGGAGATGAAAGTCAAAACTATAAACTCGAGCAAGTAACCATGCACCCAATCTAGCTGCATGTTGGTAACAATACCTAAATTTTCTAAAGTAAGCTTGCTGCCTTTAACAATGTTCCAGAAGTATTTCACAGCTAGAAGCATGAGGCTGCATACATTCAAAATACATTAAAAAATAACTATTCACCTGAAGGAGGAAAGGCCCGAAAAATCGGGTCTATAGCAAAAAGGTATGCTGAGCTTCCAAAATATACGTCTCTGCTTTCCAATCCTTGTTCGCTTAATATACCAATAATCCATTTATTTGAAGTCGTTCTATTATCAGCTTCACTGGAGTTGGCTACCATGGCTGAAATTAAAAGCAAAATAGGACCATTGTACCCTTCAACATTCGACCAGAACCGGCTCAATCCCCTTCCATCTACCGATGCCCTGAAAGATGACAGCATTGTCCTCTAGTCAAATTGAACTTTTTTTTTCTTCAATCAAGCGACAGTAATATTCCCTTTGTATCAAACATTTGTTTTGGAAAAATAAAAATATGGTCCAAAGATGCTTGTTTGGTCCCCAAACTTCCTATCTCATATTATCTTGTCTGCTGCCATTAAATTTTTTATTCCAAAAAATAGCTAGTTCAATTGTACTAAGAAATATGTCAATATGGTGACATGTCTTATGATAGAGTTACAACTTAATCACATCAATGCTAGTTCAAGTGTTCCCATCTCTGATTATTTTATTAACTATAATATAAGCTTGGCAAGCTCATCATGAAATATTTGTAATTTTGTTGTTAAAGTGTAACTTATTAGAAGTTCGATTCTGAACTTGCAGACCCATACATGCCATTATATACATAATAATAAGTAGATAAATCTACAAATAAATCATCTACATATCTCCATAGGTAAGAAAATTTCACTGCCTCCAAAACTAAGAGGTAATATTTGATAGAGACGAGAGCAGAAAAGTTCAAAATTTGCAACAAACCTATATAGAAGGTCATCATCATCCATTCCACTAAAGGATGCATTCAAAAGTTGATTACTCAAGGCACCTCGAAGAGAAAGAGAAACAGCCCATGCCCTACCTCGTGTTAATAAATAAGTATCATGACTTCCTGCAGCAGTGTCACTGGCTGATACTGATTCCCCAAGGCTTTCCTGCATTAAGATAGGAAGTACAAAAAAAATAATATCAAGCGGGGATTTAGAACTCAATGCTTTCCTGCACGGGTCAGACGTGACCCATTCAAAAGTTAGAATTTTTTTTAAGTATGTTTTACATGTAATTTCCTGGCTTGGCAGGTATTTGAATGTGCATAGTAGGGCACAATTTCACCTTAAACATCTAGTGAATCAAAAGAAATGAATACTGGTAAATGGTGCTTTAGACAACACACTGCTTTATAAGGATGACCATGGTACATAACTAATATCACCATGCAATCCACACTATTGATAATTGCAGAGTTCTAGTATCATGACACATACAATAATATAATAGGCATCAAAGCAATTTGCTGAGAAAAATACCAATTACTAACATATAAACCACACCACAGATTTCACAAACCTCTGAAGCAGCACACAACTGGATCTTCTGTTGCACATACTGTGCAAGACTATGTGAAATTCCAACCACTGCAGATGAAACCCACCCCTGAAGTTTTTGCACTGGTATTTCCTTATCATCAGCCAAAAAATCAACCTTCCAAATATCACCATCATCTCCAACAAGACCACTACTAACCAAAGCAGAATTTAACAAATGGGTCACGTCTGGTAAGACCAAAATGCCCTTATCAACCTTTACTTGCCTCGAGATCAGCACACTATGCATCAGTACCCAGCACATCCACAGGAACATGACCAATTGGGTTGGTACGAATGACCCAGTAACCTTCCCTGTACTGTCTTCACCCAAATCAAAGTCCAATTTTTTGCCTACACCAGCCTCATGGCACATTGCCGAAAATAGTTGGTAGAGTCTGGTAAGGGATTGTGATGTTGGTGTTTTTACACAGCACCGGTTGAAACCTCGCAAGAAATCTACCCAGGTTATTCCTGCAGTAGCGGTTTTGAAGAAAATAGAGGTAATGCAGGAGCCAAGATGAGATAGTAGTTCGGGAAACTTCTCTGGTACTTGAAGCAATTCAGATTCTGATTTGAAGTTTGATGTGTTAATAGAAAACGCTTCCTGATGAAAAAAAAAGTTAAATCAGAACAATAAGAGACTAATGAATTAATTTGAATTCCAAATTATCGTGATCTTAACTCAACTGAATTCTGGTATTCTACAAGGAATTAGTACCTGGAGGGAAGAGAGAGGGATGGTGCCGTCGGAAGAGGACAGCTTGGAGAAGGAGGCACGGAGGTAATGGAGAGATCCAGTGGAGACAGCAAGAGACTCCTCCTCTTGCTGCTCCAGTGACTGTGCGGAGCTCCCGTCGCTCGAACTGGATGCTCCCATCTCTCTGTCTCTCTCTCTCTCGCGCGCGCGCTCCTGGCTCTTGCGATCTCCAAGGGACGAGAAACGAGAAAGAAGTAAGAACTGTTCGTATCGACGTGTCGTGGCATATATTAGGAGAGAGGTCGGTATTCGAACAAGTATTCTCTCCATTACTGTAAAGATTCCCTTCACTTTACGGTGTGGGATTAACTCTCAGACGCTTTGAGATTCGGTCTAGCGCAGGGGGCAGTATTATTGGGATTTGAAATTCGTGCCAAGTTAAAAATAACGGTCCAGATCCAATAATTGTAAAAGATTCCCTATTACGGTACCGGAGAGGATGTGAATTCGGTATTCACGGTCTGATGGCTCGTGTCGTGTCGATTCGTGCGGGGCCCATGACATTTTATTCCGATATTGCACCCCAAAAAGCAATTATTAAAGTTAGAAATTTGCCTACGGGCGTTTCAATGATAAAAAAAAAAAAGTTAGAAAATAAATTATTAAATATATTTTTGTATTTAATAAATAGGGTCTTAAATTTGATGATGAGTGAGGCTATGGTGCTATGCATAGCACGGATGGGGTCCGTGCTACGGCTCAAAATTTGACTTTTTAAAATCCTAATGGTCGATCCAACCGTTCAATGTGATAACCATATGAATATGTACTTGCAAACTAAATTTTACATTTTTTCGAATTTTTTTACTATTTTTTTAGATAGGTAGAATTTTGATGGTCCAGAATTTTCAGAAAACACTGATTTTTCTACCTATCTAAAAAAATAGTAAAAAAATTCGAAAAAATATAAAATTTAGTTTGCAAGTACATATTCATATGGTTATCACATTGAACGGTTGGATCGACCGTTAGAATTTTGAAAAGTCAAATTTTGAGCCGTAGCACGGACCCCATCCGTGCTATGCATAGCACCATAGCCTCACTCTTTGATGATAACAACAACTAATTGGCCATCTATGAAGTTAATAAAAAAAAATATTTCTGTCGGCACTCGATGACTAAATGAAGGTTTCTCAAATGCAATGTTATTAAATACGGTTTTCATGCGGTATGCGGTTGCATATGCGGATTTTTATGCGGACTTATATATGCGGATTCTTTCATTAGATATTAAATATAAGACCCTCAATTAAATATTTAATATTTAATATGTTTTAATCTGATCAATTATTTAATATAGACACACCAAATCCAGGTCTAACATTCCATTAGATATGCTACAAAAAATTTGAACATGTTTAAATATATATTTGAAAGTTGATAAATCTTAAGGGCCCAAATTCTTTTTAATGGCCCAAAATACAGGCAGCGTGAAATAGATTGCTTTTTTATTAATACAAAAAAAAACAAATTAGCAAATCTGTCTTCTCCTTCAAATTTTTATTAAAACTACCTGGACCGCCCCTTTATGAGGCGGTCCACTATTCATACCAGACCGCCCTCCAGTGGGGCGGTCCGCTATAAAACCCCTATATAAGACAGTTTTCTCTCTCCTGCCACTCACAAATTCATTCTAACTTAGCTGAAAGAGAAAGAGGAAGAAAGAGAGGCGATTTTGTGGCGATTTCAGGCAACAGTAGAGGTATATTTAATTAATTTTATTTTTTTAATTAATTTTTTAAATCGTTTTTTATATTAATTTGTAAACAGTAGCTCTCAAACCGAAAAATGTTAGTTGCACTGTATGTGGGCGGGAAGCTTGTCCGGGGTGTGGAGGGAGCACAATACACTAAAGAGGCAACCTATGGCTTCAAGGTGAATGAAAATACCTCATTTGTGGAACTTAAGAGAATGGTGTACGAAAAGATTGATGTAAATCCCAACCGGTATGACGTAGATTTACTTACTCGGATTAACAAATAAGGGGGTAGACCTTACAATACTCGGATTAACACAATAAGGGTATAGGGGAAACTAAGGAAATATAGGGAGAAATGTTCAGTTATGAAAGTTGTCCCGTACGGAGATCGCGCCTTGGAATTCGAAGTGCACCGTCCAGGTAAGTACGTTCTAACCAACCGTAGACCGGATGGGACTATGGAGTTTGTGAAAATGATGTTCAAGTATGTTGTTATTTTTGAACCTAACAATACTGTAACATGTACTTGCCAATGAATCCAATTAGCTCACCTACCTTGTTCTCATGTTATGGCGGTGTGCCGAGAGAGAAACTTCTCTAAGGATGATTTTGTCGCAGACATGTACCGTAACGACTACCTTGCGAGTACTTGGGGTGTATCTTTCCATCCTTATCCCAACCAGCATGCGTGGCCGGTCTATGTTGGGGATAGAATCATGCCCGCAAAGGGGTGGATCAAGTTAGGGAGAATGCCCCACAAGCGTGCTGTAATGACCATGGACCAGATGCAAGGTAGACAAATGGGACATCAGGCTCACCGTTCAACTTCTGACAGGCAGCGAGTAGGTACATTTGATTTTATGTTTTATTTTATATTTTACGATTTCAATATCATACCATGTTTGTTGAATTGGAATGCAATGCAGATGCCATAAACAAAGCCAATGAAAGAGAAAATGCTAGAGTTGTTGCTGAGGCAACCGATAGTAGTTAGCGCACTCATTAAAAGCCCAGGAACCGGTAGTAGCCATAGAGAGACATCCGGTAGTGTCGCACAACCATATGCAAGCAGACCCAGAACTCGTCGACTTAGTTTGTTCGGACGTCGTCGCTGATTACCAAGTTACTTGAGATGCATGTTGTGACCTATTTTGTTTAGATCTATGTTGTGAACTATTTTAATTGGTACTTTGTGAACTATTTAATTTATAGTTTGTGAAATTATTTTATATGCTTGAGTTTTGTTATTTTCATAACTTAATTATATATACAAAAATTGACAACATAAATATAAACAAACACAAAATTGATGTAATAAAGTCTACCACATAAATTCTTAATAAGTAGTACTACTTCTTACAACGAGCCTTGAAAGTACATGGAACAAAGTCATCATCGAATTTTGCCGGATCTGGATCAGTCACAGCAGACAAAATGATAGTCTTACCAGTATAAGTACACGGAACAAACTCATCGTCCGATGCTAAAGGCTCTGGATCAACCTTTTTTTTTCGAAAAATTGCCGTAGGGGTTTTCCACAAAGTCATTGTCTGAAATTTCATACCGAATAGGCCGTCTAAAAAATTCCTCCATCGTACATACATGACAGTTCTGGAGATCATGGCATACTTGACAGTTGTTCTTTTTTCTCTCATTTTTCCCTCGATCACTAATTGACCATCTTCTAGCTAGGCCACGATAGGATGACCTACCTCGGTTGCTCTCTTTCTCTCTACCTCAATTGTTACTGTCATCATTCTTATCCAAAAAAATGAATTAAAAAGACAAATTAAGCTAATAAATTAAAAAAAATTGTGAAGATTTACCTCTATTGTTATCTGAAATCGCCACAAAATCGTCTCTCTCTTCCTCTTCTTCATATTTCTCTTTCAGCTAAGTTAGAATGAATTTGTAAGTGGGCAGGAGAAAAACAACTTCCTTATATAGGGGTTTTATAGCGGACCGCCCCATTGAGAGGCGGTTTGGTGCAGGCAGTGGACCGTTTTAATAAAAATTTGGAGGGGAGGGCAGATTTGCTATTTTTATTTTTTAGGGTCTTAATAAAAAAAACGGTGAAATAGAAGCTAAAAGTAAAGAGTTTGGTTCGCGTGAAGGAAAACTATTAAAAAATTTAAACCGCATGAAAGAAAAGGGGAGTCTGGGATACACTCTTTAGTTCCAACATTCTAAAACAAAAAATACAGAGCGCTCTGGAGCTTATATAAGAAGATAGAAACAACCTTGAAATCCACCCGACTGGCTTAGTCCGTGTTTGACCCTAAAAAATTGGGATTTAGAAATAAATAAATAAAAAACTATAGGGCCACGATTTTATTTAATCACAAAATTAAGAAAGAATGTTCATGGTTTATATTGAATTAAAATAATCGACTTCAATTAAAGTGAATTGACTTCAACTAAAAAAAAAAAAAGTTGGCTTCGGTTGACTAAAATAGTTAAGTCGAAATTGACTTCAATTGAAGTGAATCAATTTTTGCCGAAAATGAAATGCACACGGGCTCGGCCGAAGGAAATGAATAGATTGAAATAAGAATTACAATTGGGCTTGGGCTTGGACCGAAGGGTTGAGCTTGAGCTGCTTACTATTGGCCGAATGAAATGAAATAGCCGCATGGGCTTCGGTGAAAAAAACAAAATAAATTGATGGCTGAACCATTAAGCTGCTATAGAGCCGAACCATGATAAAAAAATTTCGGTGGTATCCAAGTAAAGAGGAATATTCCCATGACCAATGAAGATGCTCTAGAATATGTTTTAGATATATTTGTTCCCATGGACACATGTTACATGACCAATAAAGATGCCAAAATAAATGAATATGCTCTAGATATTTTTGTTCTCATAGACATATGTCACATTACCAATGAAGATGTCAAAATAGAAGAATATTCCCTCCAAGCTTGTGGGATAAACATGACCCTTTGAATGCATCCAAATCTTTGGATGAAATTTAATACAAAGGAGTGGTGAAGATCAATGAAAACAAGGCTCCTCTAAACCTTAGCTCAAGAGGGCTATATAAACACCTCATGTGAAGATGAAGAGATGAGACCCCTACAAGGCTTAAACCCTAAAAACATAACACTATAAGGCCGAAATTAGCCAATATGCAAAAATAGGGCAGCAGCCATGGCATAGAGTATCTCAAATACACAAGCCACCTAAGGCCAAAATCACACACACAACACATAGAGCAAAGCTTTTAAGCTTCTTCCCCCCAAACCCTCTTCTTCTCATCCAAAAACCAAATAGAAATAGATAGAAATCCAACTCTTTTTGAGATGTAATGCCTTAAAGGCCTTGATGTATATGTAAATGAAGCCATGGATCAATAAAACATGTTTCTTACTTGGAGCTTGAAATCTATTTTGTTTCTTTACTACTTTGTTGTGATGAATCTTGTTTCTTTTCTTTATTACATTGCTTCTCTCTTTGATTTGCTTTGCTCTTTCTTTGATTTGGAGCTTATGAGTAATAATAGTGAAGGCTTCATGATAGCCTAATGATCACTAATGATGCCTCTTCCTTTGCTATTTTCACAAAATGTCATATAAAAAAATGTTATGTCAATTTAGCTGATAGGATTTGTACTTCTTTATGAAGCTTGATGCCCTATTCCTCTTTTTGACTTTAAATGCGCCTTTTAATTCTTGTATAAAGTAACAAAATGGCAAAGATATGGATGTTTGAGCTAGATAGTTCCATTCATATCTAACCTATTTCATTATTTTATTATAAAGGATTACAAGGTAACAAAAATGAAAATAATCAAAGTGAAAAGATAGAGATTGACAATGGTTGAGCTGGATAACTCCCTGTCAAATCCTCTTTAATGGACCTATATTGCATATGAAAGTTATTTAATTTCCTTACACACATGCATGTGCATATGTGTACTAGATTACACAAAATAAGGAAATTAAATAAACCAATATGTAAAATAGTGAGAGATGGAGGTTTAAAATGTAAATAGACAATGGCTAAGGCTATTTCATGTCATTTACATCTTGAGCCAATGATTTCTTGATGATTTGTCCTCTAATCAAGATAAAGAATACTCAAATCATGATTTCAATAAAAACCAAGGATCGTCGTGCAAAAATCATACTTTGACATCCTCTTGATGCTTAAACCCTTTAATTAAATAAATTTTTGGAACTTTGATCTTCTTTCTTTCACTTCTGGTACGGTACCAACCCAAACTCAACAACAAAGCACCATGCAAGTGTTGTTGGTACAAAGAAAACTCTCAAAATAGTAAAATCGACCTGTTCTAGTAAATCAGTCAGTGCAGACTGGTACGAGGACCAAAATGAAAAATAAACTATACTGGACTTCAAAACACACAATTTAAACCCAAATTTTACATTTATAGCATTTTCTATGCATTTTTTATGATTTTTCAAAATTCAGCCTTCGGAATATGAAAAAACCAGCAAAATACCAGCACAGTTTTCCAGTTTACCCTTGTGTTTAGACCCATATCTGGTACAGCTAGGAAGTCCCAAAATTCATGAAATTTTACCAGTGTGTGGAGCATCATTTCCTGAGAATTTTCATGTAAAGAACATCAAATTTGGTTCAGTAGATCTCTCAGAATGATTTTCCAAAGTTAACACTCTCTAAAAATAAAAACTGCACAGCTCCAAGTTCACTACTGTTTTCTTTTTGCTTCTGACTTTACATGGTCTTTAGGCACAGAAATAAATCTTCAAAATTCATGAAAATTGACAGGGTTATAGTTTGAACTCTCCTCTTTAAATCCATATAAAGAACACAATTTTTGGTGTAGCCAATTGTCAGGAAATGGTCTTCAAAGTTCAGCAAAACAGAAAACTGCTGCTCCATTTACCAGCAAGTATCTTTGCACGAAAACACACATTTGGCATAGCTCTGAATTGAGTTTAGCAAAACTGTTGTACAGGCATATAGATCATGACTAAACGAACATTTTCACATAAATAATACAAAATTTGGTGTAGCCAATTGGCGGGAATTGACCTTCAAAGTTCGGCAGTTCAGAAAAACAGAAAACTGTTGTTTACCAGAAAAATGTTGTTTTAAAACATTAATGGAGCCCTGTACGTTATACCTTAAATTCTCAAATTTTTATGGCTTATAGAACAAACAATAAGGAACAACCTGGATAAATTTCAGCTTGAAATGATAAACCGATGAAGAGAAATCCAAATCACAAGGTAGTACCCTGCACAAATTCTGAAATTGCTGAAACAGCAGGGATGTTGATACAAAATTGATTGAAAACCCATGAAAGAAAATTCATGAAGAGTTGATAAAATTCAGTAGGAACCCTGATACATATTAGAAGGTTTCTGTAAAGTTTAATCATGCTCTTGAAGTTCAAAATTAAGAAAAGAACAAGTCACAATTAAGGGACAAATCTGAAACACGGTTACTGCTCAGGTCACCACTTGGCACTTCCGTTTGACATAGCTAATTGTTAGTGTTGTGATCTAGAAGCCAATCATAAGATGATTGTATTCTAAGTTTTGTTCATGTAATTGGATGATTTGTTTATCATTTTGTTCCTTGAGTATTTTATTACTTATAGATCATTCAGGTTGAGGACTTGGAATTGTGAAACTCTATACATGAGTTAATAAATACTCTAAAGTGTCCCTAGTCTTGGTAATTAACAAGGAACATTAATTACCTGTATAAGATTAGCATTTGAATTAGATGATGATCATGTTCTGCAGATCATATGACAAGGAGTTGTCAATCTAATCAAATGGATACCTGATGGAGATCAGGGGATTGGACGTGACCAAAATAAAACATTATATGGATTGTGTTATGTGTCATTAATGTTTTATTTGTATCTTGAATTCTAAGGTATGAGATGATTGTTTCTCTCACATGAGAATACATATTCGTGGGTATTATCCAACGCTGTCCGTAACTGGCAGTCATACAGATTCTATCTCAGTATGTATCTCTCATGTGGAGAGATAGTAATTATCAAGAATACCAATGTCTCTCATCTCGGTGAGTGATAATATCTCTGGGCCCCTTGATGAAATAATACAAGTATGTGCATTTATGATTAAAGAGTTAATCATAATACTGAATTATTTTAAAATTAAGAGAAGAATAAATTTGCAAGGATGACACGTTCCTACCTTGAATTTATTCATGATATCATGAGACATGGAATTGACACAAGGCAATTTGTTGCTTAAGAATCGTGATATAGTATGGTACTTATCATTCATGTTATTTGAATAATTACAATGCATATTGCCATGTGCCGCTTGTAATTTATGGAATCGAAATGAGTTTCAGTTTCCATTGCCATGTGACATAGATCCCACATGGTCATACCAATAAGAAGCTAATTAGAAATGCTCCTTAATTTATTTGACATGTATGACATGATAAATAAATTGGTTTCTCCACCAGAACATGAGAAATATAATTATTTGAAATAATTATATATGATACTATAATTAATTAGATTAATTGTATTAATTCAAATAAGGAAAAATAAAACTTGGCCCAATAAACAAAGTCCAATGGTTGTTGTTAATTGTGGCACATGTTTGTGAATTGTTTTCTTAATAACTACCACGTTTTCTGAAAACTGCTGCGCAGCATTTCTTATTTTGATCATATCTCTCTCATACGAAGTTGGTTTTGAGCGTTCTATATCTTTCTGGAAAGGTAAGAGAAAGATCTAGAACTTTGCCTCTCTGGAGGAAAGCCAAAATTGAATTAAATCGTGGTAAAAAACGTGGTAGAACGTGGTGGTTAATTTGGACCGTCATGTTCTGAAAACTGCCGCACATGTTTCTTATTTTGATCATATCTCCTTCATCCGAAGTCGGTTTTGGGAGTTCTATATCTTTCTGGAAAGGTAAGAGAAAAATCTAGAACTTTGTATCTCTGGAGGGAAGTCAAATTCGAATTAGATCATGGTCAAAAACGTGGGAGAACGTGTGGTTAGTTTTGAAAACTGAATTCACATTCCTCATTTGCTATATATACTTTCTCTCTCATTCCTATTGAGGGTGATTTTCGTTTTTAGAGAAGAAGTTATGCCAAGAACTCTCTCTTTCTCTTTTGTTTTCATATCTCATGTGTTGAGAACCTATAAATCCTAAAGGTTCAAAATCTAGTTATCTTGAAGGATAGGGATTAAGGAGCAACAAATATAGTATTCTCTAGCAAGAAGAAATATTTGTTTTTAATTAATTTCTAGGTGGATACCATGGAGGACTTCTACTTTGAAGTCTCATCTTGGTGCAAGGCATTCTAGGTCACGCACACATCAACCACAAGGCGCTGCAAGACATCAACAAGGAGGTGGAGGCTACAAACTCTACATCTCAATGACCTTCCTTTCTTGTTTGGAGACAAGAAACTAAATGTATGATGTTTAATGATTTGGAAATTAATTTTGGTTGATTTCAATCGCACATGATGATCTCTTTTGGTACTTTTTGTCAAAAATTTTAAAATTCCGCTGCCTTAAGTACCATAAAATCCAACACTAAACACCATGAAAAATCATGACATCAATACAAGGCGGCAAAATTTCATTTAAAACCATCAAGTGAAATGAAAGATATCAAGTCTCAAAAATTGACCAAACTGGTAAAAACTGCACATGCAAAAGTAGCAGCTTCCACTTTACCCGTGCCTTTGTGCAATCTTAAGACATAGAAATAATGTCTCAAAAATTATGAAACTTTGCGGGATTGTAGTTTGCACCACCCTCTTCAAAACCATATAAAGTACCAAAATTTCTGTTCACTGGATTGTCCAGAATCAGGTTCCAAAGTTGGACAAAAATGATAAATGCACATATGTCTGTGTACATGCACACCCTTGAAATAAATGTCAAATAAATATATAAAAATGTGGTAAAGTTCCCATATGCCCTCCAGATCTAACGTTTCATGCTTGCAGGTTAAAATCATACCATCATATGATCAAATCCCATGAAAAATGAGTCGTTGCTGTTGACTTAAAGCAGTGTTGAAAGCTGACAAGAGTTCCTCTTCTACAAACCCAATTCGCAAAAGAATCAAGTCAAAACCACGAAGAATATGAAGGCAGCAGTAGCTAGAGGCTTGAAGGCCCAATGCAAATCTCAAAGCCCAGATTGATAAAGAATTAGAACCTTTTATAAACAGACCCTTTTGACAAAAAAAAAATCACAAGCGCAGTCCTTGGAGGCCCAAATTACCCTCTCAACCTTGCCAAAAGCCCAAATCACAAATTCTAGTCCCTCTAACTTTACAAATAAGCCCCTGAGAAGATAAAACTTCACAGAAAAGTCCTTTTTAGCCATAACTTCTTCATTTCAAGTCCAAATTGACTCAAACCAGTCCCAAATGAACCCAAATTAAATCCTCCACACTTTTAAATTAAAATTGAATATGTTCAAGCATCAGCCAATTCCTAAAATGACCAAAATACCCCTCTTCCTCAAATTTAAATGATTCCCTTTATGAATAAAATATAAATAAAGCATATGCATATATTTCTCAAGTATGAAAGCACCTCTTCAAGATATGATAAATATTATTTTAAATATAAAATTGCATACATACAGATACACACACACGTCCAAACAAAGATAACCAACCAAACCAAACCCAAAGTCAATACATGAGCCCCTCCTTTTAGCTCCATTATTCAGTTTACAAAAGTAGACACAAATCCTGGAATGAACGAGGTATTCAGTTCGACTTGGAAGGGTCTGCTGATGTAATTAACGACGGGGGCTTGCGCTCGCCGGGAGTTAAATGTCCCCACAATCATTAAACTCCCTCGATAGACTGATTATAAATAATAGGTCTATCGAGGGTGAACCAGAAGGAATAGCAGGAAGAAATAGATGTCTCAAGTTTGATGTTCTCTCCATGTCTTAAGAAAACAGAGAGCATTGAACCCTGAGACATTGTACACATATGCACGCATCTTCCCCTCAGTGTAACTTTCTGCGCCCTACAGTCCGGATGAGTGCTGGGGATTGGGTTTCGATTACTGCCGGGCATCCGATTCACAATTTAACTAATATATTTATTTGAATCCGAATTAATTTGGATTTGTGTTGTTAATAAATAAAAATTTTAAATGGCAGTCATATGCAGTCATATGCGGCCATATATGCAGTTATATGCGGCCGTATATTCAAATCCGCATGTATAGGACTGAGGTTTTCTATGTGATTTCTCACTGCATACGCATATGCGGCCGCATGAACCGCATTTTATTACACAGCTCTAATGAGATCAACTTTGATACATCATAAATATAAATATGAACACTTATTAGTTAATAGATCAACAATAATATCTTCTTCAAATCTCTCTATTTTTTTTTTTGAAATCCCGGTAGCGACTACCAGGTAATATCTTCTTCAATCTCAAAATGTGATATCGTGCACAGATGATTCATGGATCTGCAAATTTTGTTAGCGTATTCCGTTAACTATTCTTTGAAACAATAAATTGATTTTAAAAATGATAACGACACGTTAAGTTTTCTAATTTTTTGTGGAAGAACTTAGTGTCTAATTTATTATTGGGGGGAAGTATCTAAAAGGTGCTTACCGGTTCATATCTTCGCATCAAAATAACTTTCAAAAATGTAAAAGAAAATTGACAGAGAATTTGAAACTTTATTTGTGTTTCAATATAATCCTTTACTCTTATTGTTAACAATTATATTCTTAGTTCTATTAAAACTTGGCACGGTGTCACTGGCACAGACAGTCTCCCCATCAGGGACAAGTATCCTCTCCATTACTGTAAAAGATTCTCTTCACTTTACGGTTTGAGATTAACTCTCAACCGCTTTGAGATTCGGACTGACGGAGGGGGCAGTATTATTGGACTTTGAGATTCGTGCAAGTTAAAAAGAACGGTCCAGATCAAGTAATTGTAAAAGATTCCCTATTACGGTACCGGGGAAGATCTGAATTCCCCCATCAGATGCAATCCCTTTAAACTGCCCGCACACACTCTGGCATCAAGTTAGTTTTTTTTTTTTGAAGGATTTGATAGTGGCTGTCAAATATTACAACTACAGTTCTGCATACAGTATCAGTTAGCTAAACATCCATACCACATCTACTCTATCAAGTTAGTTGCATAAGAATTTCTCAATATCATCAATGTTGCAGAAATAAGAAATGTTGTTAGGCCCCCATTTTGCATTTGTTCCTTTGATACTATATATTGTATAATATCAATTTGTGTTCAGGAATTCATGTTGCATTTACATAATTCAATCTACATTCTTTAGGATTCAACTTACATATCGGAACTTGGCTTAGATTAATTGCTGACAAAGTGACAATTGATAAATCAATACCTCTGATACATTCTTGTAGTTCGACAACACAAACATTACACCGTAAGATTGTGCATTTGCCACCGAATTTGTTTTGGACAATGACTTATTTGTTTAGCCACCCCTCATACCAAATGTTGTTTCTTTTCTCTCTAATCATTTTTATTTCTCTATCAAAATTAAAAATATATATATTATTATTATTGCACCTCATGTTTTGCACTCCTTGTCTATATTCAAACATATGTTTGTATATAAATTCACAAGTTTTATATGAAGTGTGTAAAGTGTTTATCACTTTTTTTTCTAAATAATTATAGGTTCAAGTTAAATAATATGTCAAATAAGTAGAAATACAATATTAAAGAAAATATCTACAAGACTTAAATATTTTTATCATCTAATCTAAATTTGTTTAAGGCAAATATGTTAACATATCTGAGGCGCAAGAGTACAGATGATGTGTCGTTATCCCTCATTTTAAATTGGTGAGCAAGCAACTGTGTTTGACACTCGTCTCTCGTCCACTCTCTTTTTCTATATATCCAGTTGTAGAGCAAATCCTAAGGACTTGTTCGGATGTCACGGGATTACACGGGATGAGATTTGACTGGAATAAAAATTCACTTTTGAAAAAGTGAGAACTCATGGGTAGAGGTACGCACAAGATTAATTATGGAAATGTGTTGAATTGAGTGTTCGGTTGTACCGTGAGATTAGTTATGAGAAATTCTATTTTTCTTTCTAAAATATTTGATATTATATAATTTTCTTTATTGATATATTATCAATAATGCAATTAAATAAATAGATTAAATAATAATATAATATTTCTTTTTAATCTGATCATAAGACTAAAAAAGAAAGAAAAAGAAAAGCAAATTTAAAATACATAAAATGAAAAAGACAAATATTTTTTATGAGAATTTGCGGTGCTCTTTGCACCCTGTAAAATTGAAGCTGCCATATTATCTCCTCATTATCATTATAATTTTTACTAAAGCACCCTTATTAAAAATCTCATCAGTCTCACTATTAATTTGTGTTGAGACAGACCATCCTGACCGTGTGCCACATGGGTCATGAAGGAGGTCATGAAGGAGGCGGTGCACCTTTCCATCCTGACTGTGTGCCACATGGGTCATGAAGGAGGTCATGAAGAAGGCGGTGCACCTTTGATTTATTTACTAATCTAAGTTTAAGAGAAGCAAAATAATCTAATCAACGAAGAAGCTCAAGCAGCTAGAGTTAACGATAGATGAAATCAATTAACATTTGTACCTTCTCCGGTCATGATCAGTCTTCCCG
Organism: Carex littledalei; assembly: GCA_011114355.1. Lineage (NCBI taxonomy): Eukaryota > Viridiplantae > Streptophyta > Magnoliopsida > Poales > Cyperaceae > Carex > Carex littledalei. Next base: position 9,104,592 of record CM022099.1, on the reverse strand, counting down.
TCAAGTTTCTTGCACATCCTCTTCTTTCTCCTCCGCACCTGCTCCTGCTCGACTTTCTCGCGCAACAATATTCTCTCCCGCGAAAATGAGATTGAGAAAAAGAGGTTGAAGAGAGAAAAAGCAGTAGACAGCACGATTTGGGAAAATGAGAATCTAGTCGGAGTGAATTTTTGATTTCCCATTAATTTACGTTGTTTGGGGAGAAGTATGGGAAGAAAGGAAGGAACTTATTGGGAAGAAACTGAGCATCCGAACGGACCTAGAATTTAGAAATGAAATTACCGTCAAAACCCATCAGTTCCCATTTTGAACCCAAACATCCGAACAGGTCCTAAGTGTCCATTGTTCTCTTCCCGTACGAACTTTCCACACTAGATCTTTTAGAATACTTTTTCTAATTTGTTTCAGCACGAGTTCAGACAAATGAAAACCTAAATATACAGTAACGGATTCTGCAAGGGAGGGGAAAGAAAATCAGAAGATACGCCTTCCATATCTGAAGTTCTGAACTCTTTGTAGTGAGAGGTAGTAGAGTTGCCTTGTCATGGCAATCAAAATGTCTAGTCACTGCCATGGAGAGCCATGCCATTTCAACTGATTAGGCGAACTCTTTCTTCATTATGCTTTATTCCCCCTAAGCTGATCTGCATTAGAGCTTCCATTATCAACAATATTTGTCTGTTATAAATTGGATGGCATGCACCGTAACATGACAGTCCTCTTAAGAAATAAGAACACCAAAAAATAAGTCAATAGCAGACTTGATCAGAAAACATCCAGTTCAAAAAGCCAAGTCTACATGACAAGGTTGGATGTTATAACAGTTTAGTTTCTAGTCTAACTGTTATAACTAAAACCCAGCCTACATGACAAAGTAATCCAACCTTACCTGGAAATTGGTCAGAACTCTATCAAATTTTTATGTAAGAATAACATAGAACTACCACAGCTTAAACTCAAACAGAACTCCACTCTGAAATACAAATTTACTAAAGAGAAAATACAAACAACCAAAAAATCATCCAAACCAGAATGACTTAATTATATCCAACCCAGCTCACCCATTCTCTGCCTATAATTTAGTACATGCTCCATGTGGAGGAGGTACAATAGTAACAATACGCAGCCTACCCCTACCCTCCCGCTCTTCATGTTCCAAGTTCAAACCACTAATATTTAAAATATATGAAATTGGCTCCTCTCATCATTTAGAAATTAGAAGCCCATGAGATTCAGCCTGAATAATTGCCTCCTTGTAATCCCCTGACGTTCATTGCAAGTATTAATTATTAAAATAAGTCATGTTAACATGCTATCAAAACGATCCTGAAAGAAATTGCCACAATATATAAGCACTTGTCATTAGACCACAGAACAAGGGAAAAAAAGAGATAATGAAACCATTGTTTTTGAAACTGCAGAAATTACTCCATACAAGTGTACAACCTAGCTCAAAAAAATTTCGAAACAAATTTTAAGCTTACTTGAAGAAGCCAGAATCATCCCTAACAAGCCGCTCATTTGAACTCTACTCATTCATCTTTTTTTTTATTTCTTTTAGCAAAAGAATACCAAGTTAATATCAGTCCTAATTACTTCAATAGACTACATTGTTAACAACAGAAGCATAAAGCCACAACTAGCTTAATCAGCGAGTTCTCAAAATGATGTGGACCCCACTGTCAGTATCAACAATTTCACTCATCTCTCCAACTTTAAGTGCAAAAGCAGCGTCTTCAAATGGTTTCTGCATTTTACCACGCCCAAATGAACCTGTGAACATCAAATATAGGGTTTATCAATTTTTTTTGCAACTTTCAAGCAGAATCTTCAGCTTAAACCCTAGTAGTTTCATATAATGACAGTAGGACTTCAATATCATAATCCTATGGGTTATGATAATTTTAAGTGCTCTTTTTATTTGGGAAATATAATTTGTGGAGTGGAACTAAGGTGTTCTTAAGCTCACCAAGTTTTTGGTGAGCTTAACTCCAAAACCTATTGAATAGGCTTCAACCGATGAATCCAAACCCGTTGAAACCGATCTACTTCACACGAGTGATGTGTTTACATGTATAAATTTTCGAATTAATTTAGCATAAAGTCAAGCGGTAAAAAATTGATGAAAAATAAATGTATTAAAATTAACTTATAAACCTTCCTTTTTAGACCGCTTGACTTTATACTAAATTAATTTGAGAATTTATAAATTTTGCATGTAAACATATCATCTGTGAAGTAGATCGGTTTGAACGTGTTTGGATTCGTCGGTTGAAGTCGATCCAATAGATTTTGGAGCTAAGCTCACCAAGAGGCTTGGTGAGCTTAAGAACACCCTAGTTTTACTCTAATTTGTGCATCTCAAAATTCAAGATATTTACTGTCAGATGAGGTACAAAACAAGAAAATACCAAATTCTAACCCTATAGAACGCTAAAGTATTCTACTGGACCTACTACTAGTAAATTCTTTCTCTAGAGAAAACAGTATGCAAGATTCTCTTGTTTATTCTTTGAAATTAGTAGGAGTACACATAAATAGTGGAATTTTTTAGGATATGCAAGAAATCATAGGCTCAAAATTCAACTTGCTAAATGAAATAGGGCAAAGAAGCTGAAAGGTCATGCATGATTCTGCTCCAACATTCAGAGGCACTATCAACTGTTAACATGTTATGTATACAGGCAGATGTAGTATTCACCTGAATTGTTATATCAAATAAACTGACTGTTGGTACAAGTACAATCCAGAGCATACCAGTTCAAATTAACAGTTGCTCTTTGTCTAATTTGGGGAATATTTCATATGGTTTTGATGCTTCATCCAAGTTTCCACCAAGCCTACTTGTACAAAATCTACCGAAGTTTTACCTTCCTGAACTACTTCCATAAGCTAACAAAAACATTGAACTATCACAAAATTACCCCAAAAAAGAAGAATCACATACCAAGATCACCTCCGCGCTTATACGAGCTACAGTCAGAGTGCTGAGTCGCAGCCTCCTCAAACCGGGTCTTGCCCGAATCGATCTCCTCCCGGATCTGCTGCAGCTTCTCCACTGCAGCAGAGCGTGTGGTGGCAGATATGACAACTCCTTCCGGATCCTTCCAGGAGGCCTTGCGCCGGGACCCCTGGTGCTTTATCAGAATATGCGACGCCTTCACCACTTGTCGATTCGAAGAAGAAGAACTACCGGGTCTGTCATTCCGCTCGTGACCCGGTTTACTATGGTGCGTAGAGTGATTGTGTTTGGATTTCTTGGCGGAGGGGTCACTGCCGCCGCCGTCTCGGTGGGTTTTCGGATCGGGTCTTGTTTTCTCGGAAGGTCGCTTGTTGGATTTCACGGTGTTTGGTGGATCCATCGAGTCGAGGCGATGGCTTGGCGCTGTGGTCTCTATGTACTATCCTGCTATGGGGTGCTAGTTTTCGGTGTTGGTACAAAATTCTTTTTTGAAAGACTTGACAGTGGCTGTCAAGGTCGTTGGTACAAAATTTAGTGACTATTATTTACAAAAGATTATCACTATTCAGTACATACTGTCATTACTTAACTGATTAGCTAACAGAAATTAGTTACAATCTTTTTTCTGATTACTGAACTTGTCCGGTTCTTGAATTTTGTTATCCTCTACCAGAGTCAAGAGGTCAGGGGTGGCAACAAAAATCTAAATATTAATTGATAAATTATTATAATTTAATCAGGGGAGGTGAAAAACAGAAGAGAATGGAATAGAAAGGAAGATTAACATATTTAATTTTTTCGTGTTTCAATAATTAATGAGAAAAAATAAATTTAATTTTTTTTATCGTCTTATTTCTTGTTTGATTAATTAAAATTTAGAAGGTCGATGAAAAATTCAGTAGCTGCTGTATGTTTGTGACAAATAAACTTGCATGAAAATTATAAAGATAAGATATAGAGTTGGGTATTTGCGTCATTTTCTTTGAATATATTTGCAACAATTTTTTTCCCATCTGTTACACTTCTAGAGGAAAATAGAATAATTGATATAAAATGTTATAATATTTTTTATTAAATAAGATAATTCCAGCGTACAACCAACTAATTTAATAAAATATTATTTTAATTAAAATAAAATTGTCCAATGTTTTTAATTATATAATAGACCGTATATCAAACTTGGATCGATTTAAAACATAACTACCTTCCATCTAATGAATTAAAATTTAAATAGTTTTATTATAATGAATGACTGAATAAATTTCAAATTAATTCAAATTTAAATATTTAATACATGTCATATCTAAACAATTAATACATACATCAGCAATTTTATTTTTTTAATTTAAATAATATTTTAAAATATATTAAGAGTTAGATGTTCAATCCGAAATCAGAGTTCAATTTTCATGATGAATGTTATTCCCATTTAAGTTTTTATTTGAAACAAAATAAAAATTGCAATGGATAAGACGACAACAAAGAAAAGATGGCCTAACTGGCTTCTACACTAGAATGAGATAATTCCAATGTAAAATCTACTCGGGGAGTTGATACTAAAGTACCTAAAAGAAAAGGCAAGTTATACAATAAATCTAACAATCAAAAAGACCCTATTGGTGATCATGATTCCTTCAGGCCGCCTATTTCTATTCTAGCCATCAACTTTACATATACATTCTCATCGCTGCCAACATCACATAAAAATTTTACAGATTGAAAGGGATTTTCTATTGGCCAGTTTGAGGAGATGAACTCAAGAGCTGCAATCCTTCCTCACTCATCTGTTGCACTTCAGAAGGGGATAGAATCCTGATGCATCTTACGCAGCTGACAAACTCCCTGGCAATTTTGAATTTAAGTCGTGTTATTGCCTAGAGAAAAACCAAAAAAATGGCTCCCTGTATGGTCAATATGAGGTCCATAGAACAACCAACAAAGGCTCCCTGTATCATGCACCCGATACATACAAACATGATACCTGTACCACTGTGCTGTGATTTGGGGAGAGTGAGAGCAGCGAGTGAGAGAGAGAAAGTGAGAGAGAGAGAGGGACGCACTCCCATGGATCGTCTCCAACTAGAAGCACATCATTTTCATAATCAACATAAACGAGCTTCCAATCAGAAATGCTTGGGCCATCTAGCTTCCCACTGAGGCCAAACATGCGATCAATGGCAGACCTCAACTCACTGTAGTCTTTGTATCTTGTCACATCTATTGATCTCCCAACTGATCCCAGCTTTTGTACCTTTTAAAAAAATATTCACATAATAGATGGTTATTGAAGAATAGCAATTTGGTTCAAATATTTCTTAGACCTAACTAGATGTTAAGTTTCATAAGATGCTAGGTTAGTACTGTGACCATTGCTTTGATTGTATTGTGCATTCGTAATTTGTAAAGAAATTGGTTATGGTAACAGTATGCATTGCTTGGTTGTACTTCGTAATTCAATTCAAACAATAACGTGAGAATGTAATAGGTAGTATGCCCTCCCCCCCAAAAAAAAAAAAATATTATTATTATTATTATTATAAAAAAAAATAAGCTACGTGTTTTGTACCTTGGTGTAGGTTCGCATGGGGTGTTGTGTAACTTGCTTCTTCTTAGCAACCCCAAAATTACACTCGTTTGCTTCAATACTACCAGACGATGTATCTGGTACCAGACTTCCAGAGTTATAGGTTACCTGCGATTGCATTTCCTGTGAAACAAAATTTGAACAACTCCCCATCTCAAAATCAAACCCCTTGCCACCAAACAGATCACTCCCCTCCGTCTCGAACTTTTCAAATTCAAACTTTCCATTTTCGGCGCCTGACAGGAAGCTCAATGGGTTTATATCAGTGCTGTCCATAATCTCTTGAAAAATATCTACCGGTTCATGGATCCCCAATGCATTTTCTGATGCAGATAGAAAAAGAGCATCTGGCCGCGTCTGATAATTTGAAGGTTGCATCAACCAATCATTGATCTTTTCCAAATTGGAGGAATTGATACAACTCGGCGGATCATTTGAGTTGGTTAATGCATCGCCATTAAGCTCAGGTTCTGAACTTGTACTATTGTTGTGCATCTTTTGATTTTCTATCTTGTCAGAAAGCTGGGAAGCCGAGGCTAAATCGGACTCATCAGAAGAGGTTATATCAGAAACTGTATGGTTTATGTTGTGGTTTTGTAGAGTGATCTGGTTCATTGGACTTTGGTAAGTTACCGGTTCAGTCTTTTCTGATGAACATGTGGGTTCCAAAACCAAAGTTTGGTTCCTTTTCTGAACTGAGTCTCGGTTTGCCAAATTCAAATTTGAAATGTTGGTTCCATGTAGAAGGTAGGTCATCGGGTTGTTATTGATTTGAATGTTTTGGAGAATGCTAGAATATATAGGTTGATGGCATCCAAAAGAACCCCCAAAGTTAAAGTTTGGATTTTCAGGTTGGGTCCGAAATTTCACAGTGGATTCAGGTCCCAGGTGTGAGATTTGATAGATGTTGCTTTGACCAACTAATCCTAACTCCGGCCCTGAAATTGCAAATAAACTATCATTATACTACCAAAGAAAAATAAGGAAAAGAATATCAAATATTGGAGTGTCACTGGTTCATACAAATTGGTTATTATGCCAAACACACTCAAAAAAGCATCATTGCTACTATGGTCATTTGCTAATATTGCTGACTAGGTAAACTATGGAGACCCAAAACAAATTTTGGTCAGAGCAAAGCCTGCACAGGTATTTATTAATAATGGTGCAGAGGCTCATTTACAGTGGTTGCCAACCAGAGGTAGTTACAGCCGACCTCCTGACCTAAGTGTTGCTACTCTTGAGAAAAATATTAATTACCAGTGAACCCAGGAAGAGGAATGCACTGTCGTTTTCTTTCCAGAGATGGATTGGGAAAAACAAAAAGGCTCTCTGGTGTCTCAATTTCCCATATACTAACCCTGTCAGGCCTTTCTCCATAACCATGCTCATCCCATTCAACCTAAACCAAAAATTGACATCTGTGAGTAATCTAGAAAAATGTTGCATCTAGTACTAGGGGCAAAGAAAGAAAAATGGTAATGATCCTTCTTAAAAATAATAAAAGAGATTATCCCGTATGAACAGATCCAAACTATGCCTCCAGTACTCTCAGGCGTGTGTTTGGCAGGTAATGGCGATTTAAGTGATTTAAGATGCTTTTATACACTAAACGGAAGTGCATTAAGGTATTTTAAGGTGGAATAAAGTTAGAACACCTCTAAAGGTGGAGTAAAGTTAAAGCACCAAATTATCAACTTTTGACAATTTTTACCCTCACTACTCCATTTGCAAACATAGTGCATGAGAATAATTTTGTATTTAAGTTATTCAATACTACATCTGCTTACTTCACCATTTATCAAACACTACTGATTTAAAGTGACTTGGTATTTACTTTGCTTTAATTTTACTTCACTTAACAACACAAGTAGAGAAAGAAGCAAGATATGAGAGCTGGAATGAGATCTTTGCCGTTTTTCAGGGACAATGATCCTAAATATTGCAATTGTACAATTACTAAATCCATCAGGTTGAGGGATAAAATAAATTCACCTGTAAACTGCGCCATTTAGAATTAGGCCATCTCAGGGGATCATGGTCATTAATTGACATGATCGTACCCATATACCTACAAAATGAGAAACCAAAAGTTCACAAATCCAGCCTATTTTCAAATTAACAATGAAATACACTTTTTGGAGAAAAAAATAATAAAGAAAAATAAAAAGATACCTGCGCTTGCTAGACTCGTCAGTCTCAAACATCATACCAAATCGCATACCAACTGAGACTTGTGTGTACATAGCCTTGTGAAACTTTGCAAGGGGAATAACAAACTGAGATGGACTCGTCCTGTAAAAGCAAATATACATAGTAAAAAAAAGTTCAACAAATATCACCTACAAAGTGCCATGATAACATCAAGACTCAACGCATGCTTTTGCATTGTTAGTTCTTAAAGCATGTAATCAGCAGTACAGCACTTTTATTACATTAACAAAAAGATAATTGCAAAATAACTAAGAGCTTTTCTCATTATAGAGACCTTAAATTTCGTATTATATTTTGAATCATTTCCACACTCCACACGAGTATTAATTTGCTCTTAAAATAGATTGTTATCAACTCAACCTTGCAACTTCCAAATTAGTTGGAAAGGCATCATGAGCATTCACCAGATTTCAACCCAAAATATGAGATTGGTACAAAAGGGTATATAGGGGTAGGGTCAAAAGTGTCAACATTTTAACAGAAAATACATTCTCAACTACACCATACACCATTGGATCTAATCTGAGAACACCTAAAATAATGTCAACCAATCATAAGAAATGCAGGATTTATTTGGAACTATGGTCAGATACTTATAATTTGCTAAAAAAAATAACAAAAATGGTGGATAATAAAATTGAACTAACCTGGGATTGTAGTAGATGGTGAAGGGGCTACGACTAGAAGCAGCATGAGCAGCTGCAGCAAGCACACCTATATGCATACTGTCAGTGGAGAGAACTGATGATGGTAGAGTTGGCATTTGCCGGTTGGCCCTTCTCACCCCCACAAGTAATTGCGCCTTCTCATCCCTGCATATTATTAAATTGAATTTTCTTCCAAAATATGACTTGCAATTCGACATATGGAATTTAACCTAGATTTTGGACTCAGAAATGGGACAGAGAACACATATCCAACGTTTTTATTGAATTCTCGAGGAAAAAAGGAAATCAAAATACTGACTCCATAATATCATTTCAATGAAAATATAAAAGAAAATTTGCAAATATACCTAATAAATAAGACAGAATCCCCAGCCCGGAGCCGTTTTGCACCAACAAAGAGGCTCCAACCAGTTGTCAGAAGGTGACGCTTCGGTTGCCCTGGATTTAACAAGAAATTTCAGTAATCTGGTTGCGTTGGAAATAAAGAGTATCTTTTACTGCATAGAAGTATAAAAAAATAAAATAAATGGAAATCACAGAATGGCTGTACCGCGATAAATGTGACGGAATGTCCAAACGTTGTCATGTAAATCTCTTACAATAAGCTCCTGATTTGGTGGTTGCATTGAATAATCCTACAAAAATAAAAAATACTAAATTGTAACATAATCAGGAGTTACCACTGACTACACAACACCTGACAGTAAAATATGAGCCGATCTTGCTGTTTTGATCTGTCTTTATTGCACATAAGCTCCTAACTGTATCTCAAGTGCTGCAGATACTACTTCCATTAAAATATGCATTTAACAGAAATGCATGCTGTGATGGACTAGTGAAACCTTTTGTACTTAAGAGAGGTTTTGATATAGCAAATCATTCGACTTGATTAATTAAATATAGGTATGTCTAAAGGCATAGAGGGAGGTTGCATGAAACAAACGAAAGTTGAGGGCACTGAGGTCTATTAAGTCTTTTCCTTTTGGTGGTGGGAAGCATGACGGTTTGACAAATATTGTAAACCTTCCTCTCCAGTGGGTATAATTTTTATTCTATAAATTGGATTTTAAATGTTACCAATTGAGGAAAGAGTTTCTCAGCTGCTCTTCGGGGCACTGAGAAGCCGCCATGTGTACTAGTGTCACTTGCTGTCAAATTCTTGCAAAAGTAATCTGTCGGGTGTTTGCTTTTGGTATGCCCAAAATTAGGTATTGGTAAAACCTCATTTTCCTAAAATGGAGAGGCAGAGTAAGTATAACGGCATGACTATAAATTGGCTTTTATCAATTAGTGAGTTTGAATTGCAAATAAGGAGTTTATTGCTTACCGAATTGACTGGTTGAAGCGTCATTTGTGCATATATCTCATCTGTTTCCTTGTCAGCCTGTGTATAAGTCAAAATAAAAATGAACACTATAACGATTAATTCAATGCCATGCCAGTCCAGGAATGTACTGCACCAATTCCTTACCAGTTTGATAACATACTGATTAAAGTCTCTATGACGCTTCATTGAGGACTTCTTTGTGATAAAAAGGTTAGTTTAGTAAAATCTAGTACGGAACAGGTATAGCAACCCTTAATTGCGAAAGAAAGTGCATACTTTCCAAAAGAGACAAGGATACTAACATGTAATGTCATACTATGAACTTGGCACATGAGCTGAGATGGCAGACTTGGATAGTTTGGAATTTGCGAGTTTGCGCTCTGTCTAGTAGTTGCTGCCACCTAATTAAGAGATTGCAAAATAAATTTAGGGTAGATTTTACGTAGCTCTAGTAAGAGGTATTTTTCATTTGCACCTTTTTCCAAAATCGCATATATAACCCTAAAACACAGATATACTATTTTTAAAATCTTATTAATTGTGTATTGGATTTTTGAAAAAATAACCAGTATAGTAAAAAAAAAATACAAATATCAAATAGGGTCATTAACTCATTATTTAAATTCTAAAAATATTAAAAGATTCTAAAAATAGTAAAATTTTGTTTTCTCAATATTATAATATGCAGATCATATTAAAAGGATTAGATTGACAGTTCGAACATAAAAAGCAAGATTTTTACCACTTATGTTTTAGCCAGAAAAAATAATTTATAAATATTTTGTGAATATATAGATAATTCACTAATAATTTTTTTTTGCATTTTAAATATTATGTGATGATACAAGACCATTGATTTCGTCCCTTTGAAAACTAAAATCACTTGATTCACGGTATAAAGTGTGCACCAAATTTTATTATTTTTTATGAGCATGATAAATGCACCATATATGTATATCATATAACTATAATGTATTAATTGCGGATTTTAAAATTAAACTTTATTTTGACAATTGTTAAAGTTGTGAAGATAAATTAATTTTTAAGTGATCCCTCTCCTTGCTTATAATATATATTTATACGAAATAGAACAAAGAAATATAATATTACCTGTTCGCTGTGGCCTTGAGGGAAATAGTACACAAGATTACCGGGCTGTGGCAAGGAGACAATAGGCCCAGCACATGCATGCCACAGCTCAGAATTCATCATCTTTTTCGTACCTAAAAACCAAAAATACAGAAAGAATATTGTAACTTGTAAGTGAAACTTCAAATTTAAAATGATTAAACAACCACCTTAAAGACAAATTATGCATGAGCTAGAGCTACATGCATTTCTTCTTTTAAAAAACATTGCCACGAGAAGGAAACAAAATATTTGCAAGTATTGGTTGTTACACTTCGGAAAACAAAAAACGAAAATCTTTCTTAGAATCTGTTACAGTTCACAAACGACTATACTATGCTTGTATACTTCATTCTTACTTTGCATTTCTCCCAAAAGCTTCATTTCATCAAACAGTGAGGCCGCGTTGCTTGATGAACCTCCGACCTTGACCTGGTCTTGAAGCGAACTCATAATAAATCAACGCGAAAAGTGGAAAGGAACTATGCTGCGACCAGCCAAAATAGCAAAAAGATCCCGACTTTAATGAACAGGCCTCATCTTTCTCGTGTTATTATACCAAAAGGAGATGCAATTTTCCCTCTCTCGTCCCCACTGAACAAAATTGAGGAGGAAAAACAGAGACTTCAAAATCTGAAATCGGAGTGGGGTTGCGTCTGGACCAGGTGTTTGATAAAAAGCGCTCGTTTTTGGCACGCCGAAATTAGAGAGAAGGAGAGAGAGATAATCATGAGACGAGTGGTCGAATTGTGCTTTTAATCGGTCTTTTGCAACTCGCCTGACATAAAGATGCTGACCTTTCAATGGTAGAAGCCATGATTAATTCTATCTGTTTCTCTCTCTCCCTCTCCCTCTCTCTCCCTCTCTCTATGCTCTCTCGCTTTCGCCTCTCTCTTTAGTATCCACTATAGAGAAAATGCTGACGTGTCGCTAAAGAGGAGATATCACTGACAAGTGGGAACAGTGTGAATTAGGCTCCTTGTCAGTGAGACAGGTGTGATCACCGGGGGTGAGATGCAGCGAGTAATATTTAGAATTCTAGGTTGAGGTGGCAGGATGTCATTGGCTCTTGCTCGGATGGCAGCTTTAGGTACAGAGAAAGACGAGCTCTACACGAAAACAGGTCACTGCTATATTGCGCTCTCTCTCTCTCTCTCTTGGAATTGGGAATTCTTCTTTATTTAATATTTTCTCTTTTAGTGATAGCTGTATAGCTATTTCGGCCTTGCACTGTTTCACATCACAGTATTTGAGTTCGGCTCACGGCAACAGTCACTGACTCGCTGTTTATTAATTTCGCCTACATTTGAATTAATAAGAAAAACAAAATGAACTTGATGCGGTGGAAATTATTATTTTTTTTTTAAATTTGAATTAACGTCAGCACTGGTACCGTTTTATTCCCCAGCTATTTTTCCTAATCCCGAAGCTTGTGTTGCGTAGCATGCAATAAAATAAGCTCTTAACATTTATGAGAAAAAAACATCCTTTTAACATGTAATAAAGATCGAGTAATTGGGCCACATAAAGCTGCCACGTGTCCAGTAAAATCCTGGATCGTGGGCCCAACAATGCGGAGGAAATCCCGGGGTGGTGGTCCCAGTCTCCATTTCCCAGTTTTTGCAGCAAGCCCAGCAACTGGCATGCATCGTGACGTCATTGTCGGAACAACCTTTTGTCCGGTGATTAACCACAGCAAACCCCACATAGCACTACCGCATCATGAGGTAAACCGGTAATAACAGTAGTTAGAGAAAAAAAAAAAATGGCGTTTATTATTGGAGGATTGAATGGATTAGATTTAAAGAGCTAATTTCTTCTTGTGCAGGTTTATTTTGAGAGATTCAGGATAACGGAGTAGTCCGATGTCTATCGGACCTACTTTTAGGTTCAACGAGTATGATGACCGTCCAATCTAATTTAAGATTTGTGAGCACGAAATTAAAACAGACACGCACGAAGTTTAAAGCATTCTGCACAAACCTTAAAGCAAATCAACGGTGATTAAACTCATCGAACCAAAGTAGGTCCGATGCCCATCGGACCTACTCTCAAGTGGAGATTCAGAAATAGTTCATATTGACTTTAAATAAAATTGTGAGAAATGGAAAATCTATCCTATTTTGGATGGATAAGACGGTAAAAAAAATGTGCTTTTGGATAGATAGATGATCAAACAAGTGTGCTTGAAAATGCATCTATTATTCTATTCCCACTTATTTCATGTTGTCACAAATTATTTTCCATCCTAATTATGTTTTTGTTGATGTATTTAATTATGATAGCATTAATATTTCATTTACTAAACAGCTTGTGGAAATGGAAGCAACTACAATTAGATTTTCATTATTTTAGACTTAAGATATGATTAAGTGGAGATGAATTTTTAATTTCAATATGTTCTTGTATGGTTCAAGTCTTTGAGATACCGTGTTTAAAAATTACGATGCAATTCAATTTGTGACAATTCTCTAATGTTGTGTTTCACAATTGGAGGTGAAATGACATTAATGGAAAGGAAAGGGAAGGAGACGCTAGTCATTTTACTTCCTCTACACCTCGATTTTGAGGTGAAATGGTAGCTGAGTTTTTCTTTTACACCTTGTTTGGAAGGAGACTAGAGGAAGGGAGGTGAGGTGAATAATATAAGGAAATGGAATTGAAGTGAATGGAGAATAAACATATTGAACCTATTCATGTTTGGATGATTAACGAGGGGAAATAAATTTAATTTTCGTTTTCGTCTTATGTCTTGTTTGATTAACTGAAATTTAAAAGGTTAATAATAAATTCAGTGACTGATGTAAGTTTGTGACAAAGAAACTTGAATGAGAATTATATAAGTAAGATAGGGTTTGACATTTGTGTTATTTTTTCTGAAAATATTTGCAAATAAGGTGTTAGATATTGTGCATGTTCACCTCTGTCCCTTCTCGCCCTCCCCTCACCTCCAAATTTGACAATTCTAGAGCAAGGGAACAACCACAGGCAGATGCGGTCATGCACCATTTCACCTCCACTCTCTTCCCCTTCCTCTGCGTATCCCATTCAGGAGCTGAGTTAGCTTGCTCCGAGCGTCTGAATTAGCTTGTACAATTATTTGACATTTCTTTTCAATAAAAAAACCATATTCGGCAACAAGGGATTAAGAGTGAAGGATTAAGAGCTTAATGAGCGCTAAGAAACATATGTTCGGTTGTCTTAATCCGTGAATGAAAGCTAAGGAAGCTAACACCTTGTTTGGATGGAGAGTAGAGTAAGGGATGTAATGGAAATAATTTTTTTTTTTCCTCGAATCGTGTTTAGTTGACAAAATTATGTCGAAGGTGAAGGGTATAAGAGAGAAAATGTTTAACCTTGCATGCTTGTAATCAATAGAATCGATTTTCCTTCCGATTTGAGGTGTAATTGATGGAAAAAAAATTGTTACAAATATTTTCAAAAAAGACGACACAAATGACCAACTCTATATCTTACATATATAATTCTAATCAAAGTTTCATTGTCACAAACCTACATCAGCCACCGAATTTCTCATTAATTTTCTAAATTTTAATTAACCAAACAATAAATAAAATGGAAAGGAAAGTTAAATTCACTGTCTCTCATTAATCATCCAAACACGAATAGGTTAAATATGTTCATCTTCCTTTCTATTCCATTTCATTATCTTCTATTTTTCACTTCCCCTCCCTTCCTATACTCTCCATCCAAACAAGGTGTAAAGGATTGGGTAGATGTGCCTTAATGTCCGGACAAAGAATAAAGATCCGGGTAAAAAGAGACTAAAGGAAGTGATATTAATCCTTGCTAAAGAACTAGCGTTCAGCATGATTAAACGGCTAAAGAAGCTAAATGAAATAGATTAAGTTTTAGGAAAGTTTAATCCCTTGTTACCGAATAGCCCCTATAAAATAATACCAAGTTAAATATTACTAGATATTAAATAATATCAAATTGTACATGGATGTCGTCTACTTTAGTTGTACAATATCCAATAAAAATTTACACCAACAGTATAATTGAACTTTTCACAAAACACATCATAAAATTAGTACAAACTAATAAAAGTTGTACAATACCCAATAAAAGTTTATTTTGTTTTCATATCGCTGAACTTTGATTAATTAGTATTTAGTTTGTACTATTTTTTTCTTTCTCAAAAATTATAAGTGAATCGGTAGATTTATTTAGTAACAAAGAAGGCTTACAAGTTCTTCTACCATGTTGTGTAAAGACCAATTATGATTTTGTCATTTTATATACGCATTATAATTTTGAAAAAAAAATATTTTCAAAAAATCTGAAAACACTTGCAGCGTGACATTGGTAAAAACCGCACTGTGAAAGCAAAATTTTCCTAAAGATAATTTGCACTTTTCATTCTCCTTTGGTCGGCGTATATAGAACGAGTGCAGCTGAGAAATAATGTGCAAACTCCAACAGCCGAAAAAAATCCAAAATGCCGGAATACGAAGCAAATTAAATTCCTGCAAAAGAGACCGAACTTTTGACTACGTTTTGCCTTTTCTCTGCTTGTCGTCATCTGCATGCCTCGTAATTCGTGCAGATTGAAGATCGTCTCCTTTGGACGGTTATGATTTCTCACGGAGATCGAGGAGCACGCGTGCTCACCGCGACTTAACGAGGAGAATGAAAAGTGGAAACTATAAACAAATACCAGTGCTCTCCAGTTCTCACATCCTCTGTTAAGGAAATCAATAATAAAGCATTCAAATCTATCTGTTAAATAAATTGTAATAAGTTCAATTCTAATCGCAATTGCTAATGACATTCGCTTGCTTGTACGCCACACCTTTTACATTGAACCTGTTTTGATTGTGCTTTCGTTAATGAAACAGATTAAAGGTGCTACTTTTCTAAGAGAAAAAAAAAAGTATATAGCTATATGCAGTGTATATGTATATGTTCTTTATTTAATGAAAACAATTCAAATATTATTTTAATGACACTTCTAAAGCTTGTTAGATTTTTTACGCATCTCGTGTTTTAAGATATTATCAGTGAGATTTAAAGTTGAAATACAAAGTGATTTTTTTTTTTTCAATAAATATATATTTCATCAATTTGCTTTGGCTATTTTGCATTAAATATACATATTTGGAGAAACAAATATGATGTAATTTTTCTTAGAGGAGGGATCCACGTACTTACACCTTTTTTTAGTAACACCGGATTACACCCTATGTTTTCAAAGTCCAAACAGTCGATCTAAATCGCTCAACATGATGGATATATTAAAATGTGCTTGCAGATCAAATTTTACATTTTTTTTATATTTTTTACTATTTATTAAGATGGGTACAAAAATTCAATGGTCTGAAAACAGTGATTTTGTAAAATACTTAATAAATAGTAAAAAAATTCAAAAAAATATAAAATTTGATCTGCAAGCACATTTTAATATATCCATCATGTTGAACAGTTTGGATCGACTGTTTGGACTTTGAAAACTTTAAAAATGTAGAGTGTAATTCGGTGTCACAAAAAAAGAGTGTAAGTGGATCGTTAAGGAATGGAATTACATGAGAAGAACAAAATATATAATATAAAAGGCGGATACAAGAATAATATCAATTGTGACAACAATACATGGTAATATATAAAGAAGGCCAGGGGCATAAAATTGTTGATTTATTTTGGAAAATTCCATCAATGTTATTTAAATTTGGCATCACATCTCTTTCCATTAGTTCTTAATTTGAAACTTTCTTCCTAAACTTACCAATCAATGGCGTCTTCTATTATGAATTTTAGCTGTTACTAGAAACGCAAATTCCTTATAACCAAAAGTAGCAACCAGTGCTTTCAGATATAGAATTATTGTGATCATTTTCGCTTTCTTGAATTGGTTGTGTTTATCCATTTTCATTAATTAATATGCTTTCGCTTTCATTAATCTCTCTGTTTTGGAAAATGGATGCAAGTAGTTAGTGGTATTAATTGGCTCTTTCCATGCTTCACGCGTACCGGAGAGGATAATACATGAAAATAAATAAATAAATGGTTAGGTTGACAGGCTACAAGGGGCCTGTTGGTTTAGTACTGGTAAAAATATAATTAAAGCGTGAGATGAAATAGGCACCTGTTGTTTGAAATTGATGGTCCTGGGAACTGCTACTTCGATAATATTCCTTAATTTTAAAGTTCCAAAGACTAGACTCTAGAGTAATACCAGTACTCGAGTTGGGAAGATGCATCACAGCCGTTGGATCATGGTTAGTTGTTTAAAAGCTCTGTAAATGTTGGATCTGGGAAAGATAAACCAGGGTGCTAGCCTACTAGTAGGTTTAGTTTTCCTGTGACGGTTCTTTTTATTATGCTATGCAGTGCCACACTTTTTACAGAGCAAATGGAGAAAGAAAAGCTCGATTGAAATTTGTGAATTTAAAGAGTACATTAACAAGTATAAGGGCATGTTCGGTAGCCATGCTATCTACTCTGGTTCGATGGGTTTAATCACCGTTGATTTGATTTAAGATTCGTGCGAATAGCTTTAAACTTCGTGCGTGTCTGTTTCAATTTTCAAATCTTAAATTAGATCGGACGATCATCATGCTCGTTGAACCTAAAAATAGGTCCGATGGGCATCGGACCTACTCCGTTCTCCATGCTACCTATGCAAATTTTTGGGTAAAATGACTTTTATTCCCATTTCTATCACCCAACTAGGTTATATTCCCATTCTCTTACATATCATTTGTAGGAAAAAAAGCTTCTTCTTGAACCTTTGTTTTTTTTTTTTCCAAACGCTGAGCTTGCTCAACTTCTTCTTTGTTTTTTTTTTCATTTTTTTCGAACAACTTACAAACACAAACCGGCTACTATGAATATTTGAAGTATAATAAGGTTGGTATTTTTTAACGATGTCATAAAACAGAAATTAATTAAACGGAAAAATCAAATTAATTAAAAACATTTAATAAATAAAAGAAATTAATTAAATGGAAAATCAAATAGGAAATGATTATTAATTAACCAAACACATCTAATAATACAATAAATTAATTATACAAGCATAGTTAAATTAACAACACTTAATTCTAATTTATTAAGCTAGTTTTAATCTGATATGTACAACAAATATAATTTGAATCAGTTCTTAGTATCAATACACTTCTATATGAATTTAGCATTATATATTCTACAAAAAAATAAATTGTAAACGAAAAGGACCAATTTCCTAACAAATTTCATATGTATTTGCCGAACACCTACATTCTAAATTTTCATTGGGAATTCACAAATTGATATTCTCATTCTCATATTAAATAATTTCTATTCCCAAAAAAATTCCCGTTACCGAACAGGCTCTAAATATGAATATATTTTAAGCTAAATTTTTATAATTGAAAACAATAAATATATCAGTTGTCCTTAAATGCCTTAAGTGATTAATTAAGAGCTATGGTAATATGCATATTACGCAATTGCTGGCATTATGGATTCATATCTATACTTTTAATGTTCAAATAGTCGATCTGATTCGTCCAACATAATCTTCAAAAGAAAATGTACTTATAGGTCATGTTTGGTTGCGTAGTAAAGTTAATAAAAATCAAATGACTTACTACATCTTATTCCTAAGGGTGAAAACAGTATGGATAATATCCGATCTGTATTCGATATGTATTTGAAAAATTAGATGTGGATATTAATACAGATATGATTTTACGTTTCAATTATCTGTATCTGAATAGTAGATATATATATATATATATATATATAGGGATGAGCTATGGTGAGACGTGGATTAAAACAAGTTTGTACTCCACGCCATATTTTCATTTTGAAAATCCAAACAACTGATCCGAACCGTTCAACATGATCACTATATTGAAATGTGCTTGAAAACCAAATTTTACATTTTTTTGAATTTTTTACTATTTATTAAGTCACTTTGAGAATCGTTGATCCACTGTGAACAGTAAAAAACGGTAAAAATTTTTGGACCACCGAATCAGCGATTTTCAAAGTGGCTTAATAAATAGTAAAAAAATTCCAAAAAATGTAAAATTTGGTCTCCAAGCACATTTCAATATAGAGAACATGTTGAATGGTTCGGATCGGTTGTTTGGATTTTCAAAATGAAAATATAGTGCCATGGAGTACAAAATTGTTTTACTCCACGTCTCACCATAGCTCATTCCTATATATATATATATATATCATATTTTAATGAGGAGGGTTCAAATGCCTCCATTTTTCATGCCTCCACCATGCCTCCATTTTTAAAAATTTTAATAACTCAAAATTTAAAACTTAAAAGTCAAAATAAAACCGTTGGATATGATCTACATCATTTTATCTCTATGCTCATAAAAAATTATCACATTTTGATTTTGTTTTTATGTGAATCAATAAGTTGAAAAATCAACGTCTAGAAATTATCTACATTAGTACATTTTTTACAAGCTCTTGATGACAACCAAAACAAAATTCAAATGTCATAATGTTTTACACGTGCATAGATAAAATGATGTAGATCATATCCAACGGTTTTATTTTGACTTTTAAGTTTTTAATATTGAGTTATTAAAGTTTTTAAAAATGAAGGCATGGTGGAGGCATGAAAAATGGAGGCATTTGAACCCTCCTCTATTTTAATATATATTATGAAAAAATATTGTTATTCACCATTAAAATTAGATAAATATTATGAACTTTAGTATTTTTAATATTATTTTAATAAATATTCGATCCGATCAGTATCTGTATATGTATCCGGCTGATATCCGATCTGTATCCGTATCTGAAAAATTAAAAAGGGATATGAATATGATTTTACCACTATCCGCTCCGTATTCGCTCCGTTTTCACCCTACTTACTCCACATATTTTATATCTCATTTGGTAGTTTAACTCATGACTTAAATTAATCCGCCTAGAGGAGTAAAGTGTTGGAAAATGAGCATCTGCTTATGACAGTGGGCCCTGCAGGTGGAATAAGTTTATCCATCTAGAAAGTTGGAGAAACTTACTTCGACTCACATCTTACTCCACTTTACTCATTTTCTTTTACTCCTCGTTTGGCTACTTAAGTGTAGAGTAAGGGATTTACTCAAACTCTTACTCCACAACCAAATATAGTCGTAGATGTTATGAATATATTATAAATGTGTGGATGCCATTTATTTTGTAACTCTCAATATTAATTCTCAATTCATTCCCACTACCCCACTACTATTGGAATTCATTCTCTATTTATTATTTTAGATGGTTTTTCTTACAATTTGTAGCCTATAAATAGAGGCTTTGTAATATTGTATTGTACACACATGAGAAATATATGAATAAAGAGATTGTCATCTTTTACATTCTCTTTATTTTGTTTATGTTTGTTTATTTTTATTTTATAGCACGTTATCAACACGAGAGCTCTACTAGTTGAAGATTCAAGGTAACTTTAATATCTTTTATTTCAATTCCATTTAAATAAATAATACGCTAATAAGTAATTACTAAATGAAATAAGTTATTGTATGATCTTGTCAAAATTTAAAAATCTCCATGCAAATTTTTCAAATTTCAAGTTCAACCCTCGGATAATTATGAATCTCCCCCACAATTCGATTACTCTAACTTTTATTTCCTTAAAGGTCTAGAAATTACAAACTTCGTCTACCCAAATTGATTAAAAGAAATGCCATCTTAAACGTGGAATTTTCAAATTCCCCCAAGCTTGAATCAAACTTAGGTTAGAAATTTTGCGGACTACGTGTGTTGATACATGCATATTCACATTTTTGTTGTTGCTTTTGATTTTTCATTTTGATTTTTCTTTCATAATTTAGCACTATTTTCCCCATCCTCATTTAAGCACCGGTTAGTTACAAGTAGTTAACTGTACCTAACCGTTCTAATTCAAGGGTGCTTTGCATGCTCTTAGTCTAACCCTTCCACTAACACGAATGTCAATTTTATCGGGAGACTAGCGGAGCAAGAGTGCTAAGGACTCATAACCATAAGTACGTCATGAAGCCGTAACATAGGTCATTGGAGTCGCCTTTTATTTCCAAAGTTTTTTGATTTTAC
This sequence comes from Carex littledalei, assembly GCA_011114355.1. NCBI lineage: Eukaryota > Viridiplantae > Streptophyta > Magnoliopsida > Poales > Cyperaceae > Carex > Carex littledalei. The sequence goes on along the minus strand of CM022099.1, from coordinate 9,083,653 downwards.
CCAATTTCTCAACATATATGCATATATCATGAATACACACATCCCTAAGTATTCTTTCATACTTGTGGATATCCCAATCTTTCCAAATTTAAAATTTCCAAATCTAAATAGCTTCTCTAATCAATTTAAATTCCAAATGTTCTAATTTCATCAACCTTTATTTCCACAAAGTTTTTCGCCCAATTATGTGGTCATTTCAAATTGTTCCAAGGGTTTTACAAAAAATTATTCAAAATTTTGCATCAATACTTCTAATTTTGCCAATCACTCAAATTTATCAACAAAATGCATGACACAAAACTAGGTAAACATCCTAACAAGTCGGACTGGACCCTATTCAAGGTTAGGTAAAACTCAAATTTAAACATGCCTAAACTAAATGCAAGATACAATTGTGAATTTCAGTTTTTCATTTAACCCTCCCCCCAGCTTAAACAAAGCATTGTCCTCAATGTGTTAATTCATACTAGAAGAGAGAAAAAAGAAAAATAGAAACTCACAAGATATTGCTCGGTTTAACGTCGGGAGCTCGACTTGTTGAGGCTCAATTTAAAGGTGGTGGATCATCGAGGGCAATTGCCTCCTTTTCGATGATTGGTTCATCTTGAATGAAATGTTTGAGCCGCTGTTCGTTGACCTTAAATGAACTCATTTTTTCGCTCCATATTTCGAAGGCACCATGGTTGAAAACTCGTGATACTCGATATGGTCCTTCTTGAAAACTTCTTCCGATATGTTTGTTGTGCCAATGCCTTGTCTTCTCTTCTTGGTTCAAGGCGGCATTGATTATGGTGGGATGTGTCTCATTTGGGTCAAGAGATTTGTATTTGAGGGTTGTTGGCAATGGTTTGAGTTCGACCTTCGGTGACGTGGAATTGGTCAAAGTACCTTCGGTTTGGGCTGATTCTTCATCAATTTCTCCTAGAATTCCATCTAGTTGTTCTCCTTCCATCATCCTATCTAAATGATCATTAATTGTAGAGTCTAAAACATCTACCCTGCATATCGAATCATTATCATTAGATGGAAATTGGAGAGATTTAAAAACGTTAAATTCAACCTTTTCATCACCTACTCGGAAAGAAATCTTTCCATCACGCACATCTATGATTGCACCTGCTGTGGTTAGGAAATCACGTCCCAATAGAAGGGGAGTTTGTGTATCCTCTTCCATCTCCACCACAACAAAATCTACCGGTATGAAAAACTTACCAATTTTGACAATCGCATCCTCCATAATTCCTACCGGGTATCTAACGGATCTATCCGCTAATTGGAGCGACATTTTTGTTGGTTTCAATTCTCCTAGACCTAGCCTTTCATAAACCGCTTTTGGCATTAAACATACGCTAGCACCTAAATCACACAAGCAATTATTGAATTCGGTCTCCCCAATTTTGCATGGAATAGTAAAACTACCGGGGTCCTTAAGTTTGGGAGGTAGTTTGGTCAAGAAAAGTGCACTACATTGCGCATTTAGGGAGATAGTTTCGACCTCTTCAAGTTTCTTTTTGTTTGACAATATTTCTTTGAGAAACTTGACATAGGTTGGCATTTGTGCAATTGCCTCGGTGAAAGGTATGGTAATGTTCAGTTTTTTCAATTGTTCAATGAATTTGGCATATTGTTGGTCTAGTTTGTGCTTCACTAACCTTTGCGGAAAAGGTATGAACCTATGAGGAGGAACATACTTTGGAGTTTCAGATTTTTGTACCTTTGTTGAGTTAGAATTACCCGTTTTGTGAGGTTCTTCCGGAGTTGTTGCAATTGGTGGAGCAATTGGTGCGGCTAAAATCGGTTCAGATTGTGTGGATTGAGGGAGTCCTTGTGGTTGGATTGGTTCATCATATTCCTTACCACTCCTCAATGTTACAGCATTCGCATGCTCTCTTGGATTGACGTCGGGTTTGCCCGGAAGTGTTCCTTGCGGCCTAGACGAGGAGGATGCTTGTTGTGCGATTTGAGTTTCTAACATCTTTGTTTGAGTTTCTAAAAACTCAAACCTATTGTTCAAATTCCTCAAAGAATTCGAAATATCGGTATTGGTGTTTCTTTGTTGGTTCATGAACTCATTTTGAGAGATCACAAGGCCTTCTATCATTTTTTCTAGTTTGTTGTTTTGAGAAGGTTCTTGATACGAGTTTTGGTTTGACCGATTTTGGTATTGATTGGAATTACCTTGGTATTGATTGGAGTTGTCATTTTCGGTCCTCCACTTGAAATTTGGATGGTTCCACCTTGTGTTAGGGTTGTATGTATTCGAATTGAAATTATCATTTGGCCTAACCTTATTGTAGATCGGATCGTTCCTCTTATCACCTTGATTGTAGAACATTGCATTGACTTGTTCGGCTTCCTCTCCTTCCAAAAGGACTTTGCAATCGGCGGTGATATGAGTCGACTCTCCACAAATGCCGCATGAAGCCTTCTTCGTCACGGATTTGGCGTTTTGCATTTGTGCCATTTGATGTTGCAAGGCTTCCATTTGGGCTCTCAAGGCGGTGACTTCATCGGTTTTTAAAATCCCTGGTGTGGTTTGAGTTCGTCCACCTCTTTCGGCCGTCCATTCCCTTTGGTTGATCGCCATATCTTCAATCATTAGCATGGCCTGTTCGGGATCCATCTTCGACATGTTTCCTCCTGCGGCTGAATTCAAGTGAGTCTTGGTGGCTATTGTGCAACCTGCAAAGAAGAATTGAAAAAGCAACCACATGTCAAGGCCATGGTTAGGGCACAAGCGCTGGAGCTCGGCCCATCTATCCCATGCCTCGGTCAAAGACTCTCCCTCGGCTTGTTTGAACGTCGTGATCTTCGTTCGGAAGTGCTGGGTTTTGGATGGAGGGAAGTATTTTCCTAAGAATAACTTCTCCATATCGTCCCATCTTCTTATGTGGTCCCGATTCACCGTTCTCAGCCATGTTCTCGCATTATCTCGGAGGGATAGGTGGAAGCATTTGAGCTTGAGGTTGTCTAGCTCTTCTCCTTCTCTAGCGAAAGTGCCGCAAGATTCTTCGAAAACCGCCAAGTGGGCATGTGGATCTTCGTTTAGGGCTCCCCCAAACTGACTTTGGCCAAGCAAGTGGATGAGAGAGGGCTTGATTTCGCGTGGATCTTGGCCTTGAGGAATGAAACCGAAGCGGTGGCCTTGTTGGCGAATACGGCCATTTCCGTTGTTGTTTGGAGGAGGAGGAGGCGGAATGTTATCGTGAAGGTCTTGATTGAGAAGGCCTTCCGGATAGTCTTCCACTTCCACCTTAAAGGTGCGAGGCATGCCTAGATTGGGATCTAAACCTGCCATTGGTTGAGAGAGAGAGAGTTCACCGGCTTTGATTTTCGCGGTTTGACTCCTTGTGACCGGTGCCAGCGCTCAAATCTATGAGAGAAGAAAAGATGTGAAAGAGAGAGAATAGAAATAGAGAATAGAAAAGTAAATATTTTTGGATTTTTCTTAAATAAGGAAAGTAAATTTCAGAAATTGTAAAAAAAAGGAAAATAAACTATTTTTGGATTTTTAATTTTTCTGAAAAGTAAATAAGGAAACTAAGAATTAAAAGTACTTTCCTAAAATAAAAACTAGTATCTATCCTATCTCCCCGGCAACGGCGCCAAAAAGCTTGTTGAGTATTTTAGATATAGGAATTTGATACTCTTTTTTGCCTTTAAAATTTATAAACCTTCGTACTCAATAAATAGGTTAGTTGCAAGCGCACAACCTATCGATCGTAGTATTTAGGTGTCGATCCGCAAGGAGATAGGGAAATACTAATTTTTAATAAAGAAAACTACTTCTAAACTGAACAATAAAAGTAAAAAGGGGGGTTTTTGTGTAAAATCGTTTTTGAAGGAAAATTAAAGTAATTAAAAGTTCGTAACAAAAAGCAATAAAATCGGGTGAAAATCAAGTTTGAGAAGTCTAGGAGTATTCGGTCCACAATCCATTGCTAATTCTATCTACTCGGTTTGTTTAAATTCATGTTTGATTATGACGAGGTTTCTAACCTAAGTTAGCCTTTGGAACAAATATTAATACGAATACTTTGGGTGGACGGATTAATGTGCCTCGAATTCTAGGGCTGTCACTAACCTAGAGGGATATTTAATCACGTGCTTCAAATGTATATATCGATATTTGTTCTAAGGTGTCCTAATCAAGTTTTGACTTCACCGCTAAGTCCTTCACCAAACCTTAACCTTAATTTCTGTTTTTCCAGATTTGAATACAAAAGTACGGTCGCTTATAATTCAAATCCTAAGGTATTTGCAATCACAATTTATACTATCCTATATGATCCTAATCTACTTTTAATCAAGAAGACTTAAGCGGGACGCTACAAGTCAAGCACAACAAGTTGCACTATCCTATATGATCCTAATCTACTTTGGGTCTAAAAGATCAAAGCGGGACAACTACAATTCAAGCACAAATCATGGAACATCACAAATAATAAATCACAGAAATTAACATCAAATCAAACAATCATAATAAAAACTAAACTCCGAGTAAAATAGAATTAAACAAGTTCATGCTACATGACCTAAACCCCTAGAGAGAAACTAGCCTCTCATGGAGAAGCAAGCATCCACAAGAAAATACAAGATAAACATGGTAAAAACTGAGAAAATACGTAAGAGAAAAGAATACAACCAATCTCCTAGTTCCTGCCCAAGTTCTTCCCTTGTTCGCTCAAGCAAAACCTCGACTTCTTCCTTCTCTTCCTTCGCAACTTCGATCACCGCCGGAAAGTGGAGAAGAATAACTTCAATTGAGCAATGGTGAGCAGTGATGATTTCTCCTTTGGTCTTCTTAGCCTTATATAATATTTTCTGAACTTGGAGATCAAGTCGTTTTATTTTCGGCGCCCACTAACTTAGTTATTTTCTGAACTTGGGGATCAAGTTGTTATATTCCAGCACCCACTAAGCCTACTAACTTCTATATTTCTAATTCTGTGATTAATAACTTGGAGACCAAGTTATTCTAATTTTGGCGCCCACTAACTTTCCATATTTAGCAGTTTTTCAGGCTGATGCGCCATTGATGCGGCTGTACAGAATTATACATTCCGAATTTGGATTTGTTTCCTTCATGAAAGTTGTAGATCTCTTTGTCCTGGTTCCGTCAAGCTTTGAATCACCCAAATCGGAGTTCATATGACCAAGATATGGCCAAAATACGAACTGTGTGTCGCTGAGTGCGGATCGAGTGCGGCCCGAGTGCGTCCGCACTTATTTTCTCTGCTGCTGGATTTCTTCTGGGAAATCTGGCTAAGTAAAAAGTGCGTCCGCACCAACTTTTAGTGCGTCCGCATTACGCTCAGTCTGTTCTGTTCTTCCAGAGTGCGGGTCAAGTGCGGGTCAGGTGCGTCCGCACTTTGCTTCTCTGTTTCTCCTGTTGTGCTCTGAAATTCAAACGGGCATAACTCATGATCCGTAACTCCGTTTTCAGTGTTCTACCACTTTTCGGAAAGCTTGCGAGAAGATCTACAATTTGCTCCATTTCCTGTAAATCAAATAGTCTTTGGCAGTAACTTGATTCTTGGATATATTTCATTCTATTCTCTACTAAAATACAAGATATTTGGTGTTATTATATAGTAAAAACCAGACCGAACATGTATATAATTTAGACCTATCAGTTATCAGTTTATATACATTTATTTTAAGATGTTTGATATGGTTCATATAATTTTATATGAAGTGCAATTTTTATATAATTTTATCTTCTAGAAGACGATTTCAAGAAATCTTCCTGAAGAAGATTTATATGATGTACAAAATTAATATAAGAAGATTTAAAAGAAATAATAAAAAAAAAATTCTGAAGAAGATTTATACAAATTTTATATTGAGAGTATTTCAATAAATCTTCTTGAAGAAGATTTCAACAAGGTTTATATGATGCAAAAAAAATAATATTTATATGTTACCTTCTTACACTATATTATGTTAATGAAATGGCTTGAAGCCATATGAATAATGTGTATCAAAGTTAATGTTAGCTTTATATTATATTAATATTAAATGGCCCGAAGCCATTTGTTAATAATTACTTTTCAAATGGTCCGAAGCCATCTGTTAATTATAAATTCTTAATTTCATCTAATTACCGAAGTCATTTGTTAGTAATTTCTCGATTGTTACCAAATAACAAAAAAATGTAAGGTATCAATCTGAATAAATATGGCATCATATTAAATGTCTATTAGTTAGATAAATTCTCAATTTTATCGTATGGCCCGAAGCCATTTCTTAACCATTCAATATTAATTTGAATTGTATTAATATTTTTGTTGTGTACTGTATTTTTTTTGTATTGAATATTATTATTTTTTATTTCAATAATTTAATCTTCTCGAAGAAAATTTCAAAAAATATTAAGGTCTTTTAAAATATTAAGGTCTTTCCGAAGAAGATTTCAAAAGATATTAAGAAAGTCTTCTTGTAGAAGATTTCAAGAAATTTTATATGATGCGCAAAATTTATATGATGTTCATATTAATATTAGTTATCAATAATTTTAATCTTCTTGAAGAAGATTTCAAGAAATATAATTTGTTCAAGAAGATTATAAGAAATTTTCCTGAAGAAAATTCTAAGAAAATTTATATAATGCGCAAATTTTACATGATGTTTATATTATTTTTATCTATAATTTAATTCTCCTGAAGAAGATTTCAAGAAATATTTTGAGTAAATTTCTTGTCTTCTTATGGTTGAATAAAAATATCGAGTTGTTGAGGAAAAATCATGAATTCAGTCTAATTAGTTATGCTTCATTTCCTGAAGTGAATGCATCAACACATAATAATAATAATAATAATAATAATAATAATAATAATAATAATAATAATAATTTCTTGACAAACTTGTAAATGTGGACATGATAATGAAGAAAAGATACATCTTTCCACCAGAGGTGGAGAAATAATGAGAAAGAGAAAAATAGACATAATAGCAAATAAGAGAATTCATGTTGTCATTGTAGTGATAAATGTTATTGGTCACGTACCTGTCGTACACCAAAATATTTTATTGACCTATATCAAGCATTACTAATAATAAAAAAAAGATCGGGACAATTTATTTTTGTGAAGATAATCTCGATCTTATTCAAATTGATGTTGGTCATTTGGATTTTCTTTGTAGTAATTTGAAGAAAATAAAACTCATCACTTGATCAGTCATGATAGTATTAAAAAAATTACTAATAAATTTTTTATTTTTGCTATTATTATTCTTAATTTGCAGTTAATTGTCATGAGTAATTTGATGGGAAAATAATTACCTTGCGGTTTAGGAACCAAAATATACAGATAAACATAATTTATTTAATTGCAATTATAGCTACCATGTTTGCATAGCTATTTCTTCTTATAAAGATAAAATAATTGTCGATATGTTTGCATCACCCTATTTATGTTGCTTGTCATTTTTTTGTAATTTGACAATTATATGATTATGCCCTGACAAATTCTAAAAACCGTTGAAATTTCATATTATTGGGTAGATGGCTATACAATTCCTTGATTATATCATATTTAATGCATGCAATATTAATGGTAGAAAATGCATATGCAATTTTATTTGTTTCGTTGAACAATATTATAAAAGTTACCTAAGGCAACAAAAGTTTAACTAATTTATTTTTGATTTGTAGTTGATTTATTTGTTCATCTCCAAAGATAAAAAGAAAGAAAGATATTGCTCTTATTTAGAAATATAAGAAGCAAATATTAATAATATTTTGGGTAGTGTAAAATTTATTGAAGCTAGGCTCTGGAAGAGCAATCTTCTTGTTACATGGAGGAACATAAATTTATATTGATGATGCATTATATCCTTCTAAGTCTCAAAGAAATTTGTTAAGTTTTAAGGATATCCACCGAAATGGATATCATGTTGAGAAAACTAACGAAGACAATGTTGAATACATTTGTATTACTAGCATAATCTCATATAAAAACAATGCATATTGGAAAAAATAATTGTGTTATTCTCCGTCTTGTACTACACATATATTAGTACAATTAAATCACATGTTATTGTAAACCATAAGTTTACATACAATAATATGTTTATAGTTTGGCATGACCGGTTGGGCCATTCCGGATCAATAATGATGCGAAAAATATTAGAGAATTCAGGTGGACCATTTAGATATTTTATGGTTTTAAATTGATGCATTAATAATATGGTCACATGAATGCTTATTATCAACTCGCAATCTGGCATTTGCGAGATTACTTGCTCAATTTGATTTGATTAAGAGCATAATTTTATGACTATCCAATTAAGAAAATACGTCTAGACAATGCTGGTGAATTTACTTTTCAGACAATGCATATCTATTACAATTGACGTTGAACATCTTGTAGCTTATGTTCATGAACAAAATGAGAACACAATATTTTGCATGCAACAACACTAATTCGCATCAGGCCAACTAGTTATAATAAAACTTCTCCTTTACAATTGGTTTTTGGTCACATACCTAATATTTCTCATATAAGAATTTTTGGATGTGCGGTATATGTTCCAATTGCTCCACCACAACGCACAAAAATGTGACCTCAAAGAAGATTGGGAATCTATGTTGGATTTGAATCCCCATCTATTATAAAGTATCTAGAACCAATGACAGAAACTTTATTCACGGCAAGATTTGCCGATTGTCATTTTGATGAATCAAAATTCCTAACCTTCAGGGGAAAAAATAATAAGCTGGAAAAATATATTAGTATGAATTATCATTGTCTCATTTTGATCCTCGTACTAAAGAATATAAATTAAATATTCAAAAGATAATTCATTAGCAAATATTATCTAATCAATTGCCAGACACATTTACATACTCAAAGAAAGTGACAAAATCACATATACCAGCTGTTAATGCTCCAATTAAAGTCGATGTTCTTGTTGGACAAACTAATAAAATTATAACACGCATGAAGCGTAAAAGATCAATCGGTTCCAAAGATAAAATCATCAAAAAGAAAAGGAGCAAAGAATTAAAATAAAGAGAATCAAATTATAAATAATATTTGAGTTCCAGCAGAAACTCAAGTATCTGAAATTCATGAAAATAAAGAGATCTCGATAAATTATATCGTGAATGAAATAAGATGGAATCGAGATGAAATTGATATTAATGATGTGTTTGAATATAATATAGCGCTAAATATAATGAATATTGAGAATCAAGACCCGAAGTCTAATAAAGAATGTCGACAAAGAAATAATTGGCCAAAAATGAAAAGATGCAATTGAGGCAGAGTTAAACTCTCTTGAAAAATAAAAAGTTTTTGGGCCTATGGTCCCAATTCCTGAAGGCATAAAGTTTGAATGATAAAAATTGATATTTAGACGAAAACAAAATGAGAAAGGTGAAGTTTTGAGATATACTCACCTGTGGTGGATGCAATAATTTTTTTGATAATTAATTAATCTGGCAATACATGAATGACTTAATTTGCGTCTAATGGATGTTGTTACAGCCTATTTATATGGCTCACTTGATAATGGTATTTTTATGAAAATCTCTGAAGAATTTAAGATGCCCGAAGCATGTAATTTAGGTTCTCGAGAACATTATTCAATTAAATTGAATAAATTCTTATATGGATTAAAGTAATATGGACACATGTGGTATAACCGTCTCAGTGAATATTTGTTGAAACATGGATATGAAAATGATACAATTTGTCCATGTATTTTCATGAAAAGATATGAAAATCAGTTTGTTATAATTGCAGTTTATGTTGATAATCCAAATATCATTGGAACTCCTGAAGAGTTTCAAAAGCAGTAAATTGTATCAAGGAAAAAAATTGAAATGAAAGATCTTGGGAGGACAAAATTTTGCCTTGGATTGAACATTTGAGAAATAACATTTTTATACATCTAGAAAAGTATATTGCATGTGTGTTGAAAGAACAATTGATGAAGAACTATTTGGTCCTGAAGTACCGTATCTTAGTGCAATATGAGCACTTATGTATCTTGTTGGACATACAAGACCTGATATATTTATTATTCTATTATTAATTATAACAATACACGAAGCAAGCCGAGAATGTGTTTGGTTAAGATCTGTGATTCAACACATTCGTCAGACATGTAGCTTGTCTTATGGAGAAATGATCCCGACGATCATATGAAGATAATACTGCATGTATTGCTCAATTAAAATAATGATACATTAAAGGAGATAGAACAAAACATATTTCACCAGAATTCTTTTTTCACTCATGATTTCGAAAATGATAATGTTATTGATGTTCAACAAATATGTTCAAGTGAAAATCCAACAAATTTATTCACTAAGGTGCTCCCTACTGCAATATTCGAAAAGCTAGTTCGTAATATTGGAGTTCGTCGACTTAAAGATCTTAATTGATGTTGTCATGAGGGGGAGTTAATATGCACTATATTTTCCTTAACTATGGTTTTTCCCACTGGATTTTCCTGGTAAGGTTTTTGTTGTATATTAAAAGAATAATGTACTCTTTTTTCTTCACTAGGTTTTTATCCCGTAGGGTTTTTCCTAATAAGATTTTAACGAGGTATATTCTTATGTAATGGACATCCAAGGGGGAGTGTTATGAATATATTATAAATGTGTGGATGCCATTCATTCATTTTGTAACTCCCATATTAATTCTCAATTCATTCCCACTACTCCACTACTATTGGAATTCATTCTCTATTTATTATTTTAGATGGCTTTTCATTTACAATTTGTAACCTATAAATATAGGTTTTGTAATCTTGTATTGTACACATATGAGAATTATATGAATAAAGAGATTGCCATCTTTTACATTCTCTCTATCTTGTTTATGTTTGTTTATCTTTATTTTATAACAATAGAGCATATTTTATATTTTTTAGAATTTTTTTACTATTTTTTTAGATGGGTAGAAAATCACTTGATTTGAAAATTCGCAACCATCCAAAAATAGTGGTTTTCTAATCTACTCATCTAAAAAAAATAGTTAAAATTCAAGAAAATATAAAATTTTTATTGAAGTACATTTTCATATGATGATCATGTTGAACGATTTAGATGGATTGTTTGAGCTTTAAAAATGAAGATATAAGTCCATAGCACCGGTTAATATGTAACATGCATATTACCATAGCCTCCCTCACTGATTAAATGGTCTAGTATACTTGATATTTTGTTTTGTAAGCATATATATTTTTGGGTGAACTAAAATTTGTCTTTGACACAGAAAATTTGACAGATCACCCCTTGCGTTGAAGCAATACCTTGTGAATGCAACAAAAACCTACACAGTTCCTCAGTGAGAAAGAAGGAAAAGGACTCATCAGGCCGCCTCGGAAAGAGCTGATAAGCAAACAACAAAAAGGGGTTACATGGTGAGGTAGGCATGACACATTAGGCCCTGCATAAAGAGAAATAAAAGAGGCAGCCACTTTATACTTTGGCAGTCTTGTGAGAATACAGGGAAACAAGCTCCTTTCCTTTTGCTGACACCGTTTTCATTTTCTTGCTCATCTCTCTCTCCTTTCCTCCTCTCCTCTCCTCTCTTCTCTGCACCCAATGATGCAATTGAATAGGTTTTCTTGTCATTAGCCACACTGCCACAGTGTAAAAGTAATAAAAAGATTACCGTTGAACAGGTTTTCTTAGTCCTTGATTAGGTACAGTGAGATCACCTCGCATGCTAATCATGCTTTGACAAATGTATGGATCCGATCTCTTTTCTAGTTTTCTTATATATAAAATATGATATACCTCTTTTCTGTTTTGGATAAGATGCTTTGAGAGTTCCCATGCCTGTCTTGTTTTTTGAGTGCTTATATTGGGCCGGGCCTCCTCTCAATTTGGCTGGATTAATCGGAGAGTACAAGAGAAATTCAGACCGGTCGATGCAAATCAGAGGGCTCAAAATACAATTGATACTTTTCAATTCGGTCAAAGCAACTTATGAAAAGGCTGGATAAATATAGATCCTGATTAAAGTGAGCTTTTTTTTTTATTCAAAGGAAAACACGTGTTTGGCATGTTACCCCGTCGATTACAATTTGAGCAACACGAACTATACAGATACTTTTCATTATGTATGCAAAATTTCACCAAATCTACAGATCTAATATTATCAAAATTATTACGGCTGACTGTTAATTTGAGTTTTTTATTTATTTTATCTACACTTCAATTGTGATGGTCTTGAATATTTAAAAATTAGATATCATGAACATGCCAAGACCTCAAGATCCGTAGAATTTTATCACTGAAGCCAAGACCACAAGATCCATAGTCCGATGAAAGAGAACAAAAAATTTATATAACAACTGCACCTCACAATCTAATTTTACAAGACAGCTATGATGCAAAAAAATGAGTGAAAACTTAAAATTTATACAAAAATCACACCAAGTGAAATCTTACGGGTTTTGAGACTTCATCAACGCATTTTACAAAATATAATAATAAATTGCAAAAATCAGTACCTTTTTTCATAAGAAAAAAAAGGCAAATTTAAGTAAACATTACAAATATTGTTCTATATCCTCCTGGCGCAGTGAAACTAATCCAAAAATATAGTTGAAACAAAAAAGCAAACACTACGCAACCACAACCAAATTTAAATCCCAATCACCGATCCTCTGATTTAAACGTCACTCCTTTATACATACTGACCTTATCTCTCAACGCTTCTGCCCGCTCCCTCGCCACTTTATTATTTGGGTCAAAAAGTAAAGCCTCTTCAAATGCTCTGAGTGCCAATTTGAGATCCTTTCTACTTTCATAGGCATCTCCTAGGTTGTTCCATGCAGTTACATAGCCCGGTTGAAGCTTCACTGCTTTCTCAAGTTGTTGAATTCCTTTTTCTAGCTTGTCGTCTCTCACGTAACATACCCCAAGTGCATTGTAAACCTGCTAAAATGATTAGGGTTGTGCTTAGGAAGGGGCCAATATAGAAAATTTGCCATGGGGATCAACCATATGTCAATGGAGCATCATATATTTCTTATGTCGATTTTACCAATCATTTCACAAATATGGGAGATGGTAGTAAAGAACTTCAACATAATATTCATTTCCTTCAGTTCTGTTCATTTTTATGTTCTTTCTGTGTGATGTATGTCTTTTTTTTAATCAGAATCCGTTGCTATTGTCTTATAATGAAGTGCCAACGAGCGGTACTGCACTAAATTGGTAAGAAACTGCATACCAGAGGCCTTTTTTTTCTCATTAGTTGCTATATAACATTCTGAATTCCAGCCAAAAGGAACAGTTTCAATTCCAATTTGTAATGTGCCGGTTACATTCAGCTACCTGAAATCCTGTAAAAATAGCAGTATAATATTTTCTTTCCGGGCCTATGTGTCACACCTTCTTTCAATTTATTTCCTTTCAAAACTTTATGTTACTGGAAATGATGTCGGATTCTACAATAGGCAGCGCTAAATTTCACAACTATCTCTGTTCAGACCAGGAGTAGAACCAGTTATTATCTAAAAATACACCTGTTTGATTAGAAGAATTTCGGCAATGAAACAGGCATCGCTCAAGGCCCTGAATTATCCCCCTTTCACTGACATACTTGAATATAATTTCACATCTTTTGACTCGCTCTACCTTTTAATTGTTTATTGAAAAGAAAATTTAGTAATTTAGAGAATGATGAGGACCTGAGCAAGATCTGTATCATCTTTATCCCACTTTTCAATCGCTTGCCGCAAGTACTTGATAGCTGCTGGGTAAAATTTTCTTCTCAGCATTACTGCTCCAAGTTCAAAGCATTCTGTGGCTGATGCATCGCCGCTCCTCACTTGTTCCTATATTCCGTAAAAATTGCAAAATCATCAGCACTGACACGAAACTAAACAATCCTGTCCCCATCCCATCCCCAAATACCAAAAATGAAACGAAAAGAAAAATAACAGAAAAGAATAATACAATAACATTAACAATAACTATAAACTTGCGCACATTAGATCGGTTATTTTCCTGGGAGATCACAAAAATGGTCGTCTATACAAATTGGTTGCTGACTCTTTTCACACTCAATCAAGTCACTATGTTACATTTTCCATAAAAAATCTAATGGAGTGTTGAGATCACCATCCACATCAGGAAAAAGCATGTCCTTATTACAAAAAATGTTTATGTCAGCATAAGGTTGTTGACCTAGGCAGTAAATTGTTCTCCATGGCATGCCAGAACTCTATTTCTTTTTCAAAAAGAGACCGATTGACCTGATTGAGAAGTCTTGATCGGGGACCAATATGTGACATGGAGTTTAGTGACCTCTAAATAATTTACCTTAAATAGAACTAGAGGATAAACACTCCACTTTTCAGTTTTTGACCTAACAACATGAACATTAACATTTGCAATAGCCCAATCAAATTCGAGTAGAACTAGCCCAATCAAATTTGTTATAGCCCAATTAACATTTTTTTACCACTTGACTTTATACTAAATTAAGTCCAAAATTTATAAGTTTGATATGTAAACGCATCACTCGTGAGGTATATCGGTTTCAACGGTTTGGATTCGTCGTTTAAAGTCAATTCGATAGGTTTTTAAATTAAGCTCACAAAGTATTTGGCGAGCTTAAGAACACCCCACTCTTACTCATCAAATTCCGATTTCTTCACAATTAACCACCCTTCACTTTCTCCATTTAAGCAGGGAGTAATTAGTCTGAAACATTATGCATGCAACAGTTTCTAAAAGCTTATTTTTCACTGATGCATAAAATTAAATTGCATAAAAGGTAATCATTATTCATTACTAAATTTTATAGAAAAGAAGCCCTTTAAAAACAAAATTCCGAGAATTTACCTGCAATTCCTTAGCAGAAAGGTCGAGTTCTCGTCTGACGAGAACCTGACGAATGACAAAGAAGGTGCCAGCTCCAAGGAGGCCGAGCAGAGTTAGCAAATATGACAGTTGAATCCCTAACTCGAATAATTCGCTTATATCATACACCATGTTCAGCCGTGTCCCCTCGCTGGACTGCGCCCCTTGTGCCAGACTTAACCAGGATATGATGCTACATGGAAATGCATGCAATAGCAAGCTTGCTTGGGTCTGGCTCTTTTTATTCTTGGTCATCAGTGAAAGCTCCTCCACAACTGTCATGTCATAACAATTTTGTTAGATTATAAGGTTACTATAAACCTCAATTGGATGTAATTTTGCCATTGTTGTGGATAAGACTATACTTACCTCTGTCAAATCTTGAAAATGAACTGCTTGCAACTTCTCCATTGATAGCCTACCTTCATATGATCAAAGGAAGTTAATCTAAATACAATCTGCCCCACATATATTGCAAAGGTAAAATCATGGTCAAATCTCATATTTTGCAAATCACAATATTATCCATAACAATCTTCACAAGTTGTGATACATAATGTTTGAGACCATAACAGAATAGAACTACATTTATCTGACTGTCGTGTTGAATTTTTGCTTGCCTTCTGTAGGCTACTAAATATGGATAAAATCTAAACCATGAATTAAGCTATCCATAATTTCTGAAAAAATGCAACCTTATGTCCGTGGATTTCTACACTGTTGTCTCAGTAATTAGAATTATAAAACTTCAACAGCACACCTCTAAATTTAACTGTCATTTGCAAATCAAACAACAGTGCTGATGTGCGCATCATAATGCACAATAAAAAATTATGAAAATAAAACATATTTTCCAGCTAACAGGAGAACAGAAACCAATTTTGTACTGGTATAGGCCTAGTATAACTTTGTAGCGACTGTACACCACAAGTTCCCCTTAAGAGTTTCTCATAGAATAAAGAAAAGAGAAAGGAGGCCATGAGATATGCTCACCGGAGCTGCGTACGTGGGGCCCACAAGTCGAGAAGCGAGGCGGGACGAACGGCGCGGGAGAGTGCTCCTAACAGTAGTATGGCAGTGAAAGCACTTTGGCGAAGATAAAAGAGGAAGAGGTCTGAGGCCGAGAGATGCCATCTGTCGTGCGCAGATCTGGAAAATGTAGTGCTGCTGGTATTAGTAGAAGATAACGGATCATGGGCCTTGTAGGCCGAAATATTATATTATCGTTAATTGTTTCAATGGCCCATTTTGCTTTTTA
The DNA here is from genome assembly GCA_011114355.1 of Carex littledalei. Classification (NCBI taxonomy): domain Eukaryota; kingdom Viridiplantae; phylum Streptophyta; class Magnoliopsida; order Poales; family Cyperaceae; genus Carex; species Carex littledalei. The sequence goes on along the minus strand of CM022099.1, from coordinate 9,067,553 downwards.
GGCGTATGAGACTACGAGTAGGTTGAAGAAACATAATAATTGAGATGTAGATTTTAAACGGTACCGGAGTAGTTTTTTTTGCAGGTGTTTGCCGCTCCTAGAACACAAGCTCAGTTCAACCGGATCCGAGAAGAGCAAGCCAAGTTGAGCAATTTTCTTGTTAAAATTTTTTAGGTCTTTTTTAGGCACTTTGGAAGTTTAATTTGTCAGAACCTAGAGCCAATTTGGGAATTATCCAATCCAATTCGTATTTAGTCAAACCAGATGAAAGAGAAGAAAGGAGTCCGGGCAAAATAATTCAAACAACGGGCATAGCTTTTAAAAGAGATCAGACGCTGCAGAAGGACCCCACCTCTATTAACGGGAAATCAAACGAATGGAAATATCTCAACGTCCCTTGTCCACGCAAGCACTGAGATGGAGCGAGGAGATTCAATTGAAAGATCAAAAGCATGGATTAGATTGATTCCATCTCTAAGGAGATTGGATTATGAAATCAATTATCAGATATTTGCAATTTTACTTCATTTCTTCCTTACTGTTTCTTGTATTGTTACTGAGAGATTAATAAAATTCGCCTTTTTCTTCTATTCAATTTGTGTTCTTCTAGCTTGATTGAGTTGAGGTCGTCACATAATTCGTTAGAATATTATTTTCTTCGTGAAGATTAATTTTTGTTCTTCTTTTTTGAAATTTTAAGTTTCAAGTCTTTTTTGTCTGAATTCTTTTTGAGTAAAGGTTGGAGGTCAAGCCATCTAACTATTTAATATCCACAAATAATTGTTCATTCTGAGTTTCGAACCTGCAACCTCTCATACGGAAAGCATTGCTATTGCCACTGGACCAAAGACCAGTACTATTTTTTTTGTCTAAATTCTTAAGACACTATTTATTTGAATTAAGTCTTTTTGAAACTTTTTTTTGCCTTTAGTTTTCAAAAGAGCATTCTTTTTTAATCCGTTCTACCGGTATTAAATTATCATCATAATCATCTGCAGGGTGCGGAAATCTGAGAAGCATATCACACTGTGTTATAGAAGTTTGACGTTATCATTGAGGTTCAGTTGATTATAGTTTGCATCGAGATACTGTGTTATAGAACTCTGGTCTGGTGAACCCAAGTGTTGTTCTAGTAACAATTTAGAGTAGAATTTAGTAAGAAGAAGCGTGGAAACTGGAAAGTATGCAATTTTTTGTAACATGCATGCATAAAGTTTTTTTCCGGGCCCCACTTGCATTAGTGAGATAGAATGTAAATTATGTGTCTAATTTTTTCCTGTACCTCGTTATAAAATGTTATTATCCATATATATTTTACTTAGGGACTAGTTATAAACCGAAAAAAGAGACATGAGTAATTAAAGAGTGAGAAAAATGGTACGGCGGAACCGGCTCCGTCACGGAACGGCACAGTTACGGTACGGCATGTGTGTCAGTTACGTGCCGTGACCATTAGCGTGTCATGCCTATCTTTTGAAACTTTAGCACGGCACGGCACGGCACGTGAAAGATTTAGTCACAGCACGACGCGACACGTAGTCACGCGAGTCACGTGTAATGGACCATTAAATATTAATTTAATGGTAAATCTTGAATAAACTAATCTAAATTATGATTAAATGGTCACGCGAGTCACGTATGGTCATGGCACGTTCAGGCACGGCGTGACTCACGTGGCGTGACCATTTGCGTGCCATGACCATCCCTTGACATTTTGGTCACGGCACGGCACGAGATGAAAGTCACGGCGTGTTAGTCACGGCACGATACAGCACGGCACGTTTTTTCCACTCTACATGAGTATACCTATTATTGTAGCACAGTCCGATTAAGAAAAATAAATGCTTTGCAAAATTAAAAGTAGGTAAATATTAATGCACTCTATCTTTCTAAATCGCTTAATCACCATTAAAGGGCAGTATTACGTCAGTCAGAAAATCTATATCCCAACAAATATTTCGAATCACTCAAGCAATATCAAAATAAATTATTACACATTTAATTTTTTTATCATTCAAACAACAAAATAATAAAGAAATTATTGTGCGTTCTTTATAACTTTAATTTCCAAATCTTAATAAAAAAATATATAAACATGTCCACATAACATTTTAATATTATAATGCTCGTCAAGAAAAAAAATAAACAATTATTACGTGCTTTATTTTTTGGATCATTCAAACAACATCAGAACAATAAATAAATTATTTACGCATAAACAACATCACAACTATCGCTAACTAATTTGAATCGGATAAAGAAAAAGGAAGTTATTATATATTATCCGTGATTTTTATTTTTACCCAAAAAAAAATATATTTTAATATAAATAATCAGGTTTTTAAAATATTTTTATTTCTACCCAAACCGCTAGGAATCCTAGCGGCTTGAATTATTAATTCAAACCGCAAATATTCCTAGCGGTTTGAATTAACCAATCACCAAAAAATTTATTTATTATTTTATTAAATGATAATTTTTCACCGATAACCCTAAAGTTATTTTTATTACAAAGAATTATATTATAAAAACTTATCAATAATATAAAATTTCGTTTATTATTTTATTAAATGGTAATTTTTCACCGATAACCCTAGAAATTTATTCACCGATAACCCTAAAGTTATTTTTATTACAAAGAATTATATTATAAAAACTTATCAATAATATAAAATTTCATTTATTATTTTATTAAATGGTAATTTTTCACCGATAACCCTAAAAATTTTATTATATTATTGATAAGTTTTTATAATATAATTCTTTGTAATAAAAATAACTTTAGGGTTATCGGTGAATAAATTTCTAGGGTTATCGGTGAAAAATTACCATTTAATAAAATAATAAACGAAATTTTATATTATTGATAAGTTTTTATAATATAATTCTTTGTAATAAAAATAACTTTAGGGTTATCGGTGAAAAATTATCATTTAATAAAATAATAAATAAATTTTTTGGTGATTGGTTAATTCAAGCCGCTAGGAATCCTAGCGGCTTGAATTATTAATTCAAACCGCTAGGAATCCTAGCGGTTTGGGTAGAAATAAAAATCTTTTAAAAACCTGGTTATTTATATTAAAATATATTTTTTTTGGGTAAAAATAAAAATCACGGATATATTATTGTCAATACAGTTAATAACTTCTATCTACAGTTGGATTTGAACCAAGATTGCTGCCATATGCTAACAATATTTTAACCCCTGAGTTTGTTGAAACTTAATTTTAAAAACTCAAAATTTTTCTTTTAATATATTTGATTAAAGTCTCCATTTGTAATATTTGTTAACTTGAGGCCTAACTGAAAAATTTATATCTAATTAAACTGTTAATTATGTACTGTTCGTGAATTGTAAACGTGAATCTGCTGCGATTCTGAGGGATCGCAGGACCCTGCAATTCTAATCCCAACCATTCAAACGATGAAACCCAGAATTTTTTAAGAGAATTCAGTTTTTGTGCACGAATCTCGAAACATATGAATGGTTGGGATTGGAATCGCAGGGACCTGCGATCCCAGAGGATCGCAGCAGATTTATTTCCCAAATTTACACCCTTTCGCAAATGACATGTGGAAATAGTTGGCATATGATTTACTTATAAATTGTCTCTACTTTTACTAACGATTGACCGACTCTTTTTTCTTTTCGTAATTTACGTAACATTATTCATTTATCTCAATGGATTAAAAGATCAATAATATTATGGAGTTATCATCGGTCACTGTCATGATCGTACTCTAAAACAACAATATTCTCAGATTTTCTTGATGACAATTTTAAATCTTGCACATTAAAGACGGAATATACTATAATTGACAGTGTCTCACATGATTTGATAATATACCATTTCAACTTATTTTTTTTATTAATTTTTTTAACTACCCGAATTTTTTCATTTTTACGTACCAACTAGATAATTCAAAACCAAATACGATAATCTCACTCATACGATAGATAGCACATTTCTTAGTTCCTTTTCTATTCATTCTCCGCGTAAGCATGGGTTTCAATGTGGATGACATTCTTATTTTACTGGAGGGATTTGATATATTTTTTCTGAGTTAAAAGAAAAGATAGAAAATCTATTTCTTGAGCGTTATTGTCACAATAAAAAGGTATTTTTATTATAGGTCCAATTCTTGATCAGAAACAGTGAAATTGTCTTTTTCATTCTCTGATAATAAGAGTAATGAGATAGTCTATAATACTACATCAGCAGTTACAGTAAGCAAAATAGTACATAATGAGAAAGGTAAGTGTGAAATAACCACAGTTGTTGCATTAGATGGACCTCAATCTATTGATGTTATTTGTTATACTTATTAATTATCATTTAGAACAATTAATTACATTCGATATGACCGGACTATTTCGACAGAAGAGTGTTCTGTTTGTAATATTGCCTACGTTGAACAAACCCAGTTTCACCAAACAAATAAAAAATAAAATAATTCTGTGATTCATGCCGATGCCGCCTTGATTCGTTACTAACAGAGCGCATGAGCTAGATGAAATAACATATGGAGGGCAACCCCGATGTAAAGATGGTGCATTTAGAACAAGCAATTTTTTAATTATTCTAACAACTGCAGCATCAATGAGTCACAGCAGATACAATTTTGTCAAAAACTGTAACGAAAAACACGCAAGCAGACCATCACCCCATGAAACATAACAAAAAAAAAGGTGGAACAACGAGAATGTACAAACATTTTGTGTTGCCATCAACTAACTTTACAATAGCAGCAAACACCTACCATATCCATCATATAACATCACTATCAGAAGAGATCTTGACAAAAAAAGGTGTCAGTAACAACTAACAAGCCATCTGAAAACATATCCAAGATATGCTATATAGATCCTCTAAAGGGCTACCAAAAGTCATATTTTCAAAAAAAAAAAAAAAAACTAACAGTTAACAAGGTATTGTTTTGTTCACCCTTTTTCTGCTAGTATTTGCCGCCTTTTGACTGGCCCTGCCTCAGCCTTCTAAAGCTTCTCGTCCTAATTGTTTCTTCCATGTTCTCACTAGTTCCACCAAAATCTTCATCTGTTAGGCGAGGAGAAATAACTGAAGCATTATTTAATGTACATGCAAAACATAAGAAAACATTGGCGCTTTTACCAGAGTCCAGAGATGATGTTCAAAAGTTCTAGAAGTTTGGTAGATTATGTATTTAAATATCAGGAAATGTATGCTTTACATGCTTGTATAGACTGTTTACTTCTTAAGTTTGTTAGGGTCTAAACAGTATGTGTTACTGTGACTTATAATTGCTAGCTTATTGTACGAACTTTTGTAACAGTGACTTTCGTACCAGGCACTTGGTGACATAGTGACAAATGAATTATACGGGTTCGGTTCGGCGAGGTCAAAAATTCGTGATTCGGGAATAATTTGGATATAATTCGGAAATGATTTGGAATTATCTGACCAGAGCTCAGTCCTAGCAAAAAAAAAAAAAAATGTTCTGGGAAAAATTCAGGAAAAATTCGGGAAAAATTAGTAAAATCCAGGAAAAGTTCGGTCAACCGAATAATTCGGCATTCGGTTCGTCATCACCAAAAAAACGAATTATTTGCGAATAATTCGTGAATCTTGTGACTATGCTTGGTGATACTTTCAAGAACTTTTTATTAATGAAACAAGTGGATATTCCACCTTTCTAAAAAAAAGAAAACAATAAAAGAACATAACAACAGAAGAAAGTGGAGAGAAGGCAACCTTCAGGGGAACTAATTGGTTCAATTAGACTGAAATCTACAACATAAAGGTATTGCAAAACCCAAGATATTGAAAATTTCTTCTGATAAATTAATTTATTTACCATCAGTAGAAATTGTATTAGTGCCAGTGTGGGTTGTCTCAGTAGTAGGAGAACTGCCCGAAGCAGGCGAATGGTGCTTTAGAAGTGGCACTCTTCCGCGCTAATTGTCAGAAAAAAAAAACGTAAATAAATAAACATACCAAAGAGCTTAACAACTAGTAATTCTGAAATGGCTATTTAAAAGGTACCTTGCCAGGGCCAACTGGAGGAGAACCATGATCCTCTTTGGTGATGTTTTCTATTCCATAGCCGGTTCTCTTGGAAGAGACCGTAATCACATCACGGCCCACTTGTTTCTCAGGATCCTCACATTTACCCAAGTACGGAGGCATAAAACAGAACCTAAAGAACAACGGAATAGTTAATAACTATAAATTAGGCCCACGCAGTGTCTTTTCTTTGTTTCATTTCAGTTGATGAAGATGCTCAGAAGTGGATAATACTGACTGGTTTCATATCGCTAAAAGCAGAGATGTTTCTGTATGCTGATGTAAAAATGATTACCAGTCAAGGGGCAAGGTTTTGGTGTCGAAATCCGACTCCAGAACCCTCCATTTGCGGCACTTATCGCACTGAACCCACTGATGATCTGGATTGTACCGATCCGACCCCTTCTTCTGGAATATACAATTTTATTTTAGCAAATCTACATCGAAGTACCATATACAAGTATTTTCTGTACCTTGCTCCAGCCAAGATATACAGTGGGCTCTGAAAGATAAATACACGTACAAGTATGTTCTACATGAAAGATAAATACATATACAAAGTATGTTCTATATCAGAAACATACCAAGTCAAGTGTGTCATAATTCCTGTCCCAATATTGGTCAAACATTTTGCCAAGCCACTCTTCCAGCTTGGCATACGTCTCACAATCCTGGAACCCCTGCTTGCTGTTCATCACCCAGGGGTTCCCGTCATCATCATCCTACAACAATATTAACATTTTTTTTGTAAACAAAAAATCGCATAGAATGAGAGAACAAAACAATTCAAAGAGAAGTGGCGCAGGGAACAGATATATGATTCAGAAAAAATATAAGGTACCATCAAGTTAGTGACGTCGACGACACCAAGAACTCCACGGCCTACGTCTACATTAAAGACTTGGGAACCAACTCTTTTATATGCCTTGAAGAATATAAGAAAGAAACAAATCTGCAATTATTAAGATAACTAACGAAAAGGAATTCAATAATCAATAAACAACCTAAAAGGAGAAACTAACACCAACCTCTATGAGCCGACCATGCCAGTACAAAAATATACCACTATTAAACCTCTCCCATTCAGTCTTGCTTCTTCCAAGTGTCAGCTGTAGAGGCTTCCCCAAAATTATATCATTGACTATTGCTGTCTTATTCAATGACTTTGCCAATGGACGGGCTTTAACCTGCAAAAAGTTCATAACATGGTTCGAATAAATAAACTATTAAATGGATAAAAAGTATATAAATAAAATAGCTAATGAGGTTGTATGTACCAAGGAACGCTGGATATATATCCGCATGCGAGGATTTAAGAAAATGACTTCCATGTAAGCCCTAAGAGAATAGTCCAGCAGAACCTACATTGAAACATTAAAATGCATACAACACTAAAAGGTGCACAAAGTGCCTTATGTTATCTGGATTTTCTAATTGGCAACTGACGGAGAACAGTTAAGAAAAAGGAAAGACATAATATTAGGAAACAAAATAGAATAAAACAAAACCTCCTGAGATAGATGGCCACGACGAGTCCTGATTCTTTTAGAGCGAATCAAGATGTCTCCTTTATGCTCCTTGTTATCCCAATCCAGGGTGTAATTCTGTCCCCACTTGTCAAGGTTCCATATATAGATTTGGGTCCCTGTACCTATTAGCATCAATTTTCAGAGAATTTTCAATATTTCTTATTATTGAAAATTGTGGATGGAGACGTAAGAGTTGAGTTATCTATCCTATCCTATAAAATGACCAAAAAATATATGTACGGTAGTTCTGACAAGAACTCCAATACATACAAACTAATGCATTAACAGATGATATCAGTATAGTCATGTAGATATGATTGTATTATTGTATTAAAATAACCTAACATTGTTTTGTTCTTTGTTGTTACTTGCTCACACTGCATGAGTTGCAATTGTTTGGAATTGACTAATTGGATCAGTTTTCTTTTTATGCATGGCTATTTTGTGCTTCATCCAAATTTCCAAACGTGAATATGTTGGGAAAACAAACCAGCTGGTATTCAATTAGTATAGCAATCCTAAGTTCTGATAACACCAATACTCACCAGCCTCACCAAAAAGCCCTAGTTTTTCACCAAGAAAGTATTCATTAAATGGAGAGAAGTCCTTAATAGCCTTCAAAGTGTATTCTCCAGAGGCCTCTGATTGAATACTCAAATCAAATTCCATGTAGTTATCATGCTTGCGATAGCTGACCACAGGTATCTCAAGATTCTGAAAATAAGAAAAATTAATACTTTGGTTCAAATGGCAAGAGCATTGTTTACGAAAGAAAGGTAGCAAACTTACGAGCTTGCCTTCATTGAAGGACTGAGATAGCAAAGCCACAGATCTCGAGCTGGACGTCTGGGTAAGCACAATAGCATCTTTTCCCAGTCGCATCGATCCAGTCTGTGGTATTGATTGCTATTAAATGACTTGATCGATGTAAAATATAAAATAGAAAACAGCTATCTTCCAAAAAATAAAGATAATGCTTGTTAACCCGAATAAAAAAAAGAATTATGGAAAAGAGATATTTGAAGCCAGACCAGTCCACTAACGTACAAACCAGTACAACCCTTCAAAGCTTCGCTCGAAACCACAAACAGAATATATAAAGGTATCATTATACAAACCCACCTTAAACCCAATACCGAATCTACCGATATGATCAGGTTGTTGCCCCTTTGGCAAGCTATGTCCAAATGCAATCATCGTCATCATCTCATCATGTGACATCCCCTGCCCATCATCCACTACAGACAACACAGGAATTTTCCTCCCCTCTTTCTTCGAATAGAGGCTCTCTATGTTGATATCCAATCTATTCCACCGAAAAGAGCAAAAAAAAGAGCGGTAAATGGCAAGATAAAACAATAAAAGAATCACCACCTATCTGCGTAACCCAACACAAGTATAGAAATGTGATTGACCTGAACTGCACCTGCTTCATCTTAAAAAGGACAAGTTCAATCCAGATCCGAATCGTCGGATCCTTAAAATTGTTACATGGTAGAATGCTCTAATTTTGTCAGGAACTTTCAATTGTAGTCAACTAAAGGTCTGATAGATTTGCTGTGATATGTTAAGGTTTCTTTATATGCATCCTGTGTGAGCTGATATATATTAGGATTTATTTTAGTATGGATGAGATTATGAACAATGCAGTACTTTAATAGTAGGTTTCAAAGTTTTTATTGATATTGTATATCAAAACATAGATCAAATTGTAATTACTATTTGGATCAGTCCACAATAGGAAACTGCTGAATATTACTACAGAGACCTCAAGCAAAACTTCAAACCGACATGGCTTGTTCCGTGATTATAATTTCAAGGCACAGAAAAAAACTGTTCAAGTACCTCTATCTTTTCAGCCTACAGAAACCTCACGCTTTTCCTTATCATTTTGTTTAGAAAGAGAGAAGAGAAGTAATATAATTTTACATAATAAAAGATCTAAAACTCAAATGGTTTCATCACTTCCTTGTATGCATGCAAAAAATTGCAACATTTTGGTTTCATTTTTTGGCTTCAAGAAGAGGAAAAAAAACAATCCCCATAAATCGTCCCATCAATCCATTTTGCAAGTAGCCCATTAAAATGAAACATACAAGTAAAGAAAATAACATATATTACATGTCATAGTTTTATTTGTAATTGCAAGTTTTACATTTCTTTTAAGTGAAGGCATGATAGAAGCACAATAAATGGAGTTATTTGAATCCTTTTCATTGAAGTGGTACAAAACAGTAATACCTGTTTTCTATTAAAGAAAACAACTTACAAGATTTTTTTTAGAATTGATACAAAGAGCATGAGTTCTTTGCATAAGAAAAATTTAATCCAAGAATCAGAAGATTTCTCACAATTTAAAATTCAGCTTAGGTGTATGATGCTTCAGATTAGTTCTTCCCATGCGAGGATTTGTTTCTAGATAATTAAAGTCTAAGGTTTGCAAAATTGAAGTGCATTTCATGTCACATGCCCTTTTGACATTTTCGTCTATATCAATATCCACTAGTCCAGGTCTATATCCCTTTTGCAAAATTCATGCATTCTGGTATGTTTATAAAATTAGGGGAAAAAAAACAATTATACTTGAGAAGTATCCGGCATTTTTATTAATACCCAAAAAAAAAGAAATTAATAAATCTGCCCTCAAAGGCAAATTATTATTAAAAATGCCCTAACCGCCCCCTGCTGGGGCGGTCCAGAATCCATAGCAGACCGCCCAGCGGGGGGGCGGTCCACTACCCATAGCTGACCGCCCAGAGGGGGGGCGGTCCACTATTTTTTTTTTTTTTTTTTAGAGAGACAATATGAATATCAAGATGCTGAATTCTAACGCTAAAAATTCGGATTTTTTTTTAAATATTAGTTAGATTACTTCTTTTAAGCATATTTATACTAAAATACGCTAAATTACTTGTTAAATTATATTGAATTACACTAAATTACATTAAATTACGCTAAATAACAATAACTTCGCTAATTATGCTAAAATACAGTAAATTACGCTAAACTACGCAAAATTACGCTAAAGTAGACCGATTCTGTGCCATCTTTCACAGGGGCAGATCCAGGATTTTTGTCGGGGGGACAAAAAAATATCGAATCGGGTTTAAATCCATTAACCAATTGAATACTCGATAAAAAATAATGCTTTAACTTATACTTTCCAATGCTTTGACTTGTAATTTCTGATTCTCTGACTTATAATTCTAATTACCAATCAAAATTCAACAGATTTATTTCAATTTTAACCCTAAATTTAACTCGAATTACAAATTAAACGTCTAGAGGGGGGCAAAAAAAATTCCAGAGGGGGCAGAGTCGTTCGAAACCGATAAATCTCCACTAAAACTCAAAATCTAGGAGGGGCAGCTGCCCCCCCTGATCTTTCATGAATCATAAAAAATAGTAAAAAAATTCCAAAAATAGTAAAAATTGGTATTCTACAAGTTCATTATGTAACTAATTTACTGAGCTACTTAGATTGAATAATAGAAATGAAAATCTTAATCGGAAACTTCAACTCAAGTTTTGAGGCTCTTCCCTTAGTTTTTTGGCAATTCTGAATTTCGAAAAACGACGTAGTGGTCACGGACGCATGCATATTTTCACAAGCTTTTCGAAAAGTGATCATTTGCTGAAATCGGACACTCGAGCGCCGTTTTATGACCGTTTGAAGTTTCGTCATCGTTTTTCGCCTTTTCAGTGAAGATATCGTCCCTATTCATATGTAATTTAGCGTAATTTACCGTATTTTAGCGTAATTTAATGTAATTTAGCGTAATTTAACGTAATTTAAAGTAATTTAGTGTAATTCAACGTAATTTAACATAATTTCAAGTAATTTAGCGTATTTTAGTATAAATATACTTTAAAGAAGTAATCTAACTAATATTTAAAAAAAAATCCGAATTTTTAGCGTTAGAATTCAGCATCTTGATATTCATATTGTCTCTCTAAAAAAAAAAAATAGTGGACGGCCCCCCCTCTGGGCGGTCTGCTATGGATTCTGGACCGCCCCAACAGGGGGCGGTTAGGGCGTTTTTAATAATAATTTGCCTTTGAGGGCAGATTTATTAATTTCTTTTTTTTGAGGTATTAATAAAAATGCCGGGAGAAGTATCCTGCAGGACCTACAACACCGCATTTCTTTTAGTTACCAATTAAAAAAAAAAGGGTATATATAGAGTTGACATATCTTTTTGAAAAAATTTCATTTTTACCCGTACGCAGGTGTTAAGTGCGCACCCCCAACAGGCGTTAGGCATCATTATGTGTGTACCCCTCTCTTTGCTTTTTTTTTTTCCGTTCAAAAGCTATAGAGTTATCTTTGTTGGGAGTACTGATTTTGATTAGTGGGATCCACACTTTTTTTATAAAAGTATTTCGTTAAGGATGTGTTTCTAAAACTTATATTAGTGGGACCCACACTCTTTTCCTTGGTATGTGTTTTTATAAGATATAAAAATATTTCGTTCAAAAAATAGTAAATCCAAAAAGACTGGGACCCAGTCTTTTTATAAAAATATTCAAGGTATGTGTTTTTTTGGGGCCAATATTCTTGACAAAGCCAAAAAGGGTAAACTCTTTTGAACGAAAAAAAATCAAAGAGGGGGTACACAGATAATATATGCACACCAACAAAGGGTGCGCAGATAATACCTGTGTACCAGGTAAAAATGAAATTTTTCAAAAAGGTATGTCAACTCTGTATATCTTTTTTTTTTTTTAAATTGTAACTAAAAGAAGTTTGGCCTATAACAAATCAAATAAAGTAATAATGGATCTGAGGAGGCTTAGGGTGTATTACCTTTTTGATCTGGCATCCCTAGAATTATCAACCAGCTCAGCAAGTGCACCAAATATCCAACCGGCATGAGTCTGGCTCAGGGTCTTCAGATAGGTCGGGTGGGTGCTTGAGAAATTCTTCTCCACAAAAGGGACTTTTGGGACATTAGTAGCCTCACCAACGGATAATGGGGCAGAGGTATTAACTTCCCCCTTAATATACTCTGCATTGTCACCAGTAACCTCCAAAAGTCCAGTCACATTTCTATCGCATGTTGGTGGGGTCGGCACTGTTAAATTATGCACCAGCTCTGAAATTTTTTTCAAGGCATACAGTTTTAGGTTTTTGGCCAACATAGCATATGACTTGGACTGCTATTAACTGGTATTGGAAACCAAGGATCGAGAATTAAGCTAGAAATAAAGATGTAATTTTTCTAAAAGGATGCTCCAATTCGGTAAACAACAATATTTTTTTTCTAATATTTATGGAAGATTAATCTCTCATTATCATTTTACTTCTTTTATTTGCTACCCAATACCCATTTAATTGTGTTTTGTTGGATTTAGTTTGAAATATATCACTAAATAAGGTTTATTACCATTAATTAGATTAATTATATATTAATGAAGACTAAGTAGCATACATAAATTAATAAATAATTAATAAGTACACAATCAAGTTACATGGGTAGGGTCGGGTCTGGGTCAAAAAATTTGACCCGAGTCAGGTTGGCTTCGAGGAAAATAACAAAATAATGCTGACCTGACCCGAGCCTAAACCTGACCCAAATCCGAATCTGATCCGACCTGACCCATTGACACCCCTAGGTACATTTGACTAATGGTCAATTATACTTCATCATGTTTGTCAAGTTGTGCAAGAACTATTATCCTGAGCTTAGCTTGTAAGAAGCCCTTGGTCAACTGAGTTTTATTTTGGCATTAATAATTTAAATGTGAAACCCAGATGATAAATCCAAAATTCGAACCTGGTATATGGATTGGGGGGTTGGGAATATAAGGTGGGGTCAGAATGCGATACATGACTACAGCATGTGAAAACTTGGCATCAGGAGCTTGTATATACAACTCGTATCCCACCAAACTCACCAATGCCACCTTACAAAGAAGTAAATTAGAAAGTATATAAAAAAGCTTGTCTAAAATGTAAATTAAGACAAAAGCTCGAACCAACTCCCATTATTTGGGTCCGATATATAATCTATGGTGGAAAAATTAAACTAAAAACAGAATGCTGAAAAAGTATGCTTAACCAATTACTAAATTATAAATGCTAGAAGTGGAATAAAACTCCAACCAGTCCCGCAGTTTTAGTTCCAGCAGAGCCCAAATTTGTCACCACAGGAGATATCAATTATAACAATAAAAAGTTAAAAGATTGTTTCTAGGGATATAAATGGCCACATACAAGTGTTTTCATTAAATGTTAAAAAATAGCTCTGTAATTATGCTCCAGTATACCCTTTTATTAGCATGAAGGAACCCCATGAAAATGGGCCACTCTTTGTGTTGGTAAGAATTCTCTGGTTCTGGGACCAATTGGAACCGAGGGAAATCAGATTTTCTGTACTGTTCTACTGGAAGGTACTTTGTAATCTGCCATATTGATGTTTGCCTGTGAAATTCCCAAAAGAAAATGGACAAAAGAGTTCCTTAGTACCAAAAATGAGCAATTTCTTAAAATAGATGTGCAGGCAGTTTATTTCTCTGAAAGAGAAAATATCTTCATAATCTCGTAATCTAAAAATAGCAAATTACATTGCTCAAAGCAGAATTTTGAAAATTTAAGATTGTTCTTGTTGTTTTACAATGAATTATGTTAGTAGTTATATTGGCATTATATTAGCTATAAAGGAGGCACATACAGATGAATAGGAAGCTCGATTGGCTTTGTTCGGCATATTGTCTTGTTGTCCTTTTGTAAATAAACATAAATCTGAGACATCCCTGCAATAGCAATATCTTCTTTCAGTTACAGTACCCAGCGAAGTGTACAGGGGGGGTAGGGGGGGAGCTTTGCCTACTAATATTATGTAACTTATATAGGTTATATGGCTTATGGCTTGAATTGACTCATCAATACCGGACAATAGGTTTTGCTTGGCTACAAGAGCTGGTGTGCATAAAGCAATCATTCCAGTTCAAACAGAGCCATCCAAGATTTCTCAATTCATGGCCAAGTTTACTTCACTTTAGTTATTTTTTCCTCTACTTGTTAGTCACTCGCGACAAAAGTCGAAAATACCGTGTACAATACACAAAAATCTTTAGATGTAAAAGATAAAATGGGAAGAAAAATCTATTCACATACTATTCAGACTATTCCAGAAACTGAAATATACTGTAGATGTGGAAGGTTGGCTTAACACTAAGCACTCCAGAAGGATTCACAAGAGAGATTGGATTACAGAGGACAATAACGAAATAAGTATACACAAGCATTGAAGCACAATGTAGTAATTACCAAATGTGAAAACTTGAGAAATTTGAAGAAAAAAAAAAGACAAACAGGATATGAAATGGGCCATTATAGACAGATTGGGCCATTAATAGACAGAATGGGACTTTACAGATCATACAAAGATACAATTCCTTGGAAATAGATGAAATCGGGAAAACACCGAGTCAAGATACCATCAGAAAGGAATTTCACCTTTATCGGAAATATGAAACCGAGAAAAATGAGAGAGGAACCCAAAACCCATACTTTTAGAAGCGGAGAGTTCGTAGACAATGTTTGCAAACCCCAATTTTAATTGGCAAACAGGTAATCTCTTTCTACACAATATAGCACTGGTAGGTTTGCACACATTTTCTTCAGAGTCTAAAATTGGTGATTTCATGCTCTGTTTCATCACTTCTCCGTTCGAATTACTAAATATAAACATGTAGGAAAATGGGCATCTATTTGCATTCATACCCTATATGAAAAAAAAATTACCAAATGCAAAAACTTTTTATCTGCATTTCGGTTACCTGCTCCAACCTTTACTATATTCTACCTATGAAATTGGAGGACAAAATAACAATTTGGATGGCTTAGATGCATTTAACCAGATTTTTTAGCGGAACGACGGAATCTAGTGAATGTAACTGAATAGAAATAAACCGCTCGTTTTGAAAAAGATACTAAATCTGTCAATAATTGAAGCGAGAGTTGAGAAAATAGAAAATTAACACGGGACAACATCCTTCAGCTCTGCAATTTTTTTCAAAAATACACAACGCCTCCTTATACGAGTAGTAAGTTTCACAGCAAAGGGGACTGGTGGAAGAAAGGTTTCAGTTCTCAGTTTGTACGGACAAGTTACCCACTTATCACTACGATAATGCCACGTCATCGACTGAGGTGATCGCCGTGGTTAGGACTTATAACCGCTCCGTCGATCAACGACAGAGAGAAGAGATAGAGCTAAAAAGAAGAAAATGATTTTACCTGCTCGACTGCGTCTGGCGTAACGAAAGCGAGAGAAGGACAGAGAGAGAAGACGAAGAGACAACAGAGACACTCGGAGGGAGATGAAGAGACGAAGCTAGTACCCACGCCTATTATGCAGGGGAGACGGACAAGTATCCTCTCCATTACTGTAAAAGATTCCCTTCACTTTACGGTTTGAGATTAGAGAACGAGATTAACTCCCAACCGCTTTGGAATTCGGGCTGACAGAGGGGCTGTATTATTAGACTTTGAAATTCGTGCCGAATTAAAAAGAACGGTCCAGATCAAGTAATTGTAAAAGATTCCCTATTACGGTACCGGAGAAGATCTGAATTCAGGGGAGACGGTCAGTAGAGGTTAAACCCTGTAGTGGGTTTATGAGCTGAAGACAATTTTGCCCCTGGACTCTCCTTTAATGACGAAAAGACCATGGATGCAGATATCACCGCCCCTGGTATTACGTTAAACCACGGAATTGCCATAAAAGACATTTGTTCCTTAAGCCGATTTTTTTAAAATACCTTCAAAAAAAATAACAAAAATACATTCAGATTTCTGCCCTGACCACCTCACAGTGGACGGTTTGCTTCAATACCTGACCGCTCCACAGTAGGACGGTTTGCTATTTTTTTTTTGAAAAAATTTTAAAATGAAAACAGTAAACTAAATGACTGTAAACGACAAAAAAATCGAAAAATAGAAATGAAAAATTTAATCGGAAACTTCAACTCAAGTTTTGTGGCTCTTCCTTTTGTTTTTTGGCTATTCTGAATTTTAAAAAATAGCAAAGCAGTCACAGACGCATGCATCTTCTCGCAAGCTTTCCGAAAAGTGGTCATTTGCTGAAATCGAACACTCGAGCACCGTTTTATGACCATTTGAAGTTTCGTCGTTATTTTTCACCTTCTTAGTGAAGATATTGTCTCTCTTGCCTTATCTCTTATTCTAGTTTCGCCTATTTACAAGATATGTATTCGATAAATACATGTACAACTTACAGGTGCTTTAGAGATGAGAGAAATGATTTAAAAAAATAGACAGAGATGCATCATAACAGGAAGATATGAATCGATGACGTGGGGAAATATTATTTCTTTTATCTACAGATCATACAATAAAACCACGTATAATTGTTGGAGCATTCATATACATCCGTCTGAAAGAAAATGTCCCCTCTCAAAACTGCAATTGAAGTTTCTGAAAAATAATAGTAAATAAAAAACCTATTGTATAAACTTCAAACTTCGATCTAAGTAGCTCAGTAAATTGGTTATATAATGAACTTGTATTTTTTTTTTGAAAGATTCCAGCAGAGGCTGCTGAATTTCATTAAACTTAGAAAAGTTTTACAACAAATGTCTCTCAACCAAAAAAGTGAAAATTACAACATATAATGAACTTGTAGAATACCAATTTTTACTATTTTTGGAATTTTTTTTTTTACTATTTTTTATGATTAATGAAAGATGGCACAAAATGGCTTAAAAATAAAAAAATTGTCAATATTTTATGAAAAAGAACAAGAATATATTTTTTTGTTACATGAGTTCTATACAATATCTATGGTTCAGCTCTAGTTTCACACATATATATTTTATTTGTCATATAGTATATTTACAAAATCAAAGAATATGAGTATCCAAAAGGAGAGAAAAAAAGAAAAAGAAAATCATAAAAATAGTGAGATCAAATTACTGTTATTGTCTATATGTAAAACATCTATATTGTTAGTTCTATACACACTAAATATCTCTAAATTTTAAAAAAATCATAGCAAATCGTCTCACTGTGGGGCGGTCTGGTATGGAAAAAAAAATTCATAGCAAACTGCCCCACTGTGGAGCGGTAAGGCATTTTTTGAAATTTAAAAAAAATGTTTGTTATTTTTTTATTTTTTGAGGGTATTTAAAAAATTGGGGTTCCTGAACGAATGGGATGTATCTGTCTTTTCAGTTGTTTTTCTGGATTTCAAATTTTAATTTTAGAGTTTCTGATGCAACGGAAATTATATTCAAGTAGAATATTATTTATTATAAATATTATAAAACTTATTTATTATTAATAAATATTTAGATTGATATAATAATTCAAATCTATTTCATATTTGACATTAGTCACGTAATTGTAAATAATGGTATATTTTTAAGATGTAAGGGTTCAAATACCTCCTCTTCCCTCCACCTATTAATTGTATAATTAAAAATACAAAATTTAAATGTCAAAATGAAACTTTTAACTTAAATATAATTTTTTTTTTCTACGCGCACATAAAAAATATTATTCTTTTTAATTTTATTTATATATAAATCAATAAGTTGAAAAGTTAACGTTTAAACATTAGTATCTGTGTATGTTTACAAGTTCTTAATGTCAGTTAAAACAAAATTTATATAGCGTTAATTTTAACATATGCATAATAAAAATAATATATATCATATCTAAAGGTTTTATTTTGAAGTTTTAGTTTTTAATAATAAGTTTAATAAAATTTAAAAATAAAGACAAAACGAATAAATCATTCCTAAAAGTTATTATATACTATATTAAATCTTACATCACAATAACCGAATACTAGAGGGACCAAATATCATTCCTAAAAGTTATTATATACTATATTATTTCCTTCTCTTTTCTTCATGGTTTCTTTCATCGTTCAAATTAAATTAAGAAAATAATATTCGGCTATAATAATATAATTTTTTTTCTGTTTATAAACTACTTGTAATGAATCGAAAAGTCTACATTTTAGAAAAACGTCTTAGACACAGTAATATAGATTTCTTTTTGTTTATAAACTACAAAAATAATATTAAGCTACAATAATACAAATTTTTCTGTTTATAAACTACGCGTGATGGATCGAAAAGTCTAATATATATAAAAGATGTTTCGACAACAATAATATAGATTTCTTTCTGTTTATAAACTACGCGTGATGAATCAAAAAGTCTGATACATATTAAAAAAATGTTTCATCCACAATAATATAGATTTCTTTCTATTTATAAACTACGCGTGATGAATCGAAAAGTCTAATACATATAAAGAAACGTTTTGGTCACAATAATATAGATTTCTTTCTGTTTATAAACTACGCATGATGAATCGCAAATTTAATAATACATATAGAAAAATGATTGATTAAACTTTAATAATTATTATCAAGAAGGCGGCTAGCCGCCTCCTCTGCCTCATATTGAATCGGTCCAAGTTCACAATTATAGTTTAGATCAGAGTTCTCAATAGCTAGTTATACCTGCGCAATACCTCCGCTATAGTTTTTTCGGATCTTAAAAGCAATGACGCGATAATCGTTATTTAAAATCTCGGTTTAGATTGATTAAAAATGAGCGTTTTGAATTTTTACAGAAAATATTTTCTTGATATACTCTTTTTTTGTTTATTATATTTTCTTTTCTAACCTCTTTTTAGATACTGTACATCTCTTTTTTTTTTATCCAAGATCTTTCTTGTATCTCCACATACATGTTTCTTATCGTCTGATATTAGAATCCAAAATTTCACCCAACTCATCCCCTAGTTGATGTCATGACCCTCTTAACATGTGTCAAACTCAAATCAACTCATGCATGACCAGCTAAAACGTAATGGAAATGAGGGATTTTTCAAAGATTTATGAGAGATGTAACAAATATTTAGAGTGAAGACGATGGAGACAATTACCTTCAAAATAAAAAGACGACAGAGACAATAACTAATATTGCACCAAAATCTCATGTATACAACAGTCACGATACTTTGATGGTCTTCTTCTTATTCTACCAATAACTTGAGTTCAGAGTTCAGACCCATTTTCTTTTGCCTTCCAAGTCATGCATGCCAAGATTTCTAGTTATTCATTTTAGAATTGACAGAGGCCAGAAATCAGAAAAGCTGAAATTTCAGTGACCAGTTCTATAATTTTGATCAGATTCAAAATTCAATTTAGAGAAAATGGCTACATGGATATTTGTGTTCTTTATATCAAAATAAAGGTATGAAAGTTTAGTTTTCAGATAATATAATTTCTCTATTCAAAAATATTACAGATTGGTACAGTTTTAATAATTAATTGACAGAGTTCAAAAATCGAAAAATAAATGAGAGTATTGAATATAAAAAATATTAATACAAACATTAATACAAACAAGTCTTACAAAAATATTAATACAAACATTAATACAAATTAGAGTAGTGAATATAAAAAAGCAGTCTTATAGTAAAAAACATAGTCTTATATAAAAGTCTAAAATAAATGAGTTCACATCATGCATCTCTCTTAAAACTGTTCATCGTTCTTTACGTCTGAATATTCTGTTTATCAGACGACCAGCTGACCGGCTACTAGATGGTCGGCTACCAGCTGTCTGGCTACCAGATGGTCCTGCTTGACTACCAGTGGCATCTGGATTACTAGCATATGCCTCTGCCCGGCTACCAGATACGCTTCTCCGTGCCCCTTGTGTAGCAGTTGCCTCTGCCCGGCTACTATATACGCTTCTTCGTCTTCCACCAGTTGCCCCTGTATAATGCGGACAGAAATATAATTAAGTGTGTAAAATCTTCAAATAATTAAAATATGTACTTATTCACTCTTATAATTTCCAACCTGAAGTTCTTGTTCTAATGGATCCCTCTGGACGTTGTACTCCACTGCGTGGCCTAATTCGAGCTTCCATATCATCCATAGAATTAGGAATTCGCTTGTGCTTCCTCCTACCCTAATTAATTTTATTTGGGTCCAGCATGATTATAGGTGCTCCCATGTCATATGGTCAATTAGGGGCGTTACCAAAGCCGTGAAACTCACATGTCCATGTGTTGACATAATTTTCAATGCTATAATGGTGACTTACATAGTTCCTCAGATTTAGATGTCTCTTACAACACACCTCTAAGACGTGGTTGCAAGGAATGCCAGTAAATTACGGTTTCTGAAACACACAAACAGGCATTCCCTGCTCCCCTTCTGGAAATCTAACTTCATACTTCATATCTCCCTTCACTTCCTACAATCAACAAATCAAGATAATTAAATGTTACAATGTACAAATTTTGTATGAAATTTAAGTAAATAGCTGACACCGTTCTGACGACTCCATCATGAACTATGACCTCATAGACGGGGAATTCGGACCCCATTGGTATCACTCGGTGCTCTTTTGCTTTTTTAGTTCGGTGTTCTAAAACTGATAATATGTTTGCTGATAATCACATTCCATTTCGAAGCCATTTTTGAGCAACCTCACCTCTTTTGACATACCAATCCACAACTTTGTAGAATGTGCGCTCAACTACTGCCGTTACAGGCAGTTGGCAAGCCACTCGAAATACATTGTTCAAGGATTCTGATTCGTTCGTAGTCATAATACCCCACCTATTCAGGCCTCCGTCATGACATTGTGCCCATTTATGGAGTTGCAAAGTCTTTTCTTCGAGGTTTTGCAACTTTTTTACCACACCACATGATGTACTGATGAGTAGTAATACTCCTACCTTTTATCAATTTCATACCCTCATTAAACCTCCAAGGTTTCATCTTACCCACAAATTTTCTGAAAATTTTCTTGATTATTTTGTCCTTGCACAATTTGAACACATTTGACGCAATATGTTGAGAACATAATCGATGAACTGCTTCATTCCTTTCCTCACACCACCCTAAATCAGGTCGATCAAAAACTGAACGGATTG
This sequence comes from Carex littledalei, assembly GCA_011114355.1. NCBI lineage: Eukaryota > Viridiplantae > Streptophyta > Magnoliopsida > Poales > Cyperaceae > Carex > Carex littledalei. The sequence goes on along the minus strand of CM022099.1, from coordinate 9,046,038 downwards.
CAGCATGCTGGTCTAATATAACACATATCCGACCAGGGCCGACAACATCTTCGTGTACAAATTGCATAAACCAGCCCCAATTAAATGAAGTCTCCTCTTCCGCAATCCCGAATGCTATTGGCAGTAATTGTTGCTCTGCATCATAAGCCCATGCCATGAATAGTTTTTCTTTACACCTGGCCGGATAGGTGTCCAGCATCTACACTTATAACTAGTCGGAGATATGGCCAAGCTTGAATGCATGGACCGAAAGGCCATGCCACACGGGTGAAAATATGGATGCCCATACGTGTAGATGGTTCATGCTCAATTCTGTATTTTGTGCTTGGGTTAGACCTTTGGATTACACCGAGCAGAGAATGTAGCAGTTCATAGGCTTTTTCCCAAGAACCAAATAAATCAGCAATAGCCAGCTCCATTCCTCTCCAAATCTTGTTGTACGAAGGTTGAACCGTTTTGTACTCCCTTCTAACTGCAAATCGACATGCTTTTATTGACATCTCCAGGTCCTTCATAAGACCAGGTTTGATTATATCTGCAATCATCCTGGCAGTCATCTGACGACTGTCTACTGTACAAGCAATACTGTAACAATTGTGCTCGTATGGGTTTGTTGCAATTGTCCAATTGCCCGTCTCAGTGGTCTTTGCGTATAACCTCCATGGACACCCCTCCGCTCTACATATAACCACATAGACACTACGATTGCTCTGGGTTTGTTGTAATTCTAAGTTATTATCCATGACAAATCCACTCATCTTGGATTTAAGATCAGTTTTGGATTCGAATATCTGTCCCACCGAAAATGGACCATCGATTCTGGGGGGATAACCAAAAAATGCTTCATCCTTGTACGACAGTGGCATATCATCATTAAATGCCGGACAAGGATGCTGCAATCCCCGATTAATAAAAGGAATAGACGATTGCCACTCCTTCATTACATCTTGCATCCTAATCTGATCCTCAATTTCGGCCATATCATCTTCCCCGACAACCGGGTCACCAAGGTCAAAGCTTGTGTCTGAGCCAGTATCATTATTCAACTGGTCAAAATAATTATGCAAATCAACCGATGTCGGTATTTTGGGAGGGTCATCACAATATATGGTTGAATCAGTCACCGGTATGTCTCTGCTACTTTCAAGTACACTACCCGGGTATGGGTTATAATTGGTCTGACTAACAACTGGTACTGACTCAACCACTAATTCAAGAAGTTTAAAATTATGTACCGTAGTGGCATTCTCAAGGACCATATGTCATATCATTTCGTGGTCTATGTTAAATAACTGGTTTTTTTTTGCTGAGTCAAGTGGTGCCGTGCTCAAACGTGCCCTGATTGTCAGATCGAACTGGCTAGGGAGCAAACGAATGCCAACATATATATGTCTTCTTAGCTCATCAAAACCAGTTTAGTTAGTGCAGGTCGGTGCATCTGAAATTTCACGTATGTGGTACACATTTATTAATACTTGAGACATTTCCTGAACAAAAAATTTCACAATCAACCTTCGGTATCATTTTTAATTTTACAACCTAAAATATGATCGTAATTGAAAAAAAAAACTTACTACAATCTTCAGACGAAAGCTAGAAGTACAATGTAGGGGCTGATATGTACTTCCTAAAACTCGAACTGTGCACCGTTTTCAGCTGGAAGAAGGAAAAAAAATGGTGGCTGAGAGTTGAAGGGAGAAGAAGAGTATTTATAAGCAAACCCTAATAAAAAAAATATTGGGACCGAAATGGCATTTCGGTCCGGGCTAAAAAAACTCTGGACCGAATTGCTATTTCGGTCCCTGGGCATTACACAAACGCCTACACAGATTTTTCTGCGAGAACTGTGAAATCAACAGAGACCGAATTGCCATTTCGGTCCCAAAAAAGAAACCCTAGCGGACCGAATTGGCAATTCGGTTCTTATAGTTTTTGTAAAAAAAAAAAAAGTAATCATGTTAGTTTGGTAAAAATCTTTTTTTTTTTTAATTATGTTTTTTTAAAAAAATTCTTCGCTGGCAGTAAAAGAGAGTAACCATTTAATAAGTAAAATAATTAATTGAATCCCAAGCCAACGCTTGAAGACAAACTGTGCAGGTGCAATGATTCAGAAAGAAAAGAACATAACCAAAGCATCGAAATTCTTGCACCTTGGTCATGTAAAGTTAAGAGTTATAGCAAACACTGATGTAAAAGATGTAATCGGAATCTTCAAGGAATCCAATGCTTAGTAGCTCCTACTAAGTTTTTCAAAAAAAAAAAAACCAAAGCATCGAAATGCAATTGATGGCTGCCAAGGCAGAGGATACTTTTTTATTAATAAAAAATATTGTTAAATAATATAAGAAAAGTAGAGAAAACAGGTGGAAAATGGGAAATTTTTTTATCTATAGTAATTATAAAATTCGGATGTATGGAAATATAAAGAGTGTCTCGTTTCTATCAAATATAGTAAGATCGGATTCATTGAGTCCGATCTATTAATTTTTTTTTTAAACTGCGCAGAGGAAAAAAAAATTATGAATTGTGAACAGTGATTCCGATTCATAAAGAGTTGATTTTTTGCGCCACAAAACCCTTCTGTAACTATTGATTTTCTACAGATACAGAGGGTTTGTGCCGCAAAAAATCAATCATTTTATGGATCAGAATCATTGTTCACGATCCATTCACTAACTGGTTGATTTTTTGCGGCACCAAACCCTCTGTACCCGTAGAAATCAATAGTTACAGAGGGTTTTGTGCCGTAGAAAATCAACCCCTTTATGGATCGGAATCACACTGTTCACAATCTATAGATTTTTTTTTTGCAAATTCTCTGCGCAGTTTAAAAAAAAAAAAATCAATGGATCGGACTCAATGAGTCCGATCTTACTATATTTGATAGAAACGAGACACTCTTTCTATTTCCGTATGTCTGAATTTTATAATTTTTATGGATAAAAAATTTCCTGAAAAATGAATGAATCTGAAAAAAAAAAAAAATCGCTTCAAACTTTAGAGCAGTTTTTTTCGGCTTCAAAGTAATTTCTTTTTCAGTGTTTTAAAAACTGGACAATTGGACCGAGATTTAGTTCGTTTAGGAGACCGTTTTCGCTATAAAACAGCTAGAAACCGGTTTAATGGAACGGTTTTTCATTAAACAAAATCCGTAACTCGCTTTTCAAAACTGGATATAAATAGGTTAAGTTGTTTATACACTTTTTCTAGCATTAAATATGAGAAAGAGGAACAGGGGATGACTATTGGCTAGACTTTTTCACATCCTGACATGACCATACATAAAGTCACAAAAGTACATGCTATTTAAGGATTTATATTATCCAATAAAATTTACATATAAAACCTTAAGTTTTTAATTATTCTAAAATATAAATTATTTTAAATGATGAATCCAAATTATTGAAACTGATCTATTTTCACAAGTGATGCATGTACATGCAAAATTTTGTATATACATACATCACTCATGAAGTAAATTGGTTTCAACTATTTGATTCGTCGTTTGAAGTTAATCTGATAAATTTTTAAAGTTGCACTTATTAAATTCTCTTAATGAGCACAACACACACTAATTTTGTTCGGTTACTTGCACATAGGTTGAGATTCTTTTTCTTATCTTCAACTTTGATCATAAATTAAGTCATCTTCTGTTACTTATATTGTCATTTGATATAGAACCTACAGTTGACAGTTCTTAAAATTAATTGTTCATTTCATTATCATGAGTTTGTCATTAGAAGATTGTTATTAAAGTAGGAAAAAAAGGCGGTGTTGTTATTTTTTTTCTTCCTCAAGTGTCACTATCATATCATTTTTAAATGGCGGTTGTGTGCTTTAAAACAAAATCTCAGTGAATTGATATTCTTAAATTGACAAAATGTAGAAATTCGAAAGATCATATTTTTAAATGACGGTTGCATTTTCAAATTTTGGTTTTGTTTCTTTGTTAGATCAAAGATTTCTATTTAAACAAAGGTTAAGGCTGGATTTTGAAAATACGATAGTAATTTTAGTTTTAAAAAGCAAACTTTATAATTCAATTATTTATTTATTTATTTATTTTTATGATTTTGATATTAGAGTATTAAATAGCCGAGTTTGCACAAACTTATCCAAATAAATATGACATGCATGTTTATGTGCAGATAGGACTAACATAATCTGATTTGAATTCACATGAATGAATTCGTCCGGGTGTGAATCTCAAAAATATATCCAAATATATAGCTCATTAAATCTGCATATGAATCTTGAAAAATATTCCGCCTAAATTATTGAATTTGCATAGATTTTAGTATTTTACACAATCTGAATCCGCAATATATTACGGATTCAACAAGTGATATTATTTTAATATATTATGTTTCGAAACTATGCAATGTAACACATATGTTTAGAGAAAGTAAATCAAATTCAATTAGATAAAATTATTATTCTTAAATAATACCTTTATAATATGATATCATTATATTTCTTGCAAATGTTTGTATTTTAAACACCAGATGTTTTAGATATGAGTGAGGCTATGGTGCTATGCATAGCACGGATGGGGTCCGTACTACGGCTCAAAATTTGACTTTTCAAAATCGTAACGGTCGATCCGAACCGTTCAACATAATTATAAAATGAATATATACTTGCAAACCAAAATTTACATTTTTCTGAATATTTTTACTATTTTTTCGAAAATCACTTGATTTGAACATTCTGGACCATCCAAAAACAGCATATCTAAAAAAATAGTAAAAAAATTTGGAAAAATGCAAAATTTGGTTTGCAAGTACATATTCATTTTATAATCATGTTGAACGGTTCGGATTGACCGTTACGATTTTGAAAAGTCAAATTTTGAGCCGTAGCACGGACCCCATCCGTGCTATGCATAGCACCATAGCCTCACTCGATTTTTTTTAAATAGAATTACTGTAAAATCATTTAACGGAACAAGCCTCTGCGTTTTTGATTTTCGAAAACTAGCCTCCACCGATCCTAGGGACCGGTGGAGCAAAAAAAATCCAACCTACACCGGTCCTAGGGACCGGTGGAGCCTGTTTTGCACCAGCCACACCGTGTTACACGGAAGACCACACGGAAAACACCCTGCACCGATCCTGTGAATCGGTGGAGCTTGAAAAATGCCTCCACCGGTCCTGTGGATCGGTGTAGGTAGGTTTAGGGTTCAAAACAAGCCAGCCGCACCTTCTCCTCTCTTCTTCTCTTCCCAGCCTCCATTCTTCTCTCTTCTTTCTTCTTTCTTTCATTATTTCGTTTTTCTCAAATTCTTAGAGGAGTTGCCATATGAACAGATCGCCACCACCATTGTACTCAGCATCATCTTCTGATTATTATTGTGAGTTTTTTTTTACTCATCTGTTTATATTTAGTGTTGTAAAATTGAAAAATATTTAGAGTTAATTTGGTGTTTGAATTTTTTTCAGCAAAATGTCCCTGCTATTGATCAATGTGTATTATGGTGGTAACCTCCAAAGCACTTCAACAGGTGTTGGTTATGACATAGGGGCTGCATTTACCTTTACCGTATCTGATTCTACCAGTTTTGCTATTATAAGACGGCAAATATACGTTGGACTTGAATTGCTTCCAAGTCGAGTCAAATTGACAATCAGGGTACGTATGTGTTCGCTCCCGAATGAGAGGTACAGAGTTTCACCACAGCCTAGGCTGTGGAGTTTAAACCCTATTCAACTCTTCGACGAAGGTTGCAAGTGCACAACCCTGTCTTTGTAGATAGAACGGGTGTCGATCCTCAGGGACGGTCTATTTTCTGAACTTAAACTGTTCCTAGTTAGGTACTAGAAGTTTGAATGTTTGAGGTTTGTCTAATCCTAAGATGTATGAACAAATCAAATGAAATAGATGAATGAATGACAAGTAAACTAATGTATAGACAAGTAATGAATCAACTAAATGTTTGTATTTTGTACTATGTATAAAAGTGTGTTTCAAGGGTTTCGGATTTCATCTTCAACTTTACTGCTCAGACCTGCCACGCGACCCGCATGCTCTCGCATGCGACCCGCTTGGCCTTAAGCGCCCTGGACTCGGCACGCGACCCGCAAGCTGTGGCTTGCGACCCTCGTGATGCGACCCGCGTGATGTGTCACGCGACCCGTATGGCCCTGGGGCTGACTCTGCTCATGTCAGAAGCTTGCTGTTTAAGTCGTGTAAGGTTAGATTGACCGTACCTAGTGTCAGTGAACCTCAACTTTCGTGTGTTGGCTTAGCAGACCTGGTTTGGAATTGCAATTTCACCTTCTCAGGTTTAATCAAGCTGTTTGATCTAAACCTAAGTTCTCAATTCTGTTTACTAAAGGTATCTACAAGCTGAAGGAGCTTTCACCTTTCGGCTACTCATTGATCTACAAGCTAAATAGAAACTTTCACCTTTCGGTTACTCATTGATCTCACCTTTCGGTTCTCAGACCTACCTCAGGTACTTAACCTAAATCGCAAGAAATATCAAGCCTTTGGTACAAGAAGAAATGCCAAAGGCATTCAACAGTAAGCAATCAAGAATCAAACAATTCAGATCAAGCAATCTCAAACAATACTAGAATCAAGAAACACGAAATAACATCAAGAATCAATACAAGTGCATAGTCAAGTAAAATATCAGACTACAAATCCAAACCCTCGAAACTACAGTATCTACTCAGACATCAAAGAAAGTAAAGTAAAAGAAAGAGAGAGAAAGCAAATCATGGTGAGAGAAGGAGGAGGGAAGAGGATTGAAGCTTCAGATTGAGTCTCCTTCTTCGATTCGACTCCTCTTCAGCTCCCGATGAGTTCCTCTCCTCTCCAAGTCGCCTCAGGAGCCAAGCTCCCTTCCTGGCGATCAGATCCCCTTTTTGGGAAGGTGTGTCGGGGGGTCTCTTTCCAAATTCGCGCCAGCCCTTTTAATAGGCATCTTAACGGGTCCTGGTGCAGTTAATTCGATGCGGGTCGCATGCCACCTCATGCAGGTCGCGCCGAGCTTTCCGAAAAGTGGTCACACGCTCAAAACGGAGTTACGAGTCAAAAGTTATGACTGTTTTAAGTTCGGTGCTGAAACTTGAAGATCTGATGCGACCCGCGTGAGATTTGACGCGGGTCGCGTGGGGAAAGTCAGAAATCTGCCTTTTTTGCCTGTTTTCGCCTATTTCCTGCAAATCAACCACAAAACTGCAACAGTACCATATTCTATTTGATTTTCAATATAAACTATGCAATTTAGTGGTCAAAAACATAAGGCCTGGTCTGAAAATAGGACGAAATAATAGATGAAATATAGACATATCAAATTCCCCCAAGCTTACCCTTTGCTTGTCCTCAAGCAAATTTGTACTTTCAAACCGGGTTTGGATTCTAAATGCAAGCTAAATGCCTAAATGTGAAAATTTACTCGATTGACTCAATTAAGAAACTCAAGAATCTTTTTGCTATGATTTGGACTCACCTTGGTAAATTTTGATTCACCTCACAAATTGATTAACAAAACCTCAAACTCTAAATGTTTCAAAACTTGCAAAGCTGATTACTCGAATTTGTCGATTTATCATTCTTTCACTAAACTGTGCCCTCGTTTGTAGGAGATTTACCCTTTTGGCCCCCCCAAGCTTGAATCAAGCTTAGGTCAGAAAGTTGCGGACTTCGTGTGTTGATATGTGCAAAAATTTTATTTCTTTCATTTCTAATTTGGGAGACGAGCTCAAAGGCGCCCATTCAAGGCTTATTGCCAGTACTCTTATTTTCTCCATCTTTTCTCCATCTTTTCATCTCTTTTTTTTTTTTTTTTCTTTTTCTCTTTTGTTTTCTTGTTTTCTCTCTATTATTTTTTTTATTTGCACATACCATGAATACACACATCCACTAGCGTTCATTCACACCAACGGATATCCCAACCTTTCTTTATTTGAAATCCCTATTTCCAAAATTTAAAGGCACAATTCAGTTTCTAAATTCTATTTCAACATTCAAGTCTCCATTCTCACAAGTCTCAAACCATTTATTCCTAATCAGTTATATTTGGTCAATTATGAGGTTAGTTCTAACTTCCCAAAGTCATCCCAATCACATGAAAATTTTCAAACAGGTCCCAAATCGAAACAATCAAGCAAATTTTTCACCTAACAATGCAAGAGAAAAGTAAAAATGACCTAAGTGCAATCAAAATAAATCCTAAAACACAAAAGTAAATCCTAAGATACAAAAGTCGTCTTCCCCCCCAAGCTTAGCCTGAGCATTGTCCTCAATGCTTCAAGACTGAAAGATAAAGAGATAAATAAGCAAAAGGGAAAGAGAAAACATACCCGCTCAGTCATCGGTGGGAGGTGGATCAGGTGGCACTGGTGGAAGCACCCACTTCTGAGGAACACGAACCATGCGATCACACACTTGCATCAGAAGAATCCGCAAGATTTCTTTCAAGTCCTTGATCAAGCACCTGATCGCGCTTTTGTGAGCTTCGAATTTCTCCAAGAGTGTAGCAGTCCGATCGGGCTCAAGATCTGCACTTATGATCACAAGACAACATCTATCTGGGTCTAGAAATTCATACCTGAGGTGAGCTGCTGGAGGCTTGAGCTCAGGAGTCAGCCGCTCTGTCTGGGTCTTGACGCGGGTCGCATCAGGTGAAATGGCATCGCGTGCTGACCAATCCGACTCGCGTCCCTCGGTTTCCAGGTCCTCAGACCACGGCATGCGGGTCGCATCAGGTGGCATGCGGGTCGCGTCCACATGCTCTTCAGGTGGAGATGCGGGTCGACTTGGCTCGATGCGACCTGGGTACACATGTTCTTCAGTGGGTGACGCGGGTCGTGTCTCAATGATGCGGGTCGCGTCAGGTTCTTCCAGGATGTCAGCCTCCTTCAACGCGGCTCGCGTGTCAGTCACGCAGCCCGCGTTCACATGTTCTTCAGGTGGTGACGCGGGGCGCGTGTCCTTGATGCGGCCCGTGTGCAGTGCGGTCTGGTTTGTTGGCTGGGCTGGTCCTTCACATTCTGGCTGAGCTGGCAGAGGTTGGCGTGAGGCGACGATGTGGCTCAACTGTTCCAACAACTTGTTTTGAGCAGCCATTTGTGTGGACATGTTTTGCATCTGTTCCCACATCATCTGGTTTATCTTCCCTTGCTCGTGTATGAATTCGATCTCAGCGGGATCAATGTACGGCTCGGGTGGATCGGGTTGGAATACGCAATTGCTCGAGTTATCGAATGGTGCAGTGCCGTAGGAATTGCTATTGTTGTTGTTGAGATAGCCGTCCTGCTCCGGTTCCTCATCCCAATCAGCCAGTGGGCAATACTCGTAAGAGTGTCTCCTGTCCCCACACATGACACATGGCTGTGGTTGATGGTTCCTGGTTGCCTTCACGCTCATCTTGATTAAATGCTTCTCTATGGCCTCCTCTAGCTCGGCAGCTCTAGCATATAGAGATCGCACCATAGCCTCCTCTAGCTCGGCAGCTCTAGCATATAGAGCTGCGATCTGATCAGCTTTGGATCGGCCGCCTCCTCCAGCTTGAAAATTGTCGCGGCCATACCAATGTCGGTCTGTCGCCATGTACATCTTGAGCTCCTCAGATGGTGATCGCTAAACTAAAGCCAGAATGTTCCTGAAAAGGAGAAAAGAAAAATAAAAGAAAAGAAAAGAAAAGATACAGATTAAAATCTAGATTAACTAAGAAAAGTAAAAATTCAGAAAATGAAAGCCGTCCCCGGCAACGGCGCCAAAAACTTGTTCGCTCCCGAATGAGAGGTACAGAGTTTCACCACAGCCTAGGCTGTGGAGTTTAAACCCTATTCAACTCTTGGACGAAGGTTGCAAGTGCACAACCCTGTCTTTGTAGATATAACGGGTGTCGATCCTCAGGGACGGTCTATTTTCTGAACTTAAACTATTCCTAGTTAGGTACTAGAAGTTTGAATGTTTGAGGTTTGTCTAATCCTAAGATGTATGAACAAATCAAATGAAATAGATGAATGAATGACAAGTAAACTAATGTATAGACAAGTAATGAATCAACTAAATGTTTGTATTTTGTACTATGTATAAAAGTGTGTTTCAAGGGTTTCGGATTTCATCTTCAACTTTACTGCTCAGACCTGCCACGCGACCCGCATGCTCTCGCATGCGACCCGCTTGGCCTTAAGCGCCCTGGACTCGGCACGCGACCCGCAAGCTGTGGCTTGCGACCCTCGTGATGCGACCCGCGTGATGTGTCACGCGACCCGTATGGCCCTGGGGCTGACTCTGCTCATGTCAGAAGCTTGCTGTTTAAGTCGTGTAAGGTTAGATTGACCGTACCTAGTGTCAGTGAACCTCAACTTTCGTGTGTTGGCTTAGCAGACCTGGTTTGGAATTGCAATTTCACCTTCTCAGGTTTAATCAAGCTGTTTGATCTAAACCTAAGTTCTCAATTCTGTTTACTAAAGGTATCTACAAGCTGAAGGAGCTTTCACCTTTCGGCTACTCATTGATCTACAAGCTAAATAGAAACTTTCACCTTTCGGTTACTCATTGATCTCACCTTTCGGTTCTCAGACCTACCTCAGGTACTTAACCTAAATCGCAAGAAATATCAAGCCTTTGGTACAAGAAGAAATGCCAAAGGCATTCAACAGTAAGCAATCAAGAATCAAACAATTCAGATCAAGCAATCTCAAACAATACTAGAATCAAGAAACACGAAATAACATCAAGAATCAATACAAGTGCATAGTCAAGTAAAATATCAGACTACAAATCCAAACCCTCGAAACTACAGTATCTACTCAGACATCAAAGAAAGTAAAGTAAAAGAAAGAGAGAGAAAGCAAATCATGGTGAGAGAAGGAGGAGGGAAGAGGATTGAAGCTTCAGATTGAGTCTCCTTCTTCGATTCGACTCCTCTTCAGCTCCCGATGAGTTCCTCTCCTCTCCAAGTCGCCTCAGGAGCCAAGCTCCCTTCCTGGCGATCAGATCCCCTTTTTGGGAAGGTGTGTCGGGGGTCCCTTTCCAAATTCGCGCCCGCCCTTTTAGTAGGCATCTTAACGGGTCCTGGTGCAGTTAATTCGACGCGGGTCGCACGCCACCTCATGCGGGTCGCGTCGAGCTTTCCGAAAAGTGGTCACACGCTCAAAACGGAGTTACGAGTCAAAAGTTATGACTGTTTTAAGTTCGGTGCTGAAACTTGAAGATCTGATGCGACCCGCGTGAGATTTGACGCGGGTCGCGTGGGGGAAGTCAGAAATCTGCCTTTTTTGCCTGTTTTCGCCTATTTCCTGCAAATCAACCACAAAACTGCAACAGTACCATATTCTATTTGATTTTCAATATAAACTATGCAATTTAGTGGTCAAAAACATAAGGCCTGGTCTGAAAATAGGACGAAATAATAGATGAAATATAGACATATCAGTATGAACACAGCACAACCCGGATCGTACCATTTCTCACTATTTCGGATAGAAAATGAGGAAACTTGGGATGTCATTAAACAAATTGCAGCTCAAGTAGCTGGATTTAGGATAATAGAATTGGTAACTGAGGCACACCAGGGTAGAACCCAAATCAATTATCATCCGTGTCCAAATAGCTTACTTGGAGGTAGCAACACAGCTTCGGTTCAGACCGGCTTTCATCCTGACTCGGGCAGTGTACCCGTACCCACCTACACACCTCCGGTTCAGGCTGGTGATGACCCTTGTGAGCAATCAGATCAAGACACAGAATCTGATACAAGTTCTTTTGATGATGACGATTCGGCTGAAGCATGGGACGCAGATATGGACGAATATGAGGCTGAAATGAACGCCCGAGAAATATTGAAGGATTGGCACGAGTCGATCCCATTCCTCAATCGAGGACCTAAGCATCCATGTTCATCATTCAACGATGAATTGCCAATGCCATACAAGGATCGTGCATTTTTTGCGAACCCCCCCAGGTTAGATGAAAAATTTGCTGAAGGTCAAATGTTTGAATCCAAAGCCAAACTAAAATCAGAACTTGCTGATTTTCACCTACCCCGAAACACAGAGTTAGTCGTGCTAAACAGCAGCAAAACTAAGTATAGAGTTAAATGTAAATCTTCTAAATGCCAATGGAAATTGTATGCAATTGTAGTACCAACAGGTGCATGGACAATTTCCACTAACCCGTTTATCCACACATGTTTTGGAAGTGCTGAAAGGTTGGATAGTCATCAAATGACTGCCAGAGTAATTGCTGATATTATTAAACCGGCTTTGAAAGATGATCTGGAGATGTCCATTAAAGCGGTCAAGCATATGGTTAAAGTTAAATTTGGGTCAGTAACGCCCTCGTATAACAAGTTATGGAGAGGTAGGGAACTTGCAATTGCTGATTTGTTTGGGAGCTGGGAGAAGTCTTACGAGATGCTGCCATCGTTGCTAGGTGCCATCAAAGCATCGAATCCAGGTACACAGTACCTAATAGAACATGAACCATCAAACACGTTTAATACCAATATTTTCAACCGGGTTGCATGGGCATATGGGCCATGCATTGAAGCATGGCCTCATCTTCGACCCGTTATCAGTGTTGATGCCGGGTTCTTATCCGGAAGATACAAGGGTAAACTTTTTATGGCTTGTGCTTACGATGCAGAGCAACAACTCTTGCCACTTGCATTTGCAATTTGTGAAAAAGAGTCTATAGAAAATTGGGGTTGGTTTATGAATTGGTTGCGTACCAATGTTGTCGGGCCAGGAAGAATATGCGTTATCTCGGACCAGCACGCGGGTATACGAGGGGTGTTTGAGGCTCCTAATCTGGGATGGTGTGAGGAAAACGGTGAAGCTGTCCACCGACTGTGTTCACAGCATATTGCTGAAAATATTTGGAAAAAATACCCTGAAAAGTGGATCAGAAATGTATTCAAGAAATATGTTGAGAAAAAAAAAATCTGGAGATTTGAAGAGGGGATGGAAAGGATTAGGCAAAGAGATGCAGAAGTATATGACTACATTATGAAATTTGGTAAACGGCTCCGCAACTCTGATGCAGAGCCATAAGTGGGCACAAGTGCATGATGGATATCTCAATCGATGGGGTATAATGACAAGTAATGGCTCTGAGGTACTAAACAGTGTATTTAGGATTGCCAGACAACTACCTGTGTGTGCAATTGTTGAGAAGACCTTTTATAAGTGCGTCGACTGGTTTGTAAAAAGGCGGGAGGCCGCGATTGGATAGGAGGCCTCGGGATTGGATTTTTCAATGCACATTACACTGCTTTTATGGCCATAACAACTAAGAATTTATTATGGCCATAACAACTATGAGGTTATTGATAAAAATGGAATTCTCAAGACAGTAAGTCAATAATTCGATAAATCTAATTATTTACTTTCACGTAATACATTTGATGTAAATTGCATTTTTTAATTGAAGGGTGTTCGGGGCGAAGTGAAGTACGATGTTACCTTCCCTGCAGAAGGAATGCCTATATGTGTGTGTCGGAGACCTCAATTAACAGGAATCCCATGTAACCATGTTCTAGCAGTTTGTTCCTTTAGGAGGCTAAATCCTAATGACTATGTTAGCCCATATTTCAGCTTACAAAATTATATAAACACTTGGTCTGGTCGTTTCAATGGATATGGAAATAAACGGAATTGGCCATTGGTTGAAGGCCCCATTATAAGGCCAGATCCGGATAAGGAAAAAATAAATAAGGGTAGGAGAAAACACAAGCGAAGAATAATGACTATGGACAAAATGGAGGCCCCTGCCACGAGGCGGAATGCTCGACAACATAATCAAGAGTCAACTACAGCAAGACATTCGGGTATAACAATTTAAAAATTCAAAATACAATTCGTTTGCCATTTTATTTGAACTAAGTTGTACTCATTTTGTAACAGGTGCATCGACTTCCTCAACTCGTAGGATTTAGGGATTTCTAAGTATCGCTGGTGCATCGACTTCCTCAACATGTTATGACATGCATTAATGTATCTTATTTAGACATTTTTATTGTATTCTAAGAATTTATGTTGACATTTTTATATGCATGTCATTTTTATTGTATTCTAAGAATTTATGTTGTATTCTAAGAATTTATGTTGTATTCTAAGAATTTTTATTGTATTCTAAGAATTTATGTTGACATTTTTATTGTATTCTAAGAATTTATCTTTGACATTTTTATTGTATTCTAAGAATTTAATCAAGAAATTATGATTCAGTGGTACATACATGAATTTCAAATATGATTCAAATAAGCATAATTTAAACAACACATTTAGCCATGCTACAAAAATTCAAATAAACATAATTTAAAGGATAATTAAACTTAGTCCAATTAAAGTTACAATAGTCCATTTAACATTACAGATAACATACATATAATAATGGATCCAATCTAATTACTCTTCAGGTACCTCTGCAAAAAAAAAAATTAAAAGATATCATGCATTAATCAATAAATAATGGATCCAATCAAAAAATTAAAATGTATCATGCTTAACAGAGGCACTTACTCAGTCGAAACATGTTAACGCCTTCGTCGGCGCTGTCGAGTAGGTCCAAGGGCGTCAGTCCCGGGAGTGTACGGCTGAGTAGGCTGCCTTGTACGGACTCCAAGAGGTGGACCTGAAGTGGATGGACCATAATCTGCTGTAAGATTTCCCGGATCTGAGTGGATGGTCCCATCATACTAAAGTCTCCCGTTAGTTCATCGAGCATGAACTGAGATATAGATCCAGGCTCTGTGCCGCTCATGAAGTTGTCCCACGTCGGGGGAGGCTCTGAAGTTGTAGGGCGACGATAATGCTGATCAGGGAAATCATCATCCAAATTGATCATGTCCAAGTCTATAGGGATCCCAGCACTGTCGAGTATGCCTCGGAAGATGTGGATCTGATCAATATCCTCCATAATGGCACGAGCATTCTCGAGCATTATCTTGCCATATGCCATTTGTCCCGGGGTCCTCACCATGTCTATTGCCTGCATAGTGAATTGTATCGTCCGAGAAATCTGCATAATACATTTCAAACTGTGACATATTGCACATTAATATTGAAAAATATAGTTTGATTTTAAAAAAAAATAATGTACGAACCACACGAGAATGCATATGACCATGAGGAACGTATGCCAGTGTTGCAACATCTCCTGTCCGCGGGGGAGCCTGACATTGTAGAGCTTCCGGATTGTTATCTGATAGATACACTGATCTCATACCACGCGCGTTGAACCAATGCATGTACATATGATGCCTACTCATGTCATATGGTCTCCGCTCTCCAATTAATACTGCAGGTTTCTCGATGTACTCACTAAGAGTAATCCCCCAACAACCATCCCTTGTTGAATTGCCATCGTGATACCACGTCTTTCGTAAATAACTGATCTCATCCCATGGTAGAGGAGGAGGAGGCGGGACCTCTTGGTACTTACCAAACTGGCGCATGACCCTATCCGCATGCTGAAACTCCATCATCCAAAAATGGATCACGTAACCGCATCTCATCCAATACCTCTTTTGTCGTCGGACATGTCGAGGTAACTGATCATAGTAATCAACGTATGGTCGCCAGTTAACTGTCTCATCAGCTAGTCTATCGAAGTTATCTCTATACGTGGCTGTACCACCTGTAAAAAAAAAATATAAATTTTAAAAAACAATTATAAATCTATCGAAGTTATCTCGAATTATAAATCTTTTTACCTAAGTGAGGGTTCTCTGGCCACAGATGAAAAGTGGTCCACTTCACACCGAAAGCATTCCTCCTATCCTCATCGGCACCACCGAAGGGAAGTGGCTCTGATCGGGGTATAGGCCGACCAACAGCAAATCGAGTCCATGACCAAATCTGTAACAACAACATCGGACCCGCTATCGTGTCTGCCCCCGCGTGGCAAGCACGTGACAACTCTCGATAGAGATGTGCAAGTACAGCACCTCCCCAATTGTATTCTCGTGGAGTCTCTAGATCAGTGATGAATTGCAAGTACATCGCAGGGACTCCATCTGCACTTGAATCTGGAAACATAACCGACCCGAATAAATCCATACAAAAACCTCGAGTGTACCGTGCAACTATCTCATCATTGTGCCAATCTTCTAAGGGTAAACTAAATTGCGCCCGCAACCATTTTAGTCTAACCGCATAAGCAGAGACGGACAATCGTTCTTTCGATGTGTTAGGATTAGAAATCCTATATTTATATGGCATTGTCTGATGGAGGTGATGTAAAAAATAGCCGGATCAGCCCCTAGATCAAACTCTAAGTATGGGTCCCAATCAGTATCGCTGGTGCCAGTAATCGTGTCACCTGCAAATTAAAAGAATTATACAATTAACAATTTATTTTTTATAAATAGGTAATTAAATTAACCGATAAACAACTTCTGATTATTAATTACCCTTAGTCGATAAGCCCCATAGACATGCAACATCTTCCAACGTCACTGTCACCTCACCGACAGGTAGATGAAATGTATTGGTCTCCGGCCTCCACCTCTCAACCAGAGCAGTAATCAAATGCGGATCAATCTTGCAATCATTAAGGCGAGCAATTTGATACAACCCTAACCTCTTCAGAGCACCGTCCATCCGACTGTTGTAAGCAATACTAATCTGATGTGAATTTACCTGCAATGAAGAGGTAGGCTGCCAAAAAGAATTAAAACATTATAAACCCTTCAAATACTTCATATAATATTTATTTGCAACAAATAATTAATAAATATAATCAAAATTACCATATCACGAACTTGCCATGCCCTGTGGTTCTGTGGTGCTAATTTCAACAACTCTGGATAATCCGGATTATCCATTGACTCTGTTAGAAAATTTGATAAACAAATATTTTTGCAACTGATGAGAGTCATCACACATAAATATATAAACAAATATTTTTTCAAGCATATGGCTACAATAATGAAAATTGAACTATATGTAAACAACATATCATCTAATTTTGATTTTAAAAATAAACTTCATGAACACTTAATTACACAAATTTATACTACATATTACTAATTTTACACATTTATAATTTTATCTAATTTTAAACTTCATGAGAGTCATCACACATTTATCTAATTTTACAAAAATTATAATACATATTACTAAAAAGTTACATTATACTAGATGAACACTTAATTACACAAAATTATACTACATATATACTAAATTACACTAAATTAACATCAAATAAACTCTAAATTAATACTACATTAGCACTACATTACACTAAATTAACATCAAATGAACTCTAAATTACACTACATTACCACTAAATTACTAAATATACTCCAAATCAACACTAAATTACACCAAATACTAATTTAACACTACATATCACAAAAACAATCTAAATATACTAAACAAACTAAATTAAATTAGTTATTCATTTTAATTCGGCTAAAATAAAAAATTATCAAAAGAGAGATATTTACCTCGTCAAAATCGTAGATCCGAAGAGTTTCTAACTCTCTTAGACGATCCAGAAATTTTAAAACAATTGGATGGAGAAATGGTTGAGTAAATTGAGAGGATAAAAGAAAAAAAAAACAAAAAGAGTTCGGAGAGGAAACGAAGGAGAAGAAAGGGAGAGACAGAGATGGAGCTCTGGGGAAGAAAATTAGAGATCAAGCCTCCACCGGTCCTAGGGATCGGTGGAGCTATAGATGGAGATTTTCTGTGGCGAGCTGTGTGGCTGGTGCAAAAGAGGCTCCACCGGTCCCTAGGACCGGTGTAGAATGGGTTTTTTTTTGCTCCACTGGTCCCTACGATCGGTGGAGGCTAGTTTTCGAAATTCCACCTAGCGAAGGCTTGTTCCGTTAAATTGATTTAAACTAATTCTATTTAAAAAAAAAAATCGCCTCACTCTTTAGATATAACATTCAATATAATAATTCGAATGCGATCCCAAATCCATTAAAACAGTGGTTGAGTTTTATTGAATGTGAATCTGTGTATAAATCTTATAAAATTTTAATTAATTGGATTTATATATTAGAATCTGATGCTAATTCAATCCACTGCCGAGAGAGGATATCATACAATTATTGCAGAAAGGATACAATTTTATAATTTTACAGTCATACTTTCTTCTGGTTTCTATTTCTGGAGTCCAAACAGAGCTAGTACAGTAGCAAATATCAAAACAAAATATATCCCTTCATATTATAATTCTTCGGTCATACTTTCTCCTGGTTTCTATTTCTGGAGTCCAAACAGAGCTAGTACAGTAGCAAATATCAAAACAAAATATACCCCTTCATAGAATCATAATAACTCTCTTCTCTTCTGGGCTTCTAGCGCCGACATTTTTATTAATATCCACAAGTTGATTACAAATTAATAAATATACCGAGAATCTCTGGATTTTGCGAAAAATGCCCAAACCGGCCAGATTCTGGCCGGTTTCCTCCTCTCTAGAAACCGGCCAGAATCTGACCAGTTTCTGTCTTTTTTTTTTAGAGATACTATGAATAGCAAGATAATGAAATCTAACACTGAAAATTCGAATTTTTTGTTAGATTACTTCTTTTGATGTATAATTAGCAAATTTATACTAAAATACGCTAAATTATTTGAAATTATGTTGAATTACACTATATTACATTAAAATTACGCTAAATTATGTTAAATTACGCTAAAATACGGTAAATTCCGGTAACTTACTGTGTGTCTTCATAGTGATGTATAATTAGAAACTATTTTTTGTTTCTCTTTTATCTTCATAGTGATTTATAATTAGAAACTATTTTTTTAAAAGAGACACTATGAGAGCAAGATAATGATATCTAACACTGAAAATTCGAATTTTTTGTTCAAATTTTTTGTTATATTACTTCTTTTGATGTATAATTAGCATATTTATACTAAAATATGCTAAATTACTTGAAATTATGTTGAATTACACTATATTACATTAAATTACGCTAAATTATGTTAAATTACGCTAAAATATGGATGATATCTTTACTGAGAAGGCGAAAAACGATGAAACTTCAAACGGTCATAAAACGGCGCTCGAGTGTCCGATTTCAACAAATGACAACTTTTTGGAAAGTTTGCACAAATACACATGCGTCAGCGCTCGCGATGCCGGATTTCAAAATTCAAAATTGCCAAAAAACAAAGGGAAGAGTCTCAAAACTTGAGTTGAAGTTTCCGATTAAACTTTTCAATCTAAGTAGCTCAGTAAATTAGTTATATAATGAACTTGTAGAATACCAATTTTTACTATTTTGGAATTTTTTTAGTATTTTTTATGATTTATGAAATATGGCACAAAATCGGCCTAATTTAGCGTAATTTTGCATAGTTTAACGGTAATTTACCGTATTTCATTATAATTAGCGAAATTAGTGTAATTTAGCATAATTTCAAGTAATTTAGCGTAATTTAATGTAATTCAACATAATTTCAAGTAATTTAGCATATTTTAGAATTTAATGTAATTCAACATAATTTCAAGTAATTTAACGTATTTTAGTATAAATATGCTAATTATACATCAAAAGAAGTAATCTAACAAATAATTTAAACAAAAAATTCGAATTTTCAGTGTTAGATTTCATTATCTTGCTCTTCATAGTGTCTCTTAAAAAAAAAAAAGGCAGAAACCGGCAAGATTCTAGCCGGTTTCTGGAGAGGAGAAAACCGGCCAGAATCTGGCCGGTTTGGACATTTTTCGAAAAACAATTAACTTTGGATATTAATAAAAATGTCGGCTTCTACCGCAATTAGCTCAATTATATATGCGCTAATTCATTTAGACCCCATGCTCAATGTGCAATTTAAAATTAAGTTTTAATTTAAACTAATTAAATGTTAACTACAAATAGTTAACTGTTAATTCGATAAATATATTTGTAAATTGTATATTATTAAAATTTTTGCAAATATTTGTAACTAAAAAGGGTCTGAATATATTGTTTTCTAAAAAAAAACCGGAAACCTGCCTTTCTTCATCTAACTATTCAAATTTTGGGCGCAACAGTGGTTTCAAAAACCTGTAGCGGAGTGTAACATCTCTCCAATTTGGAAAGAAGAGCAAAAAGGGGAAAAAAAAAGGCGATCTCAGTAAGGCAGCAACTCTAGCCGCCTCTCTTCCAACTTCTCATTTCATTCTTCTCATTTTTTTTAGATCTCAATCCAACACAGTAAATAAAGATAAAACACAGTAATATTCTCTCTTCTCTCTCGTATGTACTTTTTTGAGCGGAGAAGAGAATGAGAAAGAGGGGAAGGAGTCGAGCGGAGCTGATTGGAGCCAAGAATGCGGTATCACAGAACTTGGAGCGTAGAGTCTATTTATTTCGATCGTTGGTGAGAAGATCCGGCCGTTGGTGCACGGCGGTGTGTAGATCCGACCATTGGAGCGTGGTGGTGAGTGTCGGAGCACGGCAGTGAATAGATTCGGCCGTCGGAGCTCGACGTTGAGTGTCGAAGCGTGGTGGTGAGTAAATCCGACCATCGGAGCGCGGCGGCTATCGGACAAAAACGGATTCGGTTGTGAAGAGGGATGGAGAATGAGGTATTATGGTGTTTTAGAGTCTGTTTGTTTGTCACGGGATTGTGTGTGATAGGATTTGACGGGAATGGGAACCCACTTTTAAAAAAGTGGGAACCCATGAGTACGGGTACGTACAGAATTGATTATTGGAAGATAAAATAGGTATTCGGTTGTACTGTGGAATTAGTTGTGGAAAATCTTATTTTTTTTTTTCTAAAATATTTAATATTATACAACTTTTTTTAATAATAAAATTATAATAATACAATTAAATGAAATAGATTAAATAATAACATTAAATAGATAAAACATTACTTTAAAAAAATATTACTAAAATGGATACAATAAAATAAGGAATTTTTTATGAATAAATACAAAACAATATGAAAACAACAATTAAAAATATTTAAAAAATGAACATATACAAAAAATAAATATTTGAAATGTATGCATTCAAATTTTCTGATACAAAATATTTTTGTAATTCTTAAATCCGATGGATGAATATATACATTTATTTAACATTTTTTATTTTTTATTTAGAAAAATTAAAAGTTGCATGAAAAATAGGAGATGAGTATATCCACGGACATTGTTGTGTATTTTAGGTATTGAAATATAGGGCAATTTAATACACTTTTCAATTTTAAAATTTATAAATCTTCGTACACAATATTTAGGTTAGTTGCAAGCGCACAACCTATTTATTGTAGTATGTAAGTGTCGATTCAAATGGAGGTAGGAAAATATTAATTTTTTACTAAAAAAATTACTTTTAAAACCGAAACTAATAATAAAAGAGAGATTTTTGTGTAATTTCATTTTTAATGAAAATTAGAATCTGATGCTAATTCAATCCACTTTCTTCTCTTCTGGGCTTCTAGCGCAATTAGCTTAATTATATATGCGCCAATTCATTTGGACCCACGCTCAATGTGCAATTTTAAATTAATTTAATTGAAACTAATTAAATGTTAAGAACAAATAGTCAACTGTTAATTGGATAAATATATTTGTAAATTGTATATTATTAAAATTTTGCAAATATTTGTAACTAAAAAGGGTCTGAATATATTGTTTTCTAAAAAAACAAAACGGAAACCTGCCTTTCTTCATCTAACTTTTCATTTCATTCTTCTCACCTCTTTTAGATCTCAATCCAACACAGTAAATAGAGATAAAATACAGTAATATTCTCTCCTCTCTCGTCTGTACCTTCTCGAGCGGAGAAGAGAATGAGAAAGAGGAGAGAGAGTCGAGCGGAGCTGATCGGAGCCAAGAATGCGGTATCACAGAACTTGAAACGTAGAGTCTATCTATTTCGATCGTTGGTGAGAAGATCCGGCCGTTGGTGCGCGGCGGTGTGTATATCCGACCATCGGAGCGCGGTGGTGAGTGTCGGAGCACGGCGGTGAATAGATTCGGCCATCGGAGCTCGACATTGAGTGTCGAAGCGTGACGGTGAGTAAATCCGACCGTCGGAGCACGGCGGCTATCAGACAAAAGCGGATTCGGTTATGAAGAGGGATGGAGAATGAGGTATTATGGTGTTTTAGAGTCTGTTCGTTTGTCACGGGATTGTGTGTGATAGGATTTAACGGAGATGAGAACCCACTTTTAAAAAAGTGGGAATCCATGAGTAAGAGTACGTACGAGATTAATTATGAAAATTTGTTGAAATGAGTGTTCGGTTGTACCGTGGGATTAGTTGTGGGAAATCTTATTTTTTTCATCTAAAATGTTTGATATTATATTATTATTGATATTAATAAAATTATAATAATACAATTAAATAAAATAGATTAAATAATAACATTATATAGATGAAATATTTCTAAAAAAATATTACTAAAATAAATACAAATAATTTAAGAAAATATTATAAATAAATAAAAAATAATAAGAAAACAACAATTAAAACATTTTACAAAAAATAAACATTTAAAATATGTGAAATGTATGCATTCAAATTTTTTGATACAAAACAGAAATAATTTCTGCCACCCGTCCTCTCGTAACCTCCGCTTAAAGCGAATAAGGCGATTAAGAGGCGACAGAGTTTTGAGAGTCGTCAATTTCAGTCAGTTCCTTCGCCCCGCCCCGCCCCGCCCCCTTCTTCTTCACCCGGTCCACCTTGCCTCACTCTGTTTGAGCCGATGCTTTCGTCTAATGGATCTGGCTACCACTCGTCGTTCTGCTTCACTCTATTTGAGCAGGTGCTTCCATCCAACGGATCTGGCCACCGCTCTTCGATCTATCTTGCCTCACTCCAATTGAGCAGATGCTTCTGTCTGACGAATCTGGCCACCACTCTTCGCTCCATCTTGACTCTCCGGGTTCAAATGGAGGTGTTTTGTGAATTCGCTCCACCTCTTCCGTAGTCTACTATATATATACATATAAATAAGATACATATTATGGACTTATAGTTGATGACGATGATGATGATGATGATGTGCTGATATTGTCCCTTTTCCTCCTCCCTTTCGTCTTTTTTTTCCTTCTTCATCTTCTTTTTGCTCTCCCATTTTTGTTGTGTTTAAAACTGAATAAATCAGGCACAAACCTAATCTGAGCACCAAGGCTCTTCTGGATCATCTTGGCTCGCTATGATCCAACAATAACACTATTTGTGCTAATGACAAGAAACCATGCTGGCTCACTATCTATTAATCTGAGCACGAGCATAAAAAACCATACATGTTCGCTATCTACCAATCTGAGCACGACAACCCAAAGGCTCATCTTTTTGTAATCAGAGCACGGTTCTGTTTTTCTGTTTTTTTCTTGCCTAGCTTTATAGAAGGGGGCTTTGTTGTAATATTTTAAGTACTGGTACAGTTACTTTAGGTATACTTATGTACTGGTACGAACAGATGGATATAATCGGTTTTTGTCCTGATTAATGAAACACCTACGGGTTATTAACCAAAAAAAAAAAAAAAGTTTTTGATACAAACGTTTATATTTTTGTAATTCTTAAATCCGATGGATGAATATATATACATTTATTTAGCATTTTTTATTTTTTATTTAGAAAAATCAAAAGTTGCATGAAAAATAGGAGATGAGTATATCCACGGACATAACAAAAGAAAAATTAAATCATTGAATTATTTCCATCTAGATGTCAAGGTCTACCGACAGCCACAAGTCCTAATTATTAAAAAAAAATAAAAACCAAGTCCGGATATGAAGCATTTCATTAGTCCCAATTGAAAAGAGCAAGTTCTTTGGATTCATTATATATAAAAGGAGGAGCGTGTGTAAGGAGACAAAAAGGTTAGAGATGAGTGCACAGTTGGAGGCCACGCGGGAGATAGATGAAAGCTGCACAGTTTTAAAAATGGGACCCAAAAGAGGAGAGAGAAAAGAAATATTCAGTTTGAGGTCTGGGTTTTGAATCCGAAAAAATATACTGCGATGAAGAAAGGGTTTAGGAGATCCAATCGGATCCCACTTAATCCCATAAAATAAATGACAGCCGACCAGGTTCTAAGAGTAAGGTTTTTGAATCCGAAAACATACACTTGGATGAAAACATGAGTTTAGGAGATCCAATCGGTTTACACCTCGAGGGTGACGATCTCTGTCCAGGTCCCACCAGTCTAGACCTAGAGGCATTCCGTCTGGGGTGTTTCATCAAAACCAAGAAAGGCCCTGCTGGCCACCGCGATAGACACTATTGGCGCATGCCGGATGGTACTGAGTGCCGGCTCCCATTCGAGGCACCCCTCTCCTTCACAGACATGAGCACTTGGCTTTATACCGGACCACGAGCTGCTCAGTCACCACCACCACCTCCTCCTGTAGTTGATGAGCTTATGCCAGATGCTCCCAGCTCCCTTCCGCCGGTACATGCCTCCTCCTCCGCTGCGGCTGCGTCTCACCCCTCCGACCCCACCATTCAGGACTTGTACCGCCTCATGACTGCCATGCGGACCACTCAGCTCCAGCAGGTTGATATCCAGTGCGAGCAGAATAGGCGGCTCACGGCGATTGAGGATGAGCTGCGCCTTTGGCGC
The DNA here is from genome assembly GCA_011114355.1 of Carex littledalei. Taxonomy (NCBI): domain Eukaryota; kingdom Viridiplantae; phylum Streptophyta; class Magnoliopsida; order Poales; family Cyperaceae; genus Carex; species Carex littledalei. Next base: position 9,021,526 of record CM022099.1, on the reverse strand, counting down.
CCCGACCACTGATCAAGTTTGTTTTCTTTTCCCCTAGCTTTACATTTTTCTATCTTTCTGTCTTGAAGCATTGAGGACAATGCTCAGACTAAGCTTGGGGGGGGAGAATTTTGCATTTAGGACATGTTTACTTTCATTTAGGTCATATCTAGATCATGTTTACTTTTTCTTTCACTTATAGGTGATAAATTTGTGTGATTGCTAGAATTAGGGACTTGTGTGAATTTTTTTGAATGCAATTAGGATTACCTTGAAAAGTTGAAAATAACCCCATAGTTGATCAAAGAATTGCATAGGATGAGATGTTTTGAGAATTTGAAAAGATGAAAAGTTGAATTGTATCGAGAAAAACTATTTTGAAACTGAATTGTGCCTTTTAAATTAGGAAATTGGGGATTTTAAACAATAGAAAAATTGTGATATTCATAAATATGAAAGAATACATTTGGATGTGTGTAATCATGATATCTTTGCAAAAACTGTTGAAAATGAGTAAAATTGAATTTTTTTGAAAATAAGGACTCCGCTTACCTATGGTATTGAGTCTTTGACACTCTGCTCCGCTGGTTTGCCCGATAAAGTCGCCGAGTTTTACATCTCAAAATGTGAGCTCGTGTCATGGAAGGGTTGAACCAAGAGCATGCAAAACACTTTTGAATTATAACGGTTAGGTATGATTAACCACCTATAACTAGCCGGTTTTGTACTAAGGATAAAGATGAAAGTGTCATGAAACTAAAAAGCAACAAACAAAAGAAAAATTAACTGAACAAGTCTAAGTAGAATCCAATCTGTTTCAACCGTCCTGTGGATCGATACCTGAACATACTGCTCGATAGGATTGTATACTTGCAATCTGAATCGAAAGATGTACCCAAGGTTAAAAGGTATAGCTTGCTATACTGAAACTTTGTGCATACGCTTCCGTGTGAACAAGTTTTTTGGATTTTGAATCCGAAAAAATACACTGGGATGAAAAAAGGGTTTAGGAGATCCATATCAGATCCCACTTAATCCCATAAAATAAATGACAGCCGACCAGGTTCTAAGAGTAAGGTTTTTGAATCCGAAAACATACACATGGATGAAAACATGAGTTTAGGAGATCCAATCGGATCCCATCTAATCCCATAAAATAAATGACCAAGAATGACCAGGTCCTAAGATTTTAAAAATGTAGAATTGGAAGATAAGAGTAGTTTAGATAAATTAATGAGAATAAATTAGTTTAAATTTAAAAATTAGAATTATTTGACTCGTTATTAATATATTTTTTCTCAATGAAATTGTTAATTAGTATTAAAACCACTAATTTTAAAAAAGAAAACTATTCAAATTTTTTTTCAATACAGTAGAAAACGTGTGGGTTGTTATGGGGTTTCACATTACAATTTATGATCCATTCTAAACACTCGTGATTCGTGGTGGGATGAACTGTATCTTGAACGAGTGAGCAAGGGATAAGGTAAAGTCCTTCAATATCTTTGATATTGATTGAGTAAAGCCATCGAACCACAGCTCAAAGATAGATGTGGCATATCCTTAAACAAATAGCATAAAATTTTGATATAGAAATTCTTTTTAAAATTTGTGTCATGCTGAAACGGACGGCTCATATATCATTATACTCGGTCATGTATTACACTATATCTAAATTGGGGCGAGGGGGGCAGCGAAATAGAACCGGGAAATAATAGTAATATGTTTTAGTTAGAAATATTTTTTCTCTCATTTCCTTTCTTCCTCTCCATTTCTGTGTGTGCTGGAACTAAAAACAGAATGCTGATAAAGTATGCTTAACCAATTACTAAATTATAAATGCTAGAAGTGGAATAGAACTCCAACCAGTCCCGCAGTTTAGTTCCAGCAGGGCCCAAATTTGTCACCACAGGATATGCATGTCAATTATAACAATAAAAAGTTAAAAGATTGTTTCTAGGGATATAGATGGCCATATAGAAGTTTTTTCCATTAAGTGTTGAAAAATAGCTCTGTAATTGTGCCCCAGCTGCCCAGCATACCCTTTTATTAGCATGAAGGTACCTCATAAAAATGGGCCACTCTTTCTCTTGGTACGGGTTCTCTGGTTCTGGGAACAATTTGAACTGAGGGAAATCAGATTTTCTGTACTGTTCTACAGGGTGGAACTTTGTAATCTGGCATGTTGACATTTGCCTGTGAAATTTCCAAAAGAAAATGGACAAAAGAGTTCTAAGTACCAAAAATGAGCAAATACTTAAAAATAGAGTGCGGGTAGTTTATTTCTCTAAAAGAGAAAAGATCTTCATAATCTTGTAATCTAAAAATAGCAAATCTACATTGCTCTAGCAGTATTTGAAAATTTAAAATAATTCATGTTGTTTTATGATAAATTATGTTAGTAGTTATATTGGCGTGATATTAGCTCTAAAGGAGGCACATACACATACGGATGAAAAGGAAGCTTAATTGGCTTTGTCCGGCATATTGGCTTGTTGCCCTTCTCTAAAGTAACATAAATCTGAGACTTGACCGTGTAATCGGAATCGGATACTTGACTCTTTTGTGAAGTAACATAAATCTGAGACTTGATCGTGTAATCGGAATCGGATACTTGACTGTGGAATCGAAATCAGATAAATCGGCCGGAATCAGAAGAATCGGATCGGAAATTCAGATTTTTTTAGCAGAAACTTGTTTTGTAGCCAAAATAGAAGAAAAAATTGATAAAACATAATAATTTAAGAAAACTATATTAAGATAAAAGATTATATTCAAATAATTAACTAATTATATAATATAACATAAGCATTACAAATATAATACACTTTTTATGCAAGCTAGCTATAATTTATGCATAAAAAAACAAGATTACATTGGCAGTATAATTTAGTGTCGGATTATCTTGACAAGGTATGTGTTAAGTTTTTTTATTCTAGTTCAAATCATGTTTGCATAATTTGATTTTTTTGTATTACGAAATCATAGATCAACAACTATCAGAAAAAAAACGTAAAATAACCGAAGGACTCGGGCTTAACTTGGCCGAGTCAAACACCGTTCCACTATATTTTGATGAAAAAATTACATAAGCACGAGACTCGAGTAAAACTCAAATCGGACCTGACCGATACCAAGTTGACTCGGCCGAGTTTCCAAACCATACTTTCATATGAGCATACATGCTGATTCTTAGTTTATAAGGTTCACGTGATGTTTCAATATTTTATTTCTTCCATTTTCTTTCTTCCTCTCCATTTCTGTGTGTGCATAATACCTCCATTTCTTCTGGCTTTTGTTTTCCGATTTAAAACATATGAATCTTGAAAAATATTCCGCCTAAATTATCAAATTTGCATAGATTTTACACAATCTGAATCCGCAATATATTACGGATTCAATAAGTAATATTATTTTAATATAGTAAGTAAGTTATAATATGTTTCGAAGCTATGCAATGCAACACATATGTTTAGGAAAGTAAATCAAATCTAATTAGATACGATTATTATTCTTAAATAACACCTTTATAATATGATATCATTATATTTCTTGTAAATGTTTGTATTTTAAACACCAGATATTTTAGACATAACATTCAATACAATTCGAATGCTATCCCAAATCATGAATCTATGTATAAATCCTATACTATTTAAATTAATTGGATTTAAATTATATTGGAATCTGATGCAATTAATTGGATTTAAATCTTATACCAGATATTTCGGTTAAGCGCAGTCGTTACCAAATTATTGCAGAGAGGATACAATTTTATAATTCTACGGTCATACTTTCTGGTTTCTATTTCTGCAGTCTAAACAGAGTACAGTAGCACACATCCTAACAAAATATACCCTTTCGTAGAATCAGAATAACTTGTTCACCTTTTTTTTTTGAGATGAAGCCCTTAGCCCCTTAGGCATACTTGTATTAAAACATGAACTCAGAGTTCTTAGGTTTACATTGCCTACGAATTAAGCATTTTAAAAAGAAAAGAAAACAGTAGAAAATAAATAAAAACAGCAAAGTTGTAAACATTAGGCACTATCCTATTACAAAGTACTTATTGTTAAGCTTGTGCTCCAGCTCCAAGTGTGCAATATGGCACTGTATCAGTGTTCCTTCTCCTTCTTTACCAGATCGTCTAGCCCATGTTGCTAGGTTAATTGTGAAGTGCTTGTATTGCTAATCTTGAGATGTATTGTACTTTCATCCTATGTTTCATAGTATGGTAGCACCTCCAGCACCTTGCTACCGTTTATGCTGCTTTCCAAGATGGTAGACCCTCTGTTTGTTTCTCCAGAATTGCGTATACCAGAATCTGACAGTCGGAGTAAATGTAAATCATTCCTTCTTGTCCACTCTGCATGATATATACCACAGTTTCCGACATCGCCTCTGCCTCCGCATGGAATGGATCCCCTCCCACTACCCTTTTATATTTAACATATACGATATCGCCTCTTCGATTGTATACTAACATGTCCATGCTTGCCCCTGGTATATTGTCCCATGACCCGTCTGTTAGGATTACTCTCGCTCCTTGTGGTATGGTAGATTGTTCTATGGTTTTATTTGTTAAGTTGGCTATTTGTGGGGCTGAAATCGTGTGGATTGAGCTGGATTTTTTGAGTATGAGTAGTGATGTTGGTTTTTTACCTGAGAAAACAACTTCATTTCGCGCATTCCACAATTCCCAAAGTATATTGCAGAATAGCACAATCTGATCAGGTTCTAGGTATTCAGTTATCACAAGGATTGTATTTGCAAAATCCAGTGGCAGGGCTTCTACTCTCAAGGCAAGTTGCGATATAAACCATGTTCTTCTTGATATTGGACAGAAAAATAATAAGTGCATGACAAATTCATTTTCCTGTTCGCACCTTGGGCATATAGGACTTATCTTACCCATTCTTCGAGCCAGCTCCTGAGTTGTTGTTAGCCCCCCGTGAATAGCTCGCCATATAAACATCAAAATTCTCGGAATCACTTTTTTCCATTTCCAGATTTCTTGTAGTGCTTTCAGCTTTTGTTGAGTGTAAGGAATGCGTACCTGAGTGGCTTGGCTGAGCAGTTTGTACCCCTCATTTACCGTATAGACTCCCTTTTTCCCCAACAGCCATATTAGGCGATCTTCCAAAACCGGGTTCTGCACTGGCTGTCGCACCGTTTGGTCAATCTGGTGTAAAGCCCCTGGACCTAAGATATTTAATATATCTTGCTTCCTCCATTGATTTGTTTGTTGGTCATATAGGTCCGCAACACATAAATTTTCATTTGTTATACGCACAATTCTTGGTACATCCCGGTATTCCAGCCTTGGTACCACGGTTGGCCTATCACTGGTACCCTTTTACCATCTTCAATTTGCCATCTCGCCATGTCAATCATCGCCTCATGCTATGGATTTATTTCTTTATTTTCAAACTTTAAACAATGGATCCGAACGTTAATATGATCTCCATATAAAAAATGTACTTGGAAAACTGAATTCTAATTTTTTTTTGCACTATTTTTATAAAAATAAGTAGACCATCCTGATTTTCTATTAATATTGCCAACAACAAATGTAGTGCATACATAAGCACTATAATCTTGTTACGTCAATTATACTTACCTCTGACAAGAAGTTTAATTTTCTTTTGGATTATAATAATAAAAGAACTTCCTTTCAATTTCTAATACTGGAAGCTAGGGACCTCTTAACAATTTTACAATGTTGTAACTTCTTCATGCAGTTTAAGTGGTCAACTGGAAGGTCAAGTGGTTGCCTGAAAAGGAGCTGGGACCCGGACTGGGGATTCTATTCTCTTTGTCATTTATTGGAAAAGGCTAATAAATAAAAGTCATATTGTTGATTTGTTCACGAGCAAAAATGGAAAGAGAGGTGATAACTGATAACTAAAGTTACAAAAAAAAGAACCATCCTTTGATTAATTTGGATAAAAGATGTCATGTTATCGCCTTTGATTAATGCAGCAATTTGATACAAATTAATTAAAAGCTGAGACGCTTGCAAAAATAAAATAAAAAATATTAATCGGCCAATTTATGATTTATGACAAAGTTCGGAGCTCTAATATGAAATTACCTATAAAAATAGTATAATTTCATTTTCACGCAGTTTTGATGATCTACAATTGGTCTATACTACATTTACAAATAGCAGGTCTACCTTGAACCTTCACACCAGTGTTGTAAATAACAGTATGCCCTCGTCGGACGGATAAGGTACCGCCAAGCGATTATTCAAAAATAATCAGGAATAATCGGAAATAATTGGCCAATTATTCGGAAAAATCTATGACGGTTTGATCACCGCCAACGACTAATCGGACGATTAATCGGCCTAAATGAACGTTTTTTTACAACACTGCTTCACACGCATTAGCAGAAGAAAACTACATCTGTCCACCTCTGAAAACATTATCAACATCACTACAGCCTTCAAAAAATATTGTGCCAATAATGTCCATAATTTTAATCGTGATATTACCATTCCAAATTTTCTGAGATGGTCATCAAGCCGCGCGCGCGGCCCAATCAAATTCCTGTCAGTTTCCATTGAAAATTTAAAACCATCAAAAGATTTGTACAAATAGACGAAAATAACCTTGAACTTCAGTTTTTTTGGTACGAATGGACTAAAATAGCCTTCACATTCAGTTTTTATTTTCTGATTGTGTAACGTTAATTGTGTAAAACAAAAGACAAAATTTTCACGCAACGGATGCATTGTTTTCATGTGATAGTCTATACTTCTTTTATCTGAAATATATGAAACATTCATTTTTTTAGAACCATTGAAAATTTGTGATAAGAAATTCAATTATTATCTACATTTCTTATTGTTACAAAAACAAAATTATATAAAATAACATCGACAAAAATCAAAGGGACTTTTTATATTTTAGTCATCTTGTACGAAAGACGAGAAAATTGTATCAGAGCTCAAAATTCTAGAAAGAGCCCAACTTAGTTTGAATTTTTTTTTCAAAAAAAAAAACTTATGATTATTTAATTCATCATTTAACGCAACAAATTGCAAGCACCGTCTTTATATGTTTTGTAAATCGAGTTACAACTAGGAGGCCTATGAGATGCAAGTTTATAACCATAGGAAAGAACTGAAACACAGTAAGGAATCTAGGTTAACCTCTCTTATGCCATACCAACTATACCTAGATCATTGGCAAACAATTTGATCAATAGTCACAGTAATAGCAAGATCTGATAACATAAATGAAATCACATATATGTGCAGGGCTCACACTGATACCTAAACAAAGCTAATGAAACATTTAAAAACAGGCTTAACAACATATTGAAGTACAGAAATTACTACAGAAGAATAGTGGTGCCTCTATCAATGACCTCATTAATGGATCTCAATTTCTCCCAAGTATTCACATTGTCTCGAGCCATCATAGCCCCTCTGTGCTGATGCTGTGCAACTGCTAGCTGGTCAGCCAATAGCAAATCTTTCAAGTACTGTACTTGCAACCTTTCCCTCTCCATTATGGACTCCATTTCCTCGAACCGTACAATCTTTTCCTGCATTTCCTTCATCTGTAGAAGTTGAAGTTCAGTTAGATTATAAATACAGAGAGCAATATTCAAGTATTTTCTAGGAAATGTACAGGTACATGCAAGATCCAAATTGTACGTAGAGTCATAGACTGCAAATAGACAGTGTACCTGCACTTCTATAATATCAGATATAGATTGCTCCAGATCTTGCTGTTCCTTCTCAATCTCCACCTGTGCTGTTGCAATGGGATCATTTACTGCTGAAGCTAAAAAATAAATAAAACCTAGTTATAATACGACACACAAAAAAGATGGATATTAATTAGGAGCAATCACTCCATAATGCCAGTATTTGGTCGCTATACTTCAACACGCTGCCGAATTCCCCAAGAAACAACTACATCCCTATCAAGTCTCATTGTTCAAAGATGTCAGATCTCTCTCTACTATTTTACTTCAATTTTCATTCTTCACCTACCCACGTAGGTCCAAAATATTTCAAGGCCCAAATCTATTTTTCTTATATGCAGGCCATGTATCTCTGTCTCAAGTTTTAAAGATTTTATATTATTTTTATATTTATTTTGTAACAAGTTTATTGTTTCTTCTAATCCATGTTTATGATTTCCTTGGATAATTCTAGTATCTAGTAGTTCTATAAAAGGGCAAATACCGGTTGTTGCTCATCACTCAAAATTTGAAAGCTATTCACCCATCTCTTTTCTATTGTTTTTTATCTGTCTAACCTTTACCCTAAACATAATCTCATAATCTTTGCCATAACACACTGCATCTCATATCTATTACATTTTGAAATAAAGAAATTCTCTCATATGTTTAATATATCATACATTTTTATTACACACATTCAAAACATACTTGTATTCCTAATTTCTACTTTTTCCTTAATAAATATCGGATAACTTTGGGAAAACATATTATCTAACTCAATTACCTTTACTCAAGGTGCCACAAAGTATTTCCTTTTCAAGGGGTCAACTACACCTCTAGGTCATGTTTGGTTGTGGAGTAAAGCCTCTACTCCACCTTTATGTCATGTTTGGTTGTGGAGTAAAGTTACTCCAGATTAAATTTCTTACTCCGAGCTAAGGTAGATTAAAATAATCACGTTTGGTTGGAGTTTGGTGGAGTAAGCTCATGAAGAGAGAGAAAATTATAAAATGGTATTACTCTAACCGCGGGACCCACAGGTGGAGTAAGTTACTCTCTAGGCACCTAGAGAGGTGGAGTAACTTAATCCGGATTAACTCAAATGTTACTCCATCTTACTCCTTCAAATTTACTCCTCATTTGGCTCCTTAAAGGTGGGGTAGAGGCTTTACTCCACCACTTACACCACAACCAAACATGACCTTAAGGAGCCAAATGAGGAGTAAATTTGAAGGAGTAAGAGGGAGTAACATTTGCGTTAATCCGGATTAAGTTACTCCACCTAGAGAGGCGGAGTAACTTACTCCACCTGTGGGTCCCGCAGTTAAGAGTAATACCATGTTATAATTTTCTCTCTCTTCATGAGCTTACTCCACCAAACTCCAACCAAACGTGATCATTTTAATCTACCTTAGCTCGGAGTAAGAAATTTAATCCGGAATAACTTTACTCCACAACCAAACATGACACTACAGTACAGGGAATTAAAGCAAAACAACTAAAAAAATGTTTAATTTTGTTTTCTAGAGAGTATGTACAAGGAGGCCTTGTTTTTATTGCATGGATCTTTTAAAAATTAAGGATGAAAATTCAATAACAACAATCATTGTACTAGAATTAAACACCCAATATTTTCTGATTTATTTGCAAATAGAACCCAAGCAGCAAAACAAGGTGAAGTAAAAATTTGTAGGTAACATACTGTACTAAACTACTAATACAAATAATTTTACTACCATTAACTTCATACCAACATCTGAGCCAGCTTAAGTTCATCTCAATTCAATCCAGGGTCATGAAAAACATGCTCAAACAGTAGGACAAATGTTTTAATATTTTATAGAATGTATCTTGTAATCTAACATCTTGCAAATCTCTCAAAAATGTAAAATGTAAGTGCTACTTGCACAATGAGAAATATGATACTATTTGCAAAATCTGCTAAAATTATGGACCTTAGTTTGCAAAAGACTCATTTAGTAACACAATAACTCCTACCTTCTTTTGTTTCAGTATCAGAAGGCTCAGTTACATCTGTTGCTTCATTTGCATCCAAATTGGATAATGCAGAGATGGCTGCTTGAGCTGCGTTCTCAGCAACATGTGGCCCCACAATTGCAGATAAGAAAGCAACCTGGAAAAACACTTTAATTGCCTTAATTCACCATAATGAAAATCTTGATCATGAGTACTTCAATCAGAAAAATAGACACTTCATCTCAAACAGATCAAAGAAGAACCTGTGCCATGATAGGATTACTAGCATCAACCAATGGACTGAGCCGACGCCTCTTCACGCTCTCACTTTCATCGGCCTCATCTCCATCATGCTCTGGAAAACCGTTGTGCTCTTCTTTGGGCCCAATGAACTGCTCCCCAAAAGATAATTTCACAAACCTGTAAAGTGGACAATCAAGTTCTAATTTTCTTTGGTACCAGCTATGTGTGTTGCTGGTCACACTGGTGGGCTGAGGGAATTTTGTTAATATGAGGAGTCTATGATGGCCTTTTCTAGGCACAAAAAAGAATAAGGCTGAGCAGTTTCCAATTTGTAACTTTGCATGTTTAAACATGAAAATGTTGCCATATGATAGGTAAGGCCAAGACCATTATCCTCATTGGGTTTGTCGTAAGTTTTAGCTAGCATATTTAGGTTGATACAGAACAAGTTTGTAGTAGTCTTTGTTTCATGTTTTAATGAACATGTAGCTATTTTAGCTACTCTGTTCTTAATTTTCAGCAAAGACATAGTTTGTGAAGTTTACATAAGATGAGATAAGACAAGAAACCTGGCAATGCACTCTTTCGCTGGGCGACTCGCCACATATTCAGCTACTTTTTTCCAGTCTTCGCCAGAATGCAATATGGCCTCAAGCAAGTGCAGAGTTTCCTTATCTGTCCAGTCAGGTCTTGGGTCTTCGAGCAAATCCACCCGTTTAAAGTCTGCCGAGCTAAGCCCAGGCCTCTGGTAGTTGCTTTTTACAAAGCACTTTGCACAAAGAGTCATATTTGCCTTTACACAAAAAACACACAAAAAAAATGATTATTAGTACATCAAACAACATAGCAGAATCCAATTGAACGCTAATTTTAAAGAACATACACATCATGTTAAGAAAAAGGTATCCAGGAGGTACTGATATTTTACCAGAATCTAGAGGTACCAACACTTCACTGGCATCTACAATGGCTGCGGACACTAACCAGTAGGATTTTCATATTTTAAAACCTTACAATAATTTTTTACTTTTTTTCTGCCCATTGCTTAATTGGAGATTTAAAAAATAATAATAACTAAGTAAGAGGCAAGTAGATACCTTGGCAGTGGTGAAGCACTGAAGGCTACATAGAGCGCCGCAGCTTGTGCATGTTCTCTTACCATAACTGCCTTCCTTCCTTTCCCCGCCTCTCGCCTCAGGTTCCTCCTTTCCCTTCTTTGGCGGGGGAGTATAATTAATCAACCCCCACTCCTCTAAGAAATCAAACACCTTTCTGACAGACCCTACATCTCCCACCAATCCCCGCCTAGCCTCGGTGTAAGTGAGCTTACGTGTAGGTTGACTTCTGAACCTCGAGATTATAGCATCTCTGAGGTACTTGTAGGAAGTGAGGTTGCGGGAAGTCGACTTCCCATCAAAGAATTCTGGCAGAAGCCTCCTCTCAGTGTCATGAATTTCGTCCCACGAGAACCACGCTATTACAATTACAAGCGATGCAAAAAAAAAAAAAAAATCTCAAGACTCCGAATTATTTATTTATTTATTAGCAAATTCAATTAATTATTTCTCTTATCCTTGCTCAATTGAAACCTGTAAGAAAAACATACTCACCTGAGCAGCTTGGTATGATGATGGTGTAAGAGACGGTGGAAGCGGCGGTGGGGATCTCCGGCGTGTCAGTGGTGGAGAGCTCCGGCGTGGCGGCGGTGGGACCAGGCTTCTCGGCTTTGATTAATGAAGGACCGACCGACGGCTTTTGTAACTCCGTTTGTGTCGGAAGTTGTTGCAGGGTTTGTAACGGAGGGGGCACGGGGGAAGGAGTCGAAGCGGACGGAGGTTGTTGCGGAGCCGGAGATGAATCCGCCATCGGAAATGAGAGGGTTCCTTTTTTCGTATGTTCTTTTTGTTACTTTTCTCAAAGAGGGGTTTTAGAAAGACCCCCATATATCAATTATATATGGGCCGTGATGTTTTTTATTATAAAGCCTGTTTTCTTTGCAGATCTGGACTGTTCAAAGTAGATTAGAAGTTATATTATGGCCCATATCAGATTGGCCCACACAAGCCTTTTTGAATTTCTTTTAGAGACGACGAGTTCAAAAAACATTTTCACTCCCAAGTTCATATCCATTAATCAATGGGAAAGAAGAGGAAAGTTGGAGAAAGCGGTGAGCGGGAGGAGCTAGAACAGCTCCGATCAGAGGAGGATAAACCCGATAAGGTGTTACTTTACCTCTTTTTGTGGGTTACAAGAAAATAAATAAAGAAATCACCTTTTCCGTTTGTTCTACTAAATGCTTTTGCCATCATATTTGTCATTATGGTACGGTTTCTGGTTTTAGCAAACATAAATATATATATACATCATAGAAAATAAATTGGGATTTTGTGGTATTGACAACGAATGTCAATTGGTATATGGCACACTTGCAGTAGTCCGATAATTAACTTTGATGGAAAATTGAGGTCTTATTTCAGAAAAAGCAAAAGAGGAAGAGAGAGAGACAGTTGGATTCTTCACAGGAGAAACCGAAGCATCACGTAATTTATTCCCTTTTCTCTCTATATTTGTGCATTTTATTTTTCTCCTCCTGTTTTTATGTTGGATATAATTTTTGCTTTTATAAGCTACAACGTATTGGAGAGGAGGTCAATTTGGGTCTGATGCCCATCGGACTCAAAGTGAGTTCGATGGGTTCGATGACCGTCCGATCTGCTTTAAGATTTGTGCCCTCGCGTATGCTTTAACATTTGTGCGCACGAATCTTAAAGTAGATCGGACGGTCCCGAAACCCATCGGACCCAAATTTGAGTCCGATGGGCATCGGACCCAAGCTGCTCTCATTGGAGAGCTAGGTATAAATTGAACCTGCTGATAAAGTATGAAACAACTGAAGTTCGATGGCAAACCCCTTAATTTTTCTGCATGAATCCATTAACCCCCCTCTTCTTTTTTTGACAATTTAATTCATTGGAATTGCTTTCCATGGATACTATAGGAGAATCAAAGAGAGAGTGAAAAGAAGAGAAAAAAGGAGGAAAACTCAAGCAATGATGGAAGAAAATTTAATTACTTGCCTGGACAAATCCATGAAACTCCTAATGAAGTATGTTTGTTGATCAAGTATAACTATTAGTTTATTTTTATCTTCCTTTGATTGCACAACTGAGGGTAGCTAGAGTAACGATTGAGGTGAAAGTAAATGTTTGGGTTCAATGGGGTTAGAAGTGGACTGAATAATGGTAACTTAACTGGAGCTTAATTAAGATTGGAAAAACTGGTACCATACCCACAATGCTTTAACAAGGACTGGTTTCAGTAAATAGTAAATTCTGTCAAATTACTGACCAAAAAGAAACTTGATGTTTTCCACTAATTTGACTAGCGTCAAGGTACAATTGTACTGCAGTTTTAGTATTTGGAGATTGATATACCTAAAGTATAAATTGTTTGAATGCAGAGGGACCCACATAGGGTATTCTTGGAGTCGCTTTACCAGCAGTTGCCTGACAATGAACTCGCTAGACAGTGGTGAGTTTTATCCTTTTTACTTGGAAACTGTTCTCAGATTTGGTTACAAGTACACTAGTCAGCCTTGAAACCAGCAAGTACTCAACTGGTACTAAAACCAATTTTCACCAGTATAATTTTTATCGCTGGTATCAAAGAGATGATCGGACTGTATATTTATAATGCTATATTATGCAAATTTCTAATGGTTAAAAACCAAGTGGAATGTTAATCTTTCTGTATACATTCTTAAAACACTAAAAATTATCGTGCTTTCTATTTAGGATGATCGAGTGGGGCTTGCTTCCCCATGAAGAAGCAATAAAGGTACTTGAAAATGTACTCAATGAAAGAGATGTTCCCCCAGACGGAGTGGGAAAGGCAAAAGCAAAATTGAAGAAAAAGAAAGTTCGCTTATAGGTAGGCTAATGGCCTTTTTATGAAATCAAAGCTGGATTTAAGTGAAGATGACCATTTTATAAAATTAAAGCTAGAATTAAGACAAAGGAGGTCCTTCATGTTTTAGAGTTCAACTGATATTGTTAGTTGTGTTTGTATTTGGATAGTGAACTATGAAAGAGGCAAGTTTTAGGCTGTTTGTATTTTAACTTTTGATAATTTAGAATCCTCATTTATCACCGAGTTGCTGTTTTGAGGAAATCAGAATAAGAATTGCTGTTATATATAAAATGAATTTCTGTCCTTTTTTTTTTTTTTATTACAGCCTCAGCTAAGTTTTCAAAAAAAAAAGAAAAAGACGAGTTCATTTTTACAAGCTTGTCAATCAATAGACCTGTGTTGTCTCACGCGCATAGCGAGTTAGCGACTGAGTAGCTTTCAGCCAACAATTTTGACAGTTTGGTGCATTAAGTTTTGTACAATTCAAATTCAGAAGCCTATGCTCATATCACTGAGATCCAAAAGGCAATAAAAGATCTGCTAATGCAGCATCCACAAGGTAACAGTTCAGCTCAGTTCATTTGTGATATATAGTTACTTTATCTGATTGTATTTTTCTCTCTCTTTCCTTTGCTAGTTTTCAGCTGAATTTCTTCGGTCTGAATTCTCAGGTTTGTTGCTAGTTGAAAAATATTACGCATCATTAAGCAGAAACATAATATTAAATGGCATAATAAACAGTGAATTAATCCCGGTAAATGAAAAGTTGCTGACCTATTCACCATATATGCTTGCCACCTCACCGGTCTAGCGTGCATCGAGATCTGTGCCATACCTCCATCCAACTTCCCCAAGAAACCAAGCTGCTAAATCTCTAGCTCCTCTCATTCTTGTTTTTTTATTTTAATATTTTATTGGTTGTTTAAAAAAACTAGCTTTACTACAGCCTACAGGCTTATCTCTCAAAAAAAAAAAAAAAAAAAAAATAAGACAAAAGTACCAGTGGCCAGTAGGTTGCAAACAGTTAATACCTCTAAGAGAGATCTGGATCAAATTTATTCTTGGATCTTTTTTTCGTGCCGGACCCTAGTAAATGCTTTTTTGGGCTATATAGCTTTTAACAATCTTAGCCCAACTGGTGAATATAATTTTAAGAATTTATTTATTTATTTTTCTTTCGTTATGTTAACTCTATAGGATACTGAGTGTAGGTTAATAATGCGAGATGGACCATGAAGGGGTGCTAGAGAGAAATGATGTAATAGAGTTATGGTGAGAGAAGGAAAGGATCATATCTTAGTGATATCTTTGTGGAAGAAAGGGACTGAAGTTGATAGACTGATAAGAGCTTAAAATGGAAAGGAGGTCAACATATAAATTTAGAAGGCTAGGGGTGCACAGCACTGTGCACATGGGAATATATTTCTTGTGAATTGGCAAATCTGCATGCCATCAAAATATTTGTTATGGGATTTTATCTTTTTCATTTTTTGTTGGGAGGGGGATGGGGACTTTATCTGGGGTATTAAGTACGAGACCAGAGTAGATCCGATGCCCATTGGACCTACTTTTAGGTTCAACGAGCATGATGACCGTCCGATCTAATTTAAGATTTGTGCGCATGAAAATTGAAACAAATATGCACGGAATTTAAAGCTTTCTGCACGAATCTTAAAGCAAATCAACGGTGATTAAATCCATCGAACCAGAGTAGGTCCGATGTCCTCTCAAGTGATTAAGTACTTGGTATAATGAATTGAGTGCAACGAAAAAACGGAGAATGTTAAAAGGCACACTTCAATGATAAATTATCCATAATATATCAAAATTGGCACTTCAAAAAGAGTCCGGCTAGTATAACACTAGTGTTATTTCAAATTAAATAACACCACATCTTAAACCATTGGATCTGCTTTAATATTCGTGCAAGACACTAGTGCACGAATATTAAAGTCTTATGCACGAATATTAAAGAAGATCTAATGGTTTAAGATGTGGTGTTATTTAATTTGAAATAACACTAGTGTTATACTAGCCGGACTCCTTCAAAAACTATCAAAAGAATGAATTGAAGACAGACTCGTGTAGATTACTGCTTTTGTTTAGCGCATAAAAATGCACCCAGATTAAAATCATAAATTAAAGGTCACAAACGATATATATTTTTTTCAAAGATTATTTCTCAATTCTGAAGTTTGTTTTGTTAATTATTATTGCTAATTTCTTTTATTCGGATGCATCATCGCATTTTGAAAATTATCCCTCAACAAAAAATGCAACAGTGTCTGGAAATGGACAGCATTTTGGCATTGCCAATTTCTAAAGTCATTATCACCACTACTACCATTCTGAATTCGTATCCTCTGCATTAACTCAAAAGGAAATTTTTTGAGTTAATGAATTTCGACCATCCGGTCTGTCTTAAGATTCGTGAGGACTAGATCTGTACGAATATTGAAAATCCTCCTAAGTTATAGTCAGAAACCGGATTGGCTCCATTTAAAATCAGACGATTCAGATTCATTAACTCAAAAGATTCATTTTTGAGTTAATGCAGAGGATACGCGTTCCTACCATTCTACGCATTATCAGCTTTAGGCCAGAGTGGCACGAGTGTTTGGAAATGGACAGCATCGGGATCCTTCACAACTGCATCATCATACCAAGTGATACACAACCTGGGAATCGATAGTGCCTTTCACTCGAAACTCTGGGAGCTAAAGGTTCCCACCAAGGTGAGGACAATTGTATGGCTAGTACTCCTACAAGATAGCATTTTGACACATCAACTTGCCAATTCCGAATGCCAACTTAACAGACTTGCAGGATACCTGGTGGAATCACAGATTCAAAGTGAATAGCCATGAACGCTAATTTTGAGATACAGCATGAGCGTCAGGCATGTGGGCATTGTGGCGAGAAAGCAACAGGAGGTTCTTCTCACACAAAAGCAAGACTGTGGAAATTTTAATTAATGATATGACATTGGAAATTCAACTGTGGAATCAAGCGTGTTGAGTCTTACGCTGGTAAAGTGTTGAGGGAGGAAAGAGGAAACCACGCAAGCATATACTGCGCGTTGCTTAGTGTTTTATTTAATCTATGAATTTTGATGTAACTTGAATAGGTCCAGACTTTCTGGTTTGTAAATAATTTTGTGGTTCGTAAATAATTTTCGTAAATACATTCCATTTATAAAATGCTCCGCTGAATATATATTTTGAAATAGGCAACATTCACATACGCATATCCGTTTGAAAATCTTTCTATCTTATACCCAGAATTAGGCCCCAATTTTTTTTTAACAATTTTTCATCGTTTTAAATAATGTGATTGCTATAGCCCATGATCTTTTGTTTAAAAAGAAAAAAAAAAAAAAACATCATTTTCTAAAATAAATTTTGCAAATAAAGTTGGCGAAACCCACTTTAATTGTTGAAGTTTTTTTTTGTACGATGATATTGTTGAAGTGACTGGTAAATTGGAAAAAAATGCCGTGCCGTGCCGTGCCGTGCCGTGACCAAGTTAAATTTTCACGTGCCGTGCTGTGACTAAAATGTCAAGGGGTGGTCACGGCATGCGAATGGTCACGCCACGTGAGTCACGCCGTGCCTAAACGTGCCGTGACCATACGTGACTCGCGTGACCATTTAATAATAATTTAGGTTAGTTTATTCAAGATTCACCATTAAATCAATATCTAATGGTCCTAATTACACGTGACTCGCGTGACTACGTGTCGTGCCGTGCCGTGCCAAAGTTTCAAAAGATGAGCACGACACGTAAATGGTTACGGCACGGGATCGCGTCACGGCACGTAATTGACACACATGCCGTGCCGTTCCGTGACGGAGCTGGCTCCGCCGTGCCATTTTTCTCAAACTTATTTTTTGCTTTCTGGACTGGTGTGTCTTCCTACATATTATTTCCTTTCTCTTCTGAATAAGTTTTTGACTGATGGGATTGTTTTTTTTTAAAAAAGAGCCTTACGGATCTTCGCTCGTTTTCTGGTTTGAAAAAGCAAAACAAGACACACTATAGAGTCACTGTAGAAAACGTGCCAAGATATTCAACATTTGTTTTTTCCTACGTACAAATTAAGTCGTTTGTATGGCAACCAACTGTTCAAACGACCACAAAATTATGATGAATTTAATTAAAAATATCTCATTCGATAAGTATTCCATGTAAATTAATTTAAATTTAGATGAGCATATAAATATGTTTGTAAGATTTGAAATAGTTTATCATAAAATACAACATCAATAACTACAATACGATCGACCGCACAAAATATCAGATTATTGGTTTCAGTCTATATTGGTCAAACATGAATGAGAATCAATAATATACAAATTTCATACTATAAATGAATATTAATTTTGTAGTATCCATAATATTTTACTCTAAAATATATATAAAATTATAGACAAATACAAAATATTTGTAAATAAATGAGCTAGCTAGGTCGATCCTCCAATTGGTTCATCGGCCGAACCGCTGAGTCAAGTGATCTAGCTGTTAAAGTCTTAGCAATAATATATTTATAAATATAAAAAAATTGTATATAGAACATACTCAAAAACTATATATAGTATAAAGCATTTTAATGAAAATTATAAAAGTTATAAGAATATGTTAGAGATTGTATTGCATTTTTTTTATTAGAGAATCATTTGTTATCCTACCAGATTATTCTCTCTTATTAGATTTTGTAATTCATAATGTATAATAAGAATATTTTTTCTGTGAGAGAATTTAATGATTTTGTGACATGTTCTCAGATAATGTAATTAAACAATATATTTAATGCATGGTGGTTTTTCTGTTAATGAGCTGTCAATTTTAATACATTTTATTTTGGACAACACGTAACGATAAAAAATCAGGGATATAATTCTCCAAAATCTGAAAACAGTAAAAAAAAAATATGATCGAATTTTTGTTTTTCTCAGGTTATTATGTATATTCGATCTTTTATCTGATCCTAACAAGATTTTAATAATAGTACTTGAGAAAATACTTGAATTCCAAATTGAATCAGCTGATAAAGCAAATAAACAAAATAGTTAAGAGCACAGCTATAGTTGAAAAACTATATATAAAATTTTATCCTTTTTCATAAATTATGAATATGATAAAACATTGTTGTTTTTTATTTGAGGGTGTGTTTGGATGCAATCTTGAGAATAGCAAGAATAGCCTTAACTTGGGGTTAGTGCAATTCCATCGTTTGGATGGGTTAGCAAGAACAGTGCTAACTTCAGAAATAGCTCTATTCTTAAGGTGATCCAAACGTAGAATAGCGAAGAAAAATAGTCACTAACTCAAAAAACAGTGCTAACCTAATGCTATTCTTGACGATCGAAACGCTCCCTCAGAGTGAATGGTAAAACATTCTTGACAGCTTGTCTCACAAGTTTGTCAAGAAAAAGAACTCCACAATTTAATTTAGTTCCAGAAAGTCTGTGCGAAGCATCTGGGGCCTATGATCTGATCACACAAGTAGCCTACCCCAAGGCGACACCTTTTAAGATTTGTTTTAATTAAGCAAGATTACGTAGCAGCCATCATGAGATTTCCTTTCCCTTTCTTTTCTTTTATTCATGTATTCCTTTCCCTTTCATTCCAAATTTCAAACCATTTGCACATCCTAGCTACTTCTCCTCATCCTCCTAGGCTGGTCAAGTGGTAAATCCCGAGAAATTATACTGGTTCTTCTGCGACACCTTTTGTGTGTTGAACCATGTGTGTGTTGGTTAAGGCACAGATCATAATCTCTGGAGTATGCATTGTTATTTGTTTTTATTTTCTTCAAATTTGTTGCTCTCCATACTTTCTGAAAATGCATTTTGTACCATCGGAAATGCGTGAATTTTAATTTTGTTTCTTCCCCCTTTTTCTTGACTCATAACATCTGAGGCTAGTGGTGCAAATGGATCGGATAGTGGCAAAATCTGTATTTGTTTTTATTCTTTGGATTCAGATACGGATCATATATTAGACAGATACAGATTGGATATTAAACGGATACATATCGGATATTCATAAATATATATATAAATTTTTTCATAATAGATATTAAACTATATGGTATGTATGTACTATTTGGATACGAATAATTAAAATTCAAAATCATATTCATATCCGTATCCGCACGGATATTCGGATATCGGATATCTGTATCTAATTTTCGGATACATGTCCGAATACGGACGGATAATATCCGATCCGTTTGCACCCGTACTCGGAGGTAACAAAATATTTATGTTTATATCTGGACTGTTCGATTAGAATTCAGACCAATTCGATCTGAAGTATAATGTACGGAATCCTTATAATATTCGTGCGGATTATGATTGGACGGCGGATCTAAACAGAAATAAATCCAGTTACTAAGTGATATGAATTCATTTTTCTTTGGTATGAGAGGAGTCTGATTTTGTGGCAACTTTTTGAGACAAATAGTTGTGTAACTTTGAATTCAACCATCATGCTACATAAATGATCAGTAGCACCTAGCTACTTTGTAGCCAATGTATGAAAGCCAAATATAGTGCCACAAAAATTAGCACAAAATGGATAGTGTTTATCAAATTGAAACACTAGTGAAAACCAATTAGCTAGATAGAAGCAGTAAAAAAAAAACACCGTATTATCTAAATACATTGACGGAGCTATTTTGATTTTACGCAGTGCACAACTGTTACAAAATAAAAAAAAAATTTATGACTAATGTGCTGTGTGAAGACAAAAAAGCTTTGTCAATATCTTTCCCCTTAATAATGGATACAAAAATGAGTTTCAGAGCTCTGTCCAGTTTGTTTTTCCATCCTTTAATATCTCCATAATAATAACAATTTATTTATTATTATTTTTCTTGGTTTCTCCTTTGAGTGACTGCAAGATTTCACTTGTCTAACACTCTAGCTACAGTGACTCTCAAAATCCAGATCCCTTCATTCAATTAGGCAAAAGGATAGAAGAAACAAAAGGAAGATCCAAAAACAAAAAAGGTTTCAGTTGGTTGCCCCCCTTTTCTCCTCTTCATACTTGTTGTTTGTTTTGGTAAAACAACACAGTGAAGTCTGCATCACAAAAGGAATGATTTATGACCTACATTTTATGGATATTGTGCTTCATTGTCGTTATATTAATTATATCTTCTTTCAGGACATTTTGCTGCTGAGGTGGTCAGGATTATCTGTTGCATGCGTTATGTTTCGTTTTGTGGTCCGTGTTTATGTTCGGTGTGCTTGACAAATTCATACTGCTGAGGTGGTCAGTATTATGCATAGAGGTCAATTTGGGTCCGATGCCCATCGAATTCAAAGTGAGTTCGATGACTGTCCGATCTGCTTTAAAATTTTCGCACCTGCAATTTTCACATCTGCTTTAAAATTCGTGTGCACGAATTTTAAAGCATATCAGACGGTTCCGAAACCCATCAGACCTACATTTGATTCTGATGGGCATCGGACCCAACCTGCTCTCTTATGCATAATGCATATTGTTCTGTACTACGGATGACTATTTGTATTTTAAAAATTCAAATAGTCAATATGAATATAAAGAGTACTATTGACAGCCACTGTTAAGAGTTTCAAAAAAATAAAATAAAATAAAGAGTGCTAGAGTTTTGATGACAAAGATATATGGATCTAAAAAAAGTTCTGATTCAATCTTTGGAGTCCGAAATTTTATTTGGATGTATATCGATCCAAAGTGTATTTTGTTTAAAAAAAATTCCAGTCACTCATTCTGTTTCAAAAAAAAATTAGCCACTATTTCAGAAAAAAAAAAAATACAAACACCTTTTCTTTTAAAAAAAAAACCTAGCCACGTTCTTTCAGAAAAAAAATAAAAGAAATCGGTTTTAGAGTTTGAATCCTATTTTTTTTTTTGAACCATTTAAAAAGATACAATTTCAAAGACCAAACAGTTGATCCGAACTGCTCAATATAATATCTATATTGAAATGTGCTTTGAGATCAAATTTTATATTTTTTGAATTTTTTTTAGAAAGATAGAAAACTGCTATTTTTGAATGGATTTGGACCATAAAAAACAATGATTTTGAAATATTCTAAAAAATTAGTAAACAATTTTCAAAAAATGTAAAATTTGGTCTCCTAGCACATTTCAATATAGAGATCATGTTGAGCGGTTCGAATCGTTTCTTTAAAGTTTCAATACAAAAAAATATAAGCATGAAGTAAAACAATATTCTTACTTCGCAACTCACTATAACCCATCTCAATAATAATTATTATAATTAAAAAATTCTCCTTCCGAAGTACTTGATAGGCTACTAAGATATTGATATTTCAACTCAGTAATCAAATTAACCTTTTTTTTCAATGTGATGCATGCTACAAACCAAAATATTTGTACACGTGAATAATTGCATCATTCCTATGCAGGAAAGTGAGGTCCTTTGTTAACAAAAATGCACAAAAAAAACCAGGGGAGGGGGGCCCATGTTTTCTGATTTTATCGATCCGTCTTAGATGATGGATGCAAGATGCAACCGCACAAAACTTTTTCTTGTTCTCACCTTGAGATATTTCTATTTGGCTTTTGCTAATTGGTACTTTTGAAAGAATCAAGTTGGGGAATTAATTAGGTAGAGGACCACAAGATCTTTGTCTTTCACATGTTGGTTTCTGAAATTGCAACAGTGCAGTTGAGTCAAGTGATGCATGTTCTTACTTCTCCACTCTTAGAAGCTGCACTTGTCATTGCATAGAGGCGTGATCGCCATAGCATGGCCATTTTTATACTGTCGGTTTCAGGGCATCATCACCCCTAATACTCTTCTCTTGATTCTTTGTGCCTTTCTCAGCATAACCGGGTTTCAATCTTATCAAATTCTACGCTAATTAGTAATTACTCGAGGAGGTCAGTTTGGGTCCAATGTCCATCGGACTCAAAGGTTCGATGACCGTCCGATCTGCTTTAAGATTCGTGCCAGCAACTTTCTCGTCTGGTATATTCGTGCGCACGGATTTTAAAGTGGATCGGAAGGTCCCGAAACCCATCAGACCCAAATTTGAGTCCGATGGGCATCAGACCCAAGCTGTTCTCTTACTCGAGAGCCCCTACAAATTTATCAGTGCCGGAGCCATATGGATCAAGCGGAGGCATTTGCTTCTGGGATCCGTATCCTCCCAGGTACCTAACTCAAGCAAATTGAAACGGACGGCCGAGATTAATTCTATATGGGCCAAATTCAATCTGGTGCCTATGGAGACTGTAGGAGGCTTGTTTTGAGATTCGTGTCATGTTAAAAGAACCGTCCGATCATAATTTGTTTGAGTCAGGCAACCCGAGGTGATGTGAATTCTTGCTTCTGACTCAATTTTTTTGCTTTCAAAATGTACTCCTTTTATCATGATATTTTTCAAAACAAAAAAAATTTCACAAAAATATGACTGTAATATTATAATTATATCTCATTCTTGAAATTTTTGTCCCATCCTGTCTTATGTCAAGACTCCATCCCTATGTAGGCCCATCTCTGTATCTTAGATGGAAACATCCAAATCAATTGGACATGACAAAAATTGCTAACTCTTAATTTAATCATAATAACAGTTCGATGCTAAAAGAAAAAAAAGAGGCAAAGTAATTAATCTGAATTTGCTCAAGACAGTCTAGCAAATAAATGCGCTTAAATAAATCTTATTTCATATTGATTAAATTAATCTCTCTATTGAATTAAATGTAAGTCATGTGCTTGTTTTTTTTTTTTCGATCAGAGCTTATTAGTCAATTCGAACAATTTCTAAAAAAATTCTTTGAAAGAACAAATCTATATTGAGAAAATACTAACTCAACAAAAAACACAAATTTATATATTACATATTAATAGTTATATTGGTCCAAGTTAAAGACGGCAATCTGAATAAATCTATGGGTATAACGAGTAAAATTCCAATGAATTTATTAAGGTCTTTTGTTGGAAATTTGGAACCATTGATAGGCAAAGAAGTTTACAAAACAAAATTGAAATATGCTGAAATCTATCATTCGTGAACAGTGTTCCTAAAATCTCTGAAATTCTAAATCCAGCCGTCCAACTTTTTCTATGCACGTATCTCGAAACAGTTGATTTTTCTGTGCACGTATCTAAAAACAGCTTGACGGCTGGATTCAGAAAAGCAGAGATTTTAGAAGCACTGTTCACCAGTGAGAATTTCAACATATTCGTTTCCTACAAAACATTCCCACATCATGATTTATCATCCTCATTACACCACTTGATTGTTAAAAAGGGGAAATTTCATGTATGTCCCTCAAAAATCTCAAATGTATGTATTCTCCCCTATAAAATTCATAATATCATATTCACCTCTCTAAATTAAGAAACTCACAAATTACCCAATTTATTGCCTTTTTATTAGATTTCATTTTATATTTATAAAATGTCTATTTTACCCTTTATTAAAAAAAAAATTTGTAGCATTTTCAAGAGAAGTGTTTAGTCTTCTAATTGGCCGATTGTGAGGTGCACATAAGCGTATGCCTAAATATCATTGTGTATGCGTCACAAGTAGAGAAATGACTCATTTATCCTCGAAAACCAACTAATTAGAAGGCTGGATATTTTTCTTACAGATAGACTACATACTTTTATTATTTAATAATGAGTAAAATGGGAACTTTATAAATTTAAAATAATTTTTCGAGAATGTCATTTAATAAAAAGTAAAATGGCACCTGGCGTCATATGATAGCTGTAGGCAGTGTAATAAAATACAGTTTATGTAGCCATATATGTGTGTGCGGCTGGATTTCGCATAGAAATCCTTATTTATATATGCAGTTCCGCATATGCGGACGCATATAATTATTACCGCATATTTCCGTAATATTGTTTATATGTATATATATAATACGGCTAACACGTTTCATCTAGAACTCCAGCAATATGCTTTTAACACTTTAAACCGTCGAATTTGTTATTAGATTCGTGCTGAATGATCTGAAAATGTGTAGAACGGAGAGCGCTAACGGACCCCGTTATCTGTGCAGCGAAATTCAAAATAGTTCCTTTACTCCGCTTTTGTTTTTTCTCTCTAATTTCTACTTCGGGTTTCTCTCTCTTCTACTCCAGCTGAATAAAAACCGCATTATATGAATTTTCTTTTGCATGTTGAATAAAAACCGCATTAAAAATATTGACCGCAGGTAATCGGTAATAGGTGTGATATTAGTTCCAAAATTCTATATATTTGAATTCTAAATTCTTTGAAACTTCCTGATCCAATCCCTCAGCACTCCGGATAAACTGGTCGTGATGCATGAATTTTGGAATTCACATCCCCTCAGGTTACCGGACTGAGTACAATTGAATCGGACGGCCTAAAATTGTTATTTTGAACTTATCACGAATCTCAAAGCACAAATAATACTGCCCCGTGCCATCCCGAGCAAGCACCGGCTGAGAGTAATTCTGAGCCGTCCATTTCAATTGTGTTGAGTTAGGTACCTGGGAGGATACGGACAGTGGCGGATCTAAGGCATAAGTAAAGCTGACTAAGCTACTCCAATGATTTCAAAATTTTAATTATGCATATAGAAATTTAATTGAATTTTATTTTTTTTTAACTTTTTATATAGTCTAGCCACCTTCAATAAATAGTAAATGTTTAGTTGTAGTCTAATAGTTAAATCTCTATTTTATAAGTGAGAGGTCTCGAGTTCAAATTTCACTCACCACAATTATATATTTTAATTTTCAGTCATCTCTATTAAAAATTTTTAGTTCCGCTCTTGAATACGGATCCTGAATTTTGACATACAAGTTGCACCAGTGTGAAGAAATAATTGCGTACACAGACTTTTAAGCACTCATAGAAATACAATTAAAATCAGAGAAGTGACCGTACGTAGATTAGCGTCAGTTAGATTGGTACAAAAGCAGTAGTAATTGGTCAATAATCTAATCATTGTATACTACCTACAATATTTGTTCCCGAGGTTGCGCCTAGTTCGCACAATGAACAGCAACCTGCCAAGCTACAGTGACGAGCCACCGACTTGGACTCGCACTGTTCGTTTGTTCCCCTCTTGGAGTTCGGATCCTGTGCGGTAAATCAAATTTTAGCGCAGTTAGCGGAGAATTCGGATCCAGAGACCGTCCAATTCGAATCCGCGAAAATTCATTTTCGAAGTGAGCGCACAGATCTCGACGACAAATTCAAATTCCGAAACGATCTCGAGCGACGAATTCAAATCGGAGGGTCTCGATCCAAAACCCAAAGATTGGGTTACTTTAGGGGATCCGGACCCGTTAGCGGATTGGTCCGTATATTGAATTTATATTTTTATTTTTAAAATTCAAATAATCAATCTGAACTGTTCAGCATTATTATCATATGAAAATGTACTTGGAAATTCTTTTTTTGAAATTTCTTTCACTACTTTTTAGGTAGGTAAAAAATCAGTACTTTCGGATGGTCCAAAATTTTTAGATCAAATGATTTTCTAATTTTTAGACAACACATTTTAATATTTGTGTTGATTGCATTAAGATAAAACAAATTAATTGGAGGAGATTATAGCCTACAAGTCTCAGGATGTCTTGTAACTAATAAAATTCAGATATTTGTGGATCATTTTCTTACGGATGTTAGAAAATGTACATTATTTTATTATATTCATAGACGAATATTTTAGATATGATTATATTTATCTCATTTATGAGAAAGCATTTTTTTTATGTGTTCAAAATTATAAGGTTGGCGTTGAGAATCAACTCAACATAAAGATTTCAAGCGTCAGGTTTGACTGTGGTGTTGTATACTACAGTATATATGACGGTTCAAGTGAACGACATCCATATATATTTTTTTAGATTCCTAAAGTACAGTAATATCATTTTACGGTACATCATGTATGATTTTATCCATTATGAATGGTGTGGCCGCAAGACGAAACAAAACATAATTAAGGATATATAAAGCAAATAAATCATCTTATTTCTTTATCATAATTACTTTTGGAATAAGAACTTAGGATTGCAGCTTATATTCTTAATTGAAACATTACAACAATATGACTTTTATGATCCCATAATAAGGTCGAATTTTTAGGAAGAAAAATGCAAAAGTTCTTTGAAGATGTTGAGTTTGCGGGAGGAATACGGTTCAGAATTTTATCTTCGATGAGGAATATGTAAATATTCCCATAGGTGTCATTGGCATTATTTAGGTTTTTGATGGATTTCGATCCTGGTTTTGTCCAAGACACAATAATCGATGATAATACCGAAGAGCAAACTTCAACACCTCAATAATACATGTCATTAAGGATATCCACTAGGTAAAGTGGGTAGATGTCATGATATGAAGATGGAGTTCATAAAAGACAAAAGATATTTATGATTTTGTTCATTTGCCATAAAGTACAAAATCTATTGGTTTTGATGAAATTTAAATGGCAATGTGGGAGCAATACAAAGTACGTCTTGTCGCAAATGACTTCACATAGAAAAATAACATTGGCTATAAATGGACTCTCTCTTCGGTTACTTTGAAAGTCATTTAGGATAATAATGACATTAAAGATGCATTTTCGATCTTGAGTTACATAGATGGACGTTAAGATGTCATTTCTCAATAGTGATATTGATGATATGATTTATATGGTGCGACCATAAAACTTTGAGTCATGAGATCTAAAGCATATTATTTTATGCATTTGAACCATATTACTTTTTGTATCCACATAACAACTAAAACTAGTGTAATCAAAGCACGATTATTATTCATTATTAACTATTTATACTAAAAATGGGCCAACCTACACGAGAGACTGGTACTGTTCTCCTCATTCCTACTGTTCATATTTCCCTAAACATAACATAAGCAACCAATCAATCACAGAAGAAAAACCAATAATGAAAAATAAATTAAAATACAGACCCATCAAGATTTCTGCTGCACATGAGAGATCTACAGTAACAACTATACGGTACAGCTTTCACATGAAAGAGATGGTATGAAAATGGTACACAAGTAAAATAAAAAAACTACATGCTCACACATTGAATATCAGAAAAGTTTGAGATTATCTGGTATACTTATTCCGATTTTGGTAGATGCTAATAAAACATGTTACAATATGTGTATGAGGTATCTAATTAGAGAAGATGACTGTGAAATTTTGTCACATTACTGCACAAAGTAGATAAGAATTAAATACCACTGTAGTTATTATGTGGCAATGACCCGACGATTTTATATTCGAACAACATGAACTTGACAAGGTCAAAATAAAGACAGTAAGTTTTTAGTTGTAAATAAAAGAGTTCAGAATGATCAGTAGTCTATCGAGCATATTGACACAAACTCCATGATTGTAGCTACATATTAAATGATTGTAACCCAAAAAGTTTCATGAGCATGTTGTTCGTATGGGTGTCATGTCAAATTAAAGATCTTCAGTTTTTGAGGATATTCAGTTTTTAGTGGGAGTTTGTAATTATGTTTTTATGAAATATGCGGTTTTTAGATTTTAAAATTTAAGGATAATTCTGCAAAAATAAAGCTCAGTATATTTTACATTCTGACTCTATTAAGGTTGATCTCATTTAAGGGTGAACCAGTTGGAAATGGGCACGTTATGATCACATTACGTAAAATTTTTATGCTACACATCTACATCATGATTCATGTCATTATTTGGTTATGTCAATATATGTGACCACTATTGGCTGAGTTACAAATAAATGTGGCAAAAACTGTTTTGATCCTATATTGATGTAATCGATGGACAAAATTGTTTCGAGACACATTTTGGAAATGACAGAAAGGTTGAGATCTCAATATAGTTATGCACAATACATAATTATCAGGTTTCACATATAGTCGAAGTGGGAGATTGTTGGATCATTAATCTAACGTTGGACTAATATGTAAAATAATTTTGTATTGTATACTGTCAATATTATGCTCAATAAAAGTGGTCATATGCGGGTTGTAATTTATTGAGTAATAATGTGTCATATATATATGGTGTGGATCTTTAATGTGTAGAACTTAAGATGTAATATTCAATTTAATTATTGGCAGAATTGAATAATTATAACATAAGACAGACAAGAGTTTTCTTGGACTGTATATATATGATTTGCTCCCCAGAATACAAGGCTATCTGAATTCATATCCTCTTATCCCATTAGAGAGGTATGTGAGAGAACTTTGAAGAAGGCAGAACAAAGGAGACTCTTTAAAGGGCCTTGCTATTCTGGAAGAACCGAATTGGTGGCGCTCTCACGCACAAGACAGTCAAGAATTAAGGTACGCTTCCGCACTTCAGTTTATATTCAACACAAATGGTCCTGCGGTAACCGACAATGGTTTTCATCGGTCCCAATAGTAAGATGTTGGGAAATATACCATGTTTATGACAACGGGTCTTATAAGTAAAATAAATGTGGAGTAAGTTTTCAGATTAACTCATTTCTTACTCTTCTTCTTTAACTTCTTATTTGACTACTTAAGTGTAAAATAAGAAATTTAGTTCAGCTCTTACTCCACAATCAAACATGAGCAGTTCTTAATTAATTACTAAAATAATTGAACATATATATTGTCTCAATATTTAAGGTCCCTGTACTCATGCACATAATCTGCTGACTGCGGATAATTGGCAATTTGGCACTACTCCAGCTGCTTCACACCGTACGATTTGTGAGGGGAAGCTTGGATCTGATTCACAGTCTGCTTTAACAATTGTCACTACAGCATGATGAATATTAATACTTCTTTGTTCTTGTTTTCTACATGTGGTTTTATTGTTTTTGGTATGGTTTCTTTTAAAGAAAATATGTAATTACTTGTGAAAATTTCAAAGTTGATTATACATTTTTTTTAGCACAAATTAGAAGTTAAAGCCATCCAACTATTCAATATCTCTGTTATTACAACAAATGATTTTTTCTATTTGAATTTTGAACTCATTTTTTAAATTTCAGATAATTAACGAGTCTAGCTCAAGACAAGTATTAATAACTATTAAAATGTGTTTTGACTTGATAAAATGTGTGTGATTAATGTCAGTAGCAGTATTAAAATGATGTAGACAAATATATATTATGAAATAATTATGTATGTATTACATATGTAGAGTTGGGTTATTGTGTTTTGTAATTTATTTTTAAAGTTAGTGGCTTTAAATACCTACTAAAATTTTTATTGATAAAAAACGTATTTACAACGAATTAAATGATTCTCCTTTCTAGATTAAACTCATTTGTTCTCATAAAATAATCTAAATTACTCTAATAATCTAATCTTATTTATCTACACTCTTAAACACCCTATTATTTCATTCCCCATCTCTCTACTACCAAATCCGCTTTCGTCCGATAGTTGCCACCCTCCGACGGCAGAATTTGCTTACCGCTGTGCTCAAATCGAGATAAGGATAGAGACTCTACGCTCCAAGCTCCGACGATACCGTGCTCTCGGCTCCCTTCCCTCTCCCTGATTCTCCTCTTCGTTCAAGGAGGTAAAGACAAGAGATGGGAAAGAGTATCATTGTGTCAGAGTGTGGCCTAAATGAGGTGGGAGGGGCGGAATGGGAGTGGAGGAGGGAGACAACGACGGCTGGGGTTTCATCACCTCTTTTTTTTTGTCGTTGGAAGCCGAGGTGAAAAAAATCACTCCACTCGTGCTTTGCAAGTTAAAGAGGTTGTTTTAATTTGTGTCCATATATTGCAATTTTATGTCCAAACAATCAATTTGAACCGTTCAACATTATTTTATATTAAAATATACTTGGAGATCAAATTTTTCATTTTTAATATTTTTTTATTAATTTTTTAGATAGGTAGAATATCACTATTTTTTAAGTCTAGAACCTTCATAAAAACAGTGATTTTTTATCTATTTAAAAATCTGTAAAATTTGATATTTGAACACATTTTATGATAAAAATCATGTTGAACGGTTGAAAGACTTTGAACTGTTCATGTTGAACACATTTTATGATCTTTGAACACATTACATTCATCAGACACTTCAAACAATCAAAACATTGGAGCCGGAAAAAAAATAAAGACCGATCATTATGTCTATAAATCAAAATAATGACCTAATATTCTATTAATTCCTATAATGTCAATTTCTTCATCATTATGTCACGTATATATTTGTCAATAGATTATAGATATGCATACAATCACACACTTAGATACACACACATACGCGCAGGTTCTGAGAATATGTATATAGTCCGCGCGTCATAAATTGAAGTGATTGTAGAGGAGCAGGATCCAAGCGGTAGATGGTTAGGTTGGATCCATGATCCATGACATTTGTGAGGCGGTAATGATTGCGTTTGCATGCCAATTTGTTCAGTGGGCCCCATCAACTGCAATTCCATGTGGGCCCTCATAGCTTTCAACACTCCTGCTTTCCTCTCTTCCCTTTTTAAGCCTCCATCTGTCAACTTCAGTCCCTCTCTAAAAGATATCTCCCTGATTCTCTCTCTCTCTCTCTCACTCTCTCTCTCTCACACATTCTGTCTCTCTCTGTCTTCTGAAATAGACATATATAGAGAGGCTCCAGTCTACTATTAAATTAATTTAATTCAAATCTATTGCAAAAGTTCACTTTCGCAGTTTCGCTACTAGCGTAGCCTACTACTACTGTCATACTGTGGTGCTCTCTCTCTCTCTCTCTCTCATACGGATCGTCGATCTACACCGCCAAATTTTAAACACGTCACGGATCTTCTTTTTCTCCCTTAAATCTAAGATCTTTCTTGAAACTTGGATCTCGCTAGCTAGTTAATAACTTAATATATCTCGCTAGCTAGTTAATATATATATCATTCATCTGCTATTCTGCTGTCTGTAGAATGCATGCAGTCAAAACAAATATCAGAATCTCTGGTTAATAAATGCTGACACACCTAAGTACGTACTTGTTTAAATTACTTGATAATAATTAAGATATGTACTATAGGAATATAGGATAAGAATATATATGAATTGGTTGCGCCAAACAATCTCATTCCTGGTGATACGGAGTTCTAAATTATTCTAAATTAAATACGTCCAAACACTCATATTTAACGATTCATGTTCTCAGTTCATCAATTTCAAGAATATTAGCACTGTTAAAAGTATCTCAAGAATATTGTTTCACTGAATGAAGTGTTAAATCAAACTTTTATGAGATATTAACTTAGATATAATATGTCCACTCAGCATATTAAAACCGGGCACCAGTTAAAAAAAAGAAAAACTTATATTTGAAAAAAAATTATCTTCGCAAAAAAAATTGAAAATTTTTATTGGACAACGTCAAACAATTCAGAATAAAGAAATTATAACCACATATATTTGGCTAATATCAAAACGTTTGTTCCTAAACTATGGTGCAACTAATTGATTTTCTAATTTTTAAAGTCCAAATGGTCGATCCAACATGTTAGATGTGATCTCTAAATTAAAATGTGTTTGGAGACCAAATTTTACATTTTTTGAAATTTTTTTACAATTTATTAATTCAGTTTTAAAATTGCTGATTTTAATAAACAGTGAAAAATTTCTGGAATATTGAAAACATATGTTTTAAAACTGGCTTAATAAATAGTAAAAAAGTTTCAAAAAATGTAAAATTTGGTCTCCAAGCACATATTAATACAGATTGAATGTTGAACGGTTTGGATCAACTGTTTGGACTTCGAAAATGTAAAAACTGAAACGTTTGTTCCACGGCCTAGGAACAAACGTTTTGATATTAGCCAACCCCTCTCTCTCTCTCTCTCTCTCTCTCTCTCTCTATATATATAGAGGAGGGATCCACTTACACCGTTTTTGGTGACACCCAATTACAGCTTACATTTTCAAAGTTTTCAAAGTCCCAACAGTCGATCCAAATCGTTCAATATGATGGATATATTAAAATGTTCTTGCAGATCAAATTTTACATTTTTTTATTCTTTTACTAGTTATTAAGTATTTTACAAAATCGTTGTTTTCAAACCATTGAATTTTGTACTCATCTTAATAAATAGTAAAATAATTCAAAAAAATGTAAAATTTGATCTGCAAGCACATTTTAATATATCCATCATATTGAACGGTTTGAATCGACTGTTTGGACTTTGAAAATGTAGGGTGTAATCCAGTGTCACCAAAAATGGTGTAAGTAGATCCCTCATATATATATATATATATATATATATATATATATATATATATATAAATATGAGTTGGGCTATGGTGCATTACAATGTATAGGCCATTTTGTACATTGGACTATAAATTGTTGGTTTTGACTTCCATATTAAAATGTATTTGGAGATCAAATTTTATAGTTTTTTGGAAATTGTTTACTATTTTTTTAGAATTTTTGAAAATCACTGTTATTCTATGGTTCATAAATTTTTGAAAAAAATCAATTTTCAAAAATTCTAAAAAAATATAAAATTTGGCCACCAAGCACATTTTCATATGGAGAACGTGTTGAGCCCTTTAGATCAACTATTTGAACTTCAAATCCAACGGTTTGCAGTCTAGTGTACAAGAGGACATATACATTGCACACCATAGCCCAACTCTCTCTCTCTCTCTATATATATATATGTCACACTCTTCGACCTCTAGAAAAAACCAAATTAGTCCCTAAACCTGTAACAACAACGTTTCAAATTATGATCGAGTAAAAGGATTGCTCTTTAGCGCTCTTTGGTTTTCATGGACTCCCTTATATCACTAGTGGAGAATCAGCAATTAGTATCGGTCAAAAACAGACATCAAAATTGAACCTACGTGCGATCCTAATTAATTTTATAATCAAGATCGGACATTTAGTTAACAGCCGACCCTGATTCTTACAACAAGATCGGACTATTATTAAATAGCCGATCCTGATTCATACTATCAAGATTGGCTATTTAATAAATAGCCGATCTTGTTTGTCCTTTTTTTTTCTAAAATGCAGATAATAGAAATTCAAATATCACATTATAGCTAATTCAAATATCACATTTAGGTAATAGAAATTTTACATATTAATTCCACATTAATTAATATGATATTTACATAATTCAAATTTTACTAAATAACACAATAATAATACCACATTATCTAAATATCACATGAGCTAATTCCACAAACACTAAATACAAAATGTGGCCTAGAAATGAAAAACCTGATCCTAGCTAGTACAGGGGTGCCAAACTATTGAAGAATCCTGCCGCACAACTGGTGCACACTCTTAAGTTCCAATCAAAACTGCTAGTTTCACAACAAACAAAGCGAAGTTTTACATATTAATTCCACATTAATTAATATCACATTTACATAATTCAGATTTTACTAAATAACATAATAATAATACCACATTATCTAAATACCACATTATCTAAATATCACATTATCATAATACAAATTACATGATCCAATTAGTTATATATTACCTTTCGTAATGTTGTAATCAACAAGTGTGCTCTCCAGATTGACCCCATCGATCATTGATAATCACCAATTTTCAACCTGCGAGCCCAATTCAAGCTAGCATTTTTACTGTTTGAACCTTTCCCAAAACTTGATTTTGTTCTTTGTAGGTTTTCAATACTTATGGTTATGTGGGGAATGCAGCTCTTCTCCACCGATATGGGTTCACTGAACCTGACAATCAAGTTGACATAGTAAGCATTGAACTAACTCAAATACTGAAATGCTGCTCATCTCAATTTTCAAAGCAATATACAAGATCAAGGCTGTCTCTTTGGTGAATTGAAAAAACAACAATTGAAAAAACCTCATCATCTTCCAATGCACTCCTATCAATTGAAAAAACAACAAATGAGTCATTGAAGATTAACCCATAAAAATCTTGCTTAACCTGCTTTCACCTACAAGGTCAGAAAACCATAGGTCAAGTCTTACCATAAAACGTTGAAATGATATGCCATATAGTAAACCATAGGTCAAGTTTACATTTAACAATAATATATGAAAATAAATAAAGGATACTTACAAGTTGTCAGATACCTCTACAAGAAATTTTGATACCGAAAGGAACTCCATGCATGTGCAATTCATTCACCTAACTCAAACATGGTTGTGATCGCTTAAGAAACTTAACTTCATTAGATTAAGGCACAACAACTGTCAATATTTAATGGAACGTGTCAATATAAGTTTCATTTCTAGATTTAACTACAAGTTATAAGAAGATTATTTTCATACCTTTGTTAGTTTTAATAATATGTACTTATAACCCTAATATTGCCAAAGTCAAAACTAAAAGGATATTTAATTATCAAAAGACAGACAAACAAATTACAAGTGCATTGAAGCAAAGGTACTAGAGAATATTTATTATCTTACTGGAGGAGTTCAAATTTTTAGCATTAATCACAGCCAAATAAAGTGTGTATAATTTCAAGTCACAAAATTACACTTTGATACAATTCAGAAGAGATGAACACAAATGAGCAGTAGGATTAGAAATGAAATTAACTCATACCCTTCTCCAAAAATTAAATTAATTAACTTTACATAAACTAAAAGCAAGAGAGATTGTTTACATACCTGAGGCTTGCTGGCGTAGTACACCCGGTTCTTGTGCTATCTTTGCATATAAAGCAATAGAAGGGCAATGCTTACATCAAAGAAAATAAGAGCAATAAATAAACCTCATAACATCCATTGTGGGAAGAAATTGGTGAAATGCTTTCAATTTCATTGATAGGGCTGCTAATGAGCCGAGCCGGCTCACGAGCCAATGAGTCGAACAGCTCAATAAATTGTGTCGAGTCAGGCCCTAAATTAAATAAAGCCCGAACTCGACTCGGCTCATATGTTATCGCTCAAACCGGGCCGAGCCCGAGTCGAGCCGAGCCGGCTCATGAGCCTCACTTCCTAAGCAAACCAAGTGGAATGATGTTATTTTTTTGGTTATGGTTCAAATTGTTCGTTTCCCTCTTCTCTTCGTTTGTAGCAATAGTGAATTTCTTTTCTTCTTTAGCTTTCTAAGTTTATGCGAAGCTGGTTATTTACTGGGATTTGTTTTTTCGTTTGAATTTCTGGAGGGTCCAGCTGACTGAAATTTATTTGTTTTGAATTTTTATAGAATATTTTTGGGATTATTTTTGTGTGATGAGAAACACCTATGTGCTTATGTAATTCGATACTTAATATTATAATTCGTAAGAAATTTGGGTCAAATTGAGAAAATTTTGTTTTCCCTTTAGTAGATGAAGTGATACCTTCGATTTCACTGTGGCAATCTTTCAATTTATTCATTTGGAGTAGTCGATACATTCTCATTTAATTTTTCTTATCTTCCTTCAGCTATTTGTTTAATGCCCATTTTTTTTTTTTAACTCCAAAGTAATGTAGGAAACCGTTTGTTAGAGAAGTCATGTATTGCACAGCCATATTAATTCGATACTTAATATGGTCTGAGCCGGCTCGCGAGCCGGGTCGAGCCGAGTCGAGCTTTTTCTTTCAAAGTCGAGCCGAGTCTGAGCCGGGCCGTTATGCTTCTCTCATTGAGTCCGAGCCGAGTCAAGCTCATTAGCAGCCCTATTCATTGATATTTCAGACAGAGAGAAAAGCCAATCATAAGTCAAAGAGAGAGAGAAAGGGGGTACTTCACGCTGTCTTGCTTGTGCAGTTCGAACTATGCCATGGCGAAATCCGACGAGAGGAGCATGAAGGACTTCCATTAGAGTCAGAGAGGTAAGCGAGCTCGAGCAATTCTTTCCGAGAAACGAGCATGATGACCGTCCGATCTAATTTAAGATTTGTGTGCATGAAAATTGAAACAGACATGCACGAATTTTAAAGCGTTCCACACGAATCTTAAAGCAATTCGACGGTGATTAAACCCATCGAACCAAAGTAGGTCCGATGCCCATCGGACCTACTCTCAAGTGATTCTTCCCACCTCGCTTCCTGCCAACACCCGAGCAAGAGCGATTCCTCCCGTAACGGAGACAAACCGAGAGTTGTAGAAAAGGAAGAGGGATAAACCCTATATCTGACCTGAGAGGGTAAAAACGAGAGAGGGGCGGCGCGAAGGCGGAATAAGAAAAATGAGAAGAAGGAGAAGAGACGAGAACGATTGTGAATCACCGATCGAGAGGGGAATAAGGAGCGGGTATTAAAAAGACTTTCAAGATCGGTTAAATAGAAGGCAGCCGATTCTAATTGTCCATAACTAACAAGATCGGACAGAGTTAAGAAAACCGATCCTAACATCTCCAAATCAATATCGAACTTTAGTAAACGACGGATCCTGATATATTCTGGACAATTAGGATCAGCTTTATATAGATGACCGACCCTGATATCTATTTTTAAGATTGACTCTTAAGTTTGTCCGATCCTAAAAGTATACATTTTTGCCATGTCCGATCGTGATGTGACGATAATATTTGTATATTTTCTACTAGTGAATGTGACCTTTTCATCTTGTGCCACATAATACAGTGAACCATAGTTACTAAACTGCAAGCTATTCACGGGACAGCAGCTCTTTATATTGCTTGCTTGTCATAAGCAAATTACCATCATTGCTAGCTATTAATGCTATTAATGCTAATATTCAAATTAACTCAAAAAAAGTAATTTAACTCTTTTTACGTACATATCAGAATATTTTGTGCGACTTAACATGTTATTTTTCTATTGCATCTTAAATTATTGAGAAAATTAATTAATTTGCATTAAAAAAAAAAATCTATGTGTTGATTGCGAGATATTTTTATAAAAAAAAATTAGAAAAGTATCTTGTTCCATAGTTTTAATTATTTCTTCAATAAAAAAATCAAAGAAATAATTTAGTATAGTGTTCCATAGATACGCTTCATGTCAGTTAAAAGAACAAATTGGAAGGAGTAATTAATCTAGTTTTCTAATTAATTACGAAAGAGGAGCTGTACCAGCAAATAAAAGGGACTATACCAGCATCAGATCAGAAATCAGAAAAAAAAAAAGGGATCAGTAGCAACTGATCTCATTATGTAAATGAGAATTAAAGAGGATGTTAATTAAGAAGAGAATCATTGACTCATGGAATTTGATACCGATACACGCTTCGACATAACAAACTTATTACTCACTATTTGTTTGAGGAAACAACATTGTACACTACTAAAAATGGACAGATATCCTCCCAGGTACCTGACTCAAGCAAATTGCAACGGCCGGCCCAGATTAATTCTATCTGGGTCAAACTCAATCTGATGCCTATTGAGACTGTAGGGGGTCTGTTTTGAGATTAGTGCCATGTTAAATGGGCCGTCCGATCGTAATTTGCTTGAGTCAGGTAACCTGAGGTGATGTGAATTCACTAAAAATATGACTCTGAATGCATTAATAGTTAGCAATGAATGATGTTTGCTAATGACAAGTTAGCAATATAAATGGGACTATAGCAGCATCAGATCAGAAACCAGAAAAAAAAAAGGGATCAGCAGCAACTGATCTCATTATGTAAATGAGAATTAAAGAGGATGTTAACAAACTTATTACTCACTATTTGTTTGAGGAAACAACATTGTACACTAGCTACTAAAAATATGACTCTGAATGCATTAATAGTTAGCAATGAATGATGTTTGCTAATGACAAGTTAGCAATATAAAGAGCTGCTGTCCGTTGAATAGCAGTAGCAGTATTGGGTAATAATTTATTTCATCATTACTAATTAAAACAGCATAAAGAAATTATAACCACATATATGTAATTTATATTTGAAAAGTTTTATATTGGCACTCTTCGATCTCCAGGAAAAACCAAATTAATCCATATATATATTTGCAGCACATTTGAATTAGAAAACTCGATTAGCTCCTTCCAATTTTTTTTTTAATTAACTGATGACATGAAGCGTATCTATGGAACACTAAATTATTTCTTTGATTTTTTATTGTAAATAATTAAACTATGGAACAAGATACTTTTGTAATCTTTTTACAAAAATATCTCGCAATCAGCACAATGAAATATATTTTTTTTAAAATGCATATCAATTTACACAAATAATTTAAGATACAATAGAAAAATAATATGATAAGCGCATGAAATCTTCTGCAGTGCAAAAAATAAATAATTTGAATATTAGCACATCAAACATATTCTCTTTATACAAATACAAATGGTATAAATGAGAAATTAAGGGCTTATTCGGAGCATAAAGGGGAATGGGGGTGGGCACATGAATTGAACTAAATTTTACTGTGTACGTGGGGAAAAAAAAATCAATCAGAGTGAATTTTTTTTTCCCACGGGCACATCAGTGACGTGCCCAACAGGCCCTAAAAGCAAGAATGAATTAACTGTCGGAAACACGGATGATGTGATCGGATTAAGAATGAAGTTTAAAACATAACCCTTTTAATTGTATTTAAAATTCGTAGGGGCTTTGGCGCTCCCTATGATCGATATTTGGCTGTAGTATAGAACTATAGATGAGAAAAGATAATTAAATTGATAATAATATTGGAACTGATTTATTTTAAAAATTAAAAATTATACGAACTGTCCTTTATGACTAAACTAAATTGTATGATATCAATTTGGTGAATTTTGAGAACCAATTGCATAACATGTCCATACAACTAATAATTAACCGTCAACTTAATTTTTTTTCCTGTAGATAATTTATCCATCAGTTTTCAAATGGTATCTACAGTACTTGTTTATTTTTCTAATCTGATAAGTTATTTTTTAAGTAGTCACCGCTATTATATTTGTTGTCTATGATACCTACACCAATTTATATATGGTCTCATGTCAGATTCATAAAATCAAACTAAATTTAGTAATATATTATCCCAATCCATGGTAACTAATTGTATGATCGTTAAGCGGCCAAATTGCTATGGGAATAATTATCAGTATTTATACTAAAATAAGAAATATTGAGGAGTAAAATGTAAGAGGACTGTTTTGTGCTGCAATTAATGTACTTAACTTTGGAGTCGGCAGCATGCAGTGGCGGAACCAAGAATGATCGGTAGGGGGAGGCCTAACTAGTTTTTCTCAGAATATCAGTTTTAGTTTCATGTTACACGATTAAATGATAAAAAAAAATATTAAGCAATTATCAATTGTCATAATCTTTTACTTCTAGAATAAAATATTTAACAAAAATAAATATTAGATTAAGTAACAAAGCACCTATTTGATGAATCGTTCTTCATGTCTTGAAGTCAAAACAAAACATCAAAACAACCTACATAGAAACAAAACATCAAAACAACCTATTTGATGAGTCTGTTCTTCATGTCTATTTTTAGCCGAGCCAAAGCTTAACTCCATTTCTTTTTTTTATAATCAAAGGCCAAAGGCTCATAATTATCTAAACCAATTTTCATTCTTTAGTCTCCAGTCGGGTTTTAAAGTTTTTCACTATTTTTTTCAATTTAAACCCTCTGACAAAGAATTATTACCCAATCATTAACATTTAGCATATTTGACCTTTATTTATTATTTTTCTTACAAATCAATCCCTAGAAAATTCATAACCATTTATCAGTAAGCACAATAAATCGGTATCGACTGATACCACTGTTTCGGAAGGTCAGTGATATTCAATACCAACTCGATATATCATCATAAAGGTGGCCAGTAGCAAAATAAGGTAATCATGATTAACGGGTTCAAATCCCATAAAGAAAACAAAAGAAAAAGAAAGAAGATTTTTCAATCAATCAACTCGTTTACCTTAGTTTCTCAAATTGAAGAATTGATCTCTTTCCTGTGCTCCTCCAGGACCAGCGACGAAGTTCGCTTCGACAACTGGCTTCACACTTGGGGAAGACAAGCGGGGGTACGGGGTACGGGGTGCGGGGTGCCAGAGGGAGTGCGGAGAGGGTCGGAGTCTCGGAGAGGAAGACAAGCGGGGCTTCAGTGGGTCGGACCGTCGGAGTCTCGAAGACGGAGAGGAAGACAAGCAGAAGCGGGGGTGCGGGGTGCCAGAGGGGGCGCGGAGAGGAAACAGAAGGGGTCCCGATTTTTTTTTTATTATTAAAGGGTATGCATTACTTTTCTGGGCCAAGGGGGGGTTAAGGCCCAGGCTGGCCCAGGCCTTGGTTCCGCCCCTGGCAGCATGAACCGTATTTTGTTACAATGGTTTGAACACATGTTGATGCTGATTGAACAGCTTCGATTGAACATCAGACTGAATTTGATCCGATACCATATATAGGACCGCCTCCCATTCTCTTTACTTTCACATATTACAAGTAGCATGATATACATTGGAAATCATCGAAAATGGCTAATCTTGCTGTCTGTAAAATCTAAGTATGGATTAATTGATATCCAATAAATCAATCAGTTCACAATATGTGGTTTTTTGTATAATTAACGAGCGTATATATGCTACTCTACTTAAAAAGTGCTTACTAACGTCTACTACATATATTTTTATTTTCCTTTTTTTCCTACGAGAAACAAGTGCAGAATATATATATGTGTGTGTGTGTGTGTGTGTGACCTTTTTTTTCCCTATGAGGTAATTTAATTAGGACTTGGACGACAAGAACCCTTCAAATACCCGGAAACCCCCTCTCTCTCTTCACACTCTAAGTCTTTAACCCTTGAACTCTCTCCATATCCTCTTCTCTTTTCTTACTCAATGGACCCTTTCCATTACCATACCCAACCCCAACCTCAGCCTCAACCGACACCCCACCAGGAGGAGAAATGCAACATCACAACCAAACCCCACCACCAAAATAATAGCAGCAACAGCAACAGCAACAGCTACCTCTGCCGACAGACCAGCACTCGCTGGATCCCGACAAGCGAGCAGATTCGCATACTGCGGGACCTCTACTACAACTGCGGCGTGAGGTCGCCTAACTCTGAGGAGATCCAGAGGATATCAGCCATGCTGAGACAGTATGGCAAAATTGAGGGGAAGAATGTGTTCTACTGGTTCCAGAACCACAAGGCACGGGAGCGCCAGAAGAAACGCCTCACGGTTGATGTCAATGGCGTCGAAATGAAGCCTAATGGTAATGGCTTGCTTTCTCCCGGTGCACTCACACCAACTGTTGGTACGGATGCATGCTACTTTTCATAGAACTTTGTTTAGTTAATTTAGATCGTATACATGTTAAAAGAGAATGCATCTCTGAAAAAACTATGTTTCAATTTCATGTTGTTTATAAATGCTAGATTCATGCTCAACAGCATTAAGATAGCATGTGCTTATTATTTGTATCTCTATCATATAACAATATATATACACTATAAATTACTCTCTCCGTCAAGATAAAGGGAAAGAAAGATAGGACTGCTAGCTAGGTTATGATTTTTGTTCATGCATGTCATTCATGATATTTCTTTCAACTACTCTTGTCGGTTCTCTCTTGTGAAGCTATTAATCTATTATTATCATTCTTATTCTGGCACAGGTGTCTCAACTCCAAGTTCTTCTGCATGTTTGTACGGCGTTTCACCAACAGAAAACATTGCCTACACTGGCCCCATGCTTACAGAAAGAAACCTAAACATCGTATGTTCCCCTTTCTAAATTAACTACGTACAATTAACTTCTTTTTTTCTTTTCTAGAAAATTTATATTTAAATGTTAGTACTTAGTACGTGACTAATATTACTTCAAGGATATAATGTGCATATATATCAAGGAAAAAAATTAAAGATATGCTAATTCAAAAGAAAAATTGATGGTTCTAAACTTCTAATATTATTTTTTTATGGGTACTGACCTGTTTGATTTTTCAGGAGTTCAACATGAATAGTAATGGTGAAATATCACAAATACAAAACAGCAATGGTGGACTAGAGCTAGAGATCCGCACGACACCATGGCAGATGCCTTCTCATGCCGAACAATATGCAGCTACAGTTGCTGTAACTCGTGAACTCGAAACGCTGCAACTCTTCCCCGTCAAGAGCGAGCCTGAACCATCTGATGTGCAACTGCTCAACTTACCTCAAGAGCCTCCTTTCCCTTTTTCTCAATTCTCAAGCAATTTCAGCTGTTGCAATCCTAGCTTATACTACCAGCACCAGTTACAGCAGCAAGTGCAGTTGCAACAAAACCAGGAGAATCAATGCTCGTACTCCCAGCCTACTACAACTTCACTGGAGCTAACCTTAGGGTCCTATTTCTTCTCTCCTCCTTATCCCGGTCCAATGTGAGGATATCTGATACGTACTGGCATTTCACTGTTTCAGTACTTTGCCTACTTACTGTTCTCTCTGTGAAATGAATAGCAGTCTATATCTATATAAAACTAACCTAGACTATCTGCTTGCTGGATGTGGTCTTCTGACTTCTCTGCTCTTTGTGAACTTATTGATTTAGTGATCTCTCTCTAGATCTTTCAATCCTGTCTCTCTTTCTTCTCTGTGTGTTTAGTTTGATAGCTTTTGTGGTACGGGACCTATGTGTTAGAATCGGATTTGCTGGGTCGGGATTCTCTTTTGGAGGAATCCAGATCTTTACCAGTATCGTTCTGTAGCGGACTGTGCAGCGGGTCAAATAAAGCATATGTAATGTAAGGCACTTCTAGGCCTTTGCACCGGTGCAAACCAGCATGAAGTCAATTAGCATTTTAAAGAATTGTGAGGGCAAGAATATATGAACTAATTTTAGTATTCTTAGGCGTCTTCAATTTTGTCACTTCACTTGTCACTATCTGTTTGAATATGAATATTACCTTTCAATTAATATTGTTCAGGAAGCTTTATTTTATGAATCATCGTTTGCAATTCCTCAGTATAATATTTTGGTATATTTTATTTGTTGCATGTTGTCGTTAAATGGCTATCTTTGTCCTTTTTTAATTATTATGCGTCCTTCCACGGCACTTGCGGTCATAGCCATATGAGAGCAAATCAGAAAATCCGGATTCTAATTTTTTGCTTAGAATTGGCCTTTCATGCTTTGAGATTGCGCTTTTTTCTATGTTGCAATCGGTATATTCCCTAGGTCTGCTCTCCAAGCACCGTAATCAGAGCTCGGGTATGGTATGATGTGGTATATATATATATATTCATTCATTCAAGTTTTCCTCAAAAAAAAAAAAAG
Source organism: Carex littledalei (assembly GCA_011114355.1). Classification (NCBI taxonomy): domain Eukaryota; kingdom Viridiplantae; phylum Streptophyta; class Magnoliopsida; order Poales; family Cyperaceae; genus Carex; species Carex littledalei. Next base: position 8,977,661 of record CM022099.1, on the reverse strand, counting down.
TTTGTTCAAGAAATTCTGACAGTTCGTATGCTTTTCACACTAGCATTTGAATATTTGTCTTATTATAAACACAAGTATTTACATGGGAAATTATAAAATAAACACGAGTACATGGGAATTATAAACAATTTTTTTTTCTATGTACGTAACTTCAGCCTGTCTACTCTTACCGGCTGAAAAGAAACTTTTTTCATAGATGTCCGGTGTAGCAAACATGATCCCATGCAGCCATAACCAATGTATCACGCAATGTGGCCACCAGAGAAAGCAAATTATTTGAGAAATAACTTCATGTCGTCTGTAATCGATCAATGTCCACCCGTGGCTTCGAAATGAAAACGTCGGTCAATACCGTCGTCGATTGAAGTGAAGCCTTCAGCAATTCCAAACTCTACAAATGTAGAAACTCATGAGTCTTTAATTATTAAACTAATAAGAGCTATTGTTGCCTTATAAAGGTTATATATACGTAGTACTATGGACCACATTTAGACTAACAACTAATGAAGTAGATCGGTTTGAACGGTTTGGATTCACCGTTTGAAGTCCATTTGATAGGTTCTGAAGTTGGTGTTATATAGGCTGAAATGACACTGATGTTATACTAGCCAGACTCACTATTGTTGCCTTATAAAGGTTATATATACGTAGTACTATGGACCACATTTAGACTAACAATACTTTTTAATCTAAATTACCGAGCCTGCACAATTGATCTACAAAATTTAAATTATGTCATTGTGATCCTCAGTCTATTGCATGCATGTTTTAATTCCCATGCAGTACTTGGAAAATTAAGATATGATGAATTATATATTAATCAATCACCTCTTTCTTTCCGAATTCAACGGTCATTTCGCAAAGCATAGACAAGTCCTTCAGTTGAAATTTCTTAAGCAACGCAATAGCAGATATAGTCGACATGGGCATCACGGATAAATCATCCATTACCAGGTATGTGATTGGTCCCTTCACGTAGCCAGATTTGCCACTGTCTGCCTTTGGTTTCTCTAGAAAGGCCATCTCCGTCACCATGGGCAGGCGACAGTTGGGGCAAGGCATCCCTCCTACATTTGTCATGTAAATCGGGTTCCCTCTACAGGGATGATTCGTGCCTGAACACCTGGAATGATTATATATGTTCTTCCCTAATCAGTCTTTATGAAATTTTAATCTTATTAAAATTGATGTACGTCAAATTTATATGGGAACCACTTAATTAAGGTGTCACCACTTGAACTTTAAGAAAGTAAAACCAGAGGGAAAAGAAATAAAAAACATACAGAAACAATTTCTACGAACCTATAATATCTCTTAGGTGGTGGTGTTGCAAGAGCTGGTGAGTCAGGTTCAAGGAGGAGCAGAGATACCGAAGGCAACCTTGGTTTGAGGAGTACATCACGATCGGACAACATCAAATATGATTCATCGAGATTCTGAATGCTAGAGTAGATGGAAGTAAGCGACCCAGGGATCTGCTCTCCTGTCAGAAGATGCACTACCAAGCCGAGAGGGATTCTAAGGAATCCAAGGAGGAAATCAAGTGCCTCCTTGCCGGCCTCTGCAAACAGGACCCGATTTGAATGCTGGTCTACCAACAGCTTAAGTTGGAGCTTTGGATCTTTTTCTTGTGTGGTCATGTTTTTTCCTTCTTTGTGGGGTTGAGAGGAAATTGTGGGTTTTAGCATAATAACAAGAGGGTGCTTTATGAAGGAAATAATTAAGGTAGGGTGCATTGAGAGGAAAGGATAGTTTTTTTCTTGGGTGATTTGCTATTCTTTTCTTTGCTACGCAAGTGAAGATTTCTATCGTTCTTAACAATATCTTGGGATAAAAAAGTATCACATTATAAAGTTTTTGAAGAATGCAGGATGAATTAACAGTCACGTTGTCTTCCATGGTTGAAAGTTAAGTTATTTACTTTTGCTCTTCAAAGAATCAATTTCTGGCAAGAAATCATTATACAATTGAAAAAGAGAGAACAAGTAAATATATTACACAAAGTACTTGCAGGAATAAAGAAAAGCTATTTGTTTCACCGTGACATTAATTTGTTTTGTTCAATCCAAATTTCTCGGTGAGTTCCTTCCATCATCAGGAATTTCAAGATTGGAAGATAAATGATTAAAAATAAATATTAAAATATTGCAATGACCTTGATTATTTTTTTTTAATAAGTCACAGGATTTGTTTATTCGAATATTATTTTCTAACTAACAATTAACACACTTCGACATTAAGCTCAGCACAATAGCAAACTATGTCAAAATACATATAAAAGAATGAAAAATTCCCCTAATAACCTAGATATAATCCTTACTAATGAAATTGTCGTTTTCAATTTTCACACATGCATTTACCATCTCCCGTGCATTGAGCTCCTCGATCTTCACATCTAGATAACCATGCATGGTCATAAACATAAAGGCCTAAGTTTGACCAGTCAATGTGTGTTTTGGGGGGACCCGCAATGCCGTTATGTTCCACTGCCTCCTTCAAAGCTTTCTACCAACGAATGGTGTATCTGTATTCAACAACAGACACACTACTATTAGCTTTAATCCTTTTTTTTTATCCCTGTATATTGAGGGCATAATTGGGCCTTGATACTAATTCCTGCGACCATAAGAAGTCGGCAGCAAAATATTGTAAGCCCAGAGCAAATCGGCCCAGTAAAGTAGAAGTCTGGTAAAATGTGAAAGTCAAGTACAGAGCAGGAAGGTGAAACAAAGTAGATACAGTGACAGAAATGACAATATTCTCTTGAGACTCTTGTAGAAAGATGAATATCTACAGAAATTCTCACAGAAATTATGTCTACACCAACAAAGGCACCATATACAGGCTTGCAAACTCTCTCTGATCTCTATTTTATGAGCTATCAATTGGATCAAAAAAATTATATATATGAAAAAAGGGAATTAATTCGTGCATGCCCCAACAGGACCTTGAAGCACCCTGTACATTGCCCATCAAATGAAAAACTTATTATCATTTATATTTATACAAAAGGGTACAATAACACAGAAAAGTCACCAACACCACTCTTGAATATATCCAATAAGAGAAAACATGGCCAAGTATATGGGACGCGATTGAAAAAAATGCAAAAGTGAACAAGAAAGGACCTTAGGTCAGAGCACATAACGGCTGTGTACTTCTTCAGAAATTTGTATATCCTGAAATAAATAGATGTCTCTTCTAGGCCATCATCACTTGTCAGAACAACAAGGCCGAATGGTCCTGTTCCTCCTTCATCAAAAGGTCCAATCTAGTTGCAGAGTTTCGAAGGATCTAGAAGAACTGAACTGTCAAATGACTCAGTTGAGTTTCAAAGGATCTAGAAGAACTGAACTGTCAGATGACTCAGTTACTTCAAGGCATGGCATTTCAAATTCCAGAACATGATCTGCCTGTAGTTGGAAATTAGTAGGGCCACTATAAACAAAAAATAAATAAATCTTCTTTTTGACATTACATTTGCAAAAAGTGCTGGTTCGGCTAACAATAACCTCTTGAACTTGTGTATCTCCCTTGATCGAATATTCTTTTTTTCACTGCCTATATTGGATCTGTAGTTCACACAACTAATTTGATAAGTACATATCCCTTGATATATAATTGCTGAATTTGGTAATATATTATTCAATTTTCTTATTGGTTCTGCTTAATTGCTTATCACTCATCTGGCTTCCAGGTTATCTAGATCCCATGGATTACAGGACCAAATAACACTACCATAGTGGCAAGGTCAGGCAGAGGCAGAGTCAGACAGACACCGAATTATTAACTGTACCAGCCCGATCAGGTTGGAATAATACAAATTGTGATAGACTTGTGTAACTTAGTTGTGAATTAATAAAAACCACCACTTATTATTTCTGATTTAAAATAATAATAATAATTATTATCAGATTGGCATGTCCAGGTACTTGTGTAACAAGGCCACAAATGGAAATTAACCCAGAGCAAACTATGGGTTATGGGCATATTTATGGTAATCTTACTTGGTCCACGGCGCGTGGCTTGTCGAACTACGGAGCTCTAGCAGTATCTGGCAAGACTATTTCGCACATTCATCTGCTTGTCATCAATGTCGGTGTAAAGGATAACAGGCTCGGACTCGGGTAGGAAGGTGACGGAGGCGAACCAGCACCCGTTAATTTCGAACGGCTGATGCGGTGGAGGCGAGGGAGCGATGCCCAGTTTGACGAGGTCGGTGGAGACGAAGTGGTCCCCGGTGAGGTAGCCCCATAGTGGGTCCTCTGGGTTGTTCTGGGTCATGAATCGTTGCGGGCTTAAAAGAAATCCGGGTTGATGGAGGCCCAGTGGCCCACAGTTGGTCGGTGAAATGGGGAAAGGCAAACAAGATCAGGAGCTCAGCACTTTGTGCATGTAGGAGCTAATAACGAGCTTTATGTGGGCTCCATCTAGGTACGGTCTGTTTTTTTTTTTTCAGAAATTTATTCATATCGATTTAGTTTGAGGAACTCAAATCGTCATGTCCCCATTTCTTTAGGTTTCTCAAGAATTTAATAATGAAGCTTGGAGAACTCAAATGACAAACAATAAAAAAAAGGAAAAAGAATTAATAGAAAATAACTAAACTCAAATAATACTCAGATATTACAATAGCATCACATTAATGCTTCCTGATATATTCTTCTTGACTTGCAACAAATTTTCTATCAATCAGCTCATTACAGCCACGTAATGTCATGCCTGAATATAGTCCCTACTAATAAAAGGAAGGACTCTTTTACTAACTTAAATATAATTCCTACTAATAAAATCATCATTTTCTATATTCACACGAGCCTTTGCCATCTCCCATGCATTAAGCTCTCTGATCTTCACCTCTTGAGAGCCATGGTTAAACACATAAAGTCCTGAGGTTTGACCGGTCAACACATGTTTTGGGTAGACCCGCATTGTCATACATGTTCTACCACCGCCAACAAAACTCTCTACCACTGAATGATCTATCTGTTATGGAGAATTTAAACAGTATTTAGTTTTATTCTTTTTGAACAAATGTGGTGCAATCATACCACCTGCTATCCATTATTCTAAGCAGTGTTGTAAAAAACGTCTGTTTAGGCCGATTAATCGGCCGATTAGTCGTTAGCGGTGACCAAACCGTCATGTATTTTCCCGACTAATCGGCTGATTATTTCCGATTATGGCCAATTATTCCCAATTAATCGCTTAGCGGTACCCTGTCCATCCGACGAGCTCATACCGTTGTATAACACTAATTCTAAGTATGTGTTACACCCCCAGCTCCTCTAATCATTCAACCAATCTAGAAAACCACCTTTACCAAGAACAACAATAGAAACACCAAAACAAAAACAAAAAAACTTGTTTGATTTTCCTCCGTAATGTGTTGTTTAATAATTTTTGGAGCATTTAATGATTGAATAAAAATCTACATAAGACTATAATAGCTCTATCCCCAAGTCAATTTGTATATGAGAAAAGAGCATGGCCACACTAGGATGTTTGCAATAGCTTCCTCCTGATGGTTTATTTTGAGATTGTTGAGGCTTAATTGTGCCTTCACAGTAACCTCAGACCATGAAGTATTACGAATAAAATAAACCAAGTATGATAGTGATTGGCAGGGCCAACCAACCTAAAGTTGAAGCACAGAAATGAATAACTTTATTATGATAAAATAGGACTAAACAAAATATTTACCAGAGTTCTCAGTGAAATTCTTTTGTCCTTGCTGATATCTACTCCAACAAAGGCACCGTGTGCAGGTTTGTAAACACCCTCTCTCCTTGATGAGCTAATTTTGGGACACAAAAATAAATAATAAGAAGGAATATAATTCATATGTGTCCCTATGAACCTTGACATTTTTTTATTAGTACGGATTTTACCCTCTAAATATATATAGAACGTTGATATTCTGTCCCCAAATAATGCAACAAATGACAGTTCCCACATACAGGACTAAAACCAGGAGAGACACCTCTCCTCCTGAAAAATAAAAAAACATGCAACTTCTACCGGGCGGGGGGGTGGGGGGGACAGTACTTTCATATTTTCAATATATTGCAGTGGAACACATGAAATTGCCTTGTTAATTATGATAAGAAGTTGAGAAAGAGTGCCTTTTTAGGTCAGAGCACATGAGAGTCATGTATCTATCAGAGCTTTTGTATATCCTGAAATAGATAGCAGTGTATTCTTCCTGGCCTTCAACATCACTAGTCAGAACAAAAAGGCCAAATGGGCCAATTCCTCCCTCATCAGATGGTGTGATCTCATCACAGAGCTTGGAAGGATCTAGAAGAAATGAATTGTTAAATGATTCGGCACCTTCGAGGCTTGGTAGTTCAAATTCTACCTCAACATCTGCCTGTAATTAGAAACTAGTAAGTCCGTGAAAATGACTTGTTCAGTGAAATTGTTTTGCAGTAAACTGAGTGGTGCCATGATGGGCCCAATTTGGTTTTCTATTATATAACTAATGCGCATTTCTTTAATATCACATACCTTTTAAGATCAACAAATCGGGTACTGCGGATCTTTCCAAATCTTACCTACTGTTTTTTATGTAATGCCTGACTTCAGATGTACCGTTTTCCAGTTTTGGGACCATGGCATTTTTTTATTTTTATTTTATTTTTTGGCCCTAGTAATCAAGAATCTCAGGTTAAGCATACAAAGTAATACGGTACCATATAACAGTAGCATGCCACTACTGGTCATACCGCCTAAAGGTATTAATATTATATCACTTAATAAATACAATTATACATACCAATTGGGTTTGATTATAGGCTGGCTTGATAATCATCAGTGATCCTAGTATTTGTACTTTTAGATCCAGTAAAATCTAAAATATTGCATAATTATATCCTCTCTCTCTCTCTTTCTCTACAACTATCAACTTGCCTGGGAAGTCAAGATCCCACTGATTTCATGTTTGACACCAGATTGCAATCCAAAATCACGGAACTGGATTTGATGTTTCCTGAGTAATTTGATATCTTCAATGGGCCACTGAATTAGTTGCTTTCCATCAGTATCGAGCCAGATAGCCCTTGGGAATGTCTAGAAACCAAGGTAGGAAATTGAAACCTTAGAAATTTGAATAAGTACCAAAAGAGAGAATGAGATACTACAATTAAGCAAACTAAATAATAATCAAAGCGTACTGAATTTCATTAAAACACAGACCTGCATACCAGACCAGCCTCTCTTGACATCATCTGCTTCACTATCGGACTCATTTACCCAAGACCAAAGAATTCGCCTATTGTTTTTGCTATCAAAGAAAGACTTAGAAGCATAAACGTGCCCGTAATCTATCATGGGCCAAGTCCTGTAATCATCTTTGTACCTCTCATCTGGTACAAAAACATCTTTCTTCTCGTCATACTTGCCGACTAAGTAGTAATCTTGCAGGGTTTTCATAAGGCTCACTTTCAGAACATGTTTTATGTTTCCTGTGTTAACTGACGGATCTAACCCATCTTTACTGGATAGTGATACAGGAAAGAAATCAGGGCATTCCCACATTCCACTGTTTTGAGATTTGTGCAATGGAAACTCGTTCCTTGTCCAATTTTGGAAGTTCTGACTCCTACAAAATAAAAGTTGAGAATGAAGATTCATGTCACTTAAGAATTGCCATACCAGGTCGGATCAGGTTCTGGCAAATTATTTTGTGGTTGTTGTCCTATGAGAAGGGCGTATGGTGATATAACCTTTTGGCATCCCAGTTTCTGACAGTTATCCAGTTTATTTGGGTCCAGTCAAAGTTTGTCAGCTCTCATTCAGCGTACCAATAATGGTACCAACAGACAATGAGATGAATAAACCACGAAAGAACAAAACAAGTACATCCATACACAAAGACATGCCATGTTGCATTCATGTAACATATCACAAACGGCACAAAAGTAAAACAACAGGTCCAAAACTAACGCAACCATTTGAAAAGCTTACTTGTATAACAGAATCTCAGCTCTTCCCTCCAGGTTAGCTCCAACCGCCGTTCTCCAGTGCCCGTCTTGACCGAACCATCCGGTAGTCGGGTCTCTAAAATTGTCGGGGTCGATATCGCCTCCGGGAAGCATAATCGGGTTGTAACCCGGTTTGGACCACTCTCGCAACAACGGATCCGACCCATTCTTCCGGAAGGCGATATTCTGCACGTTTCTCTGTTGGTCATCGATGCCGGTGTAGAGGATAACGGGTTCACCGGCCACGAAGGTGACGGAACCGGACCAGACCCCGTTAATGTCAAACGGGTCTGTGCGATCGAGTGCGACATCGAGCGCTTCCCAGTTGACGAGGTCGGTGGAGACGGAGTGGCCCCACGCGAGGTTGCCCCAGAGTGGGCCGTCGGGGTTGTACTGGTAGAAAAGGTGGAACAGCCCCTTGTAGTACATTGGGCCTAGATTTTCGAAAGAAATTTCAGTTTTGGGCTTATATTAATTTTGGGCCGATATAAAGCTAACAGTTTCTCCAAAAGATTTCATATCAACTGATGTCGCTTTAGCTATTTGATTCTGATTTGGAAAATGAACAGGTCATGACGTACCCTCTTGTAGGACCTAATTTTAAGTACTCTGAACAGGGGCGGAACTAAAAAAACTCAATAGAAAGGGCTAAAAATTAAAATGCACAAATTGTGACTAGAGGGAATTGAATTTAAGCTCTTCACAATCACAACATAAACTCTTACTACCAGACTACAAATAAACATGTGCTAATTTATAAGGAGTTGGACTATATAAAATGTCTAAAAAAATAAAATTAAATTAAATTTTAGTATATATAACTAAAATTTTAAAATAAAATCTTTAGATCCGCCCTTATATCTGGAGGCTCTGGTCATTGGGAGGATCCAATGAAAATCTGCCACGTGTAAATGGCTGGTTCGAGTAGTTATCCTACAAGCACTTTATCCATCATGGAAAATGATTTCATTTCACGGAATTTGAGAGGATAATTTGGACCATATGAAATCCTGTGACTTCTAGCAAGAATTCAACATGCACCATTAAAATTACTTATTTGCCCTCATTGTGTTTTTTTTTTTTGAAAACCTGATAGTGGCTGCTTAAAAAAAAAAAAAACAATGAGGGCAAATAAGTAATTTTAATGGTGCATGTTTGAGTTGTTACTCTTCCGCTTATACCTACCGACACCTACCTCATATGATGGCAACTTTAGTAAATTTGATGAAAATTATGAATTATTTTTTCTTCTCAACAATGAATTCAAACGAGTATTATAATGGTTCCGATCAAACATTTTCAAATTGAAATCATCTCTATTCATCTATTTTCAATGAAATGAACTCATTTCTCCTTTATCATTGCTGCCGATTATAGCCAATATATAATTGTTTCTAGCAATCAAATTACTTTAAGCGTAAATAACTTGGGAAGAGATATGATGAACGAAGTGATGAGAGAAATCATACCATTTGGGTCTATTTGGTCGATTATCAATCCCAAATCAGAAGATCACATGCAAAGAAAGAAACAGTTAGACCAGAACACTGATATTCTCAAAAAATGAAAAGCTAATAAAATAATTGGAAAATGAAAAGGAGTCGATTGAGAGAGAGAGAGAGAGATTACCGTTGAGCCAGTTCTTTGAAGGTTGAAAATGGAATGCGGTTCTATCTGGGTCAATTGCCTTTAACTCGGAGCATAGCTCTTCAATTTGGGGATAGGCTAGGGTAAGGAGGGAAGGTATTGCCTCGATTTTACTTAATAAAATGATAATTTGGATGAGGATTGCATGTAAGATAATAACCCTAGCCATTAGGTGAAAGAGCAGAGCAGAGCAAAGCGGTGATATTAGAGAGTAATTAGTCTTTGCGTTTGTATTGTATTACTTATAAGGAGGGTTAGGAAGGAGAGAGACATGGGAGTTGAGGTTATTGGATTTTGGATCCTTCACGGATCTAAACTGTACCTTGAGCTGAGAAGCAGATCCAAGTATTTTTAAATCAGAGGTGTGATCTGAATCGGAAATAAACAAAGAATAGTATATGAACAACCGTTAAAAATACCAATATGTGCATTTGAGATCCGTGATCCATGTTGGCCAACTGTACCAGGTCGTTGGGTATTATTATTAAATTTCTAATCCAATAAATTATTAGTAAACTTCCTCATTGGCCCATTAATCAAAATTGCATAATCGACTTTGTCACTTTGTAATAGAAACTATTGTCCCGAAAATTTTTTAGTTGACACCTCAAAAAAATCAAATTAAATGAATACCATCTCAGGACTTTTTTTTTCAATCCTACCACCCACGCCAACTGAGTTCGCGCACCAAATTGGCAGGTGCGCGCACTGGGTTGGCGGACGTGGTGCACTGACTGGGTTGGCGGACTTGGTGCGCTGCCTATTAAATTACCACCAAATTTAAAAGTGTTCATTTCAGTAGACGCAAGGCAGCAGGCAGCCAAAGAGCAAAGAGTAAGTTTTTTTCACTCTAGTCCTTTATCTTTTTATAATTATTTAATTATTTTTTTAATTGTTTGTAAATTTATTAAATGTTAGGTTTGTTCAATTCAGCCAACAAGAGCCCAATGGTGCTTATTACAGTATCCAACCCCAGAAAATGTTCAATATCGGCCCGAATTTAGATTTCAGATGTATAACTAGAGAAGTGTACCAGGAACTTGGTATTGACCCGAATTATTAAGAAATGGTAATTTCCGCAAGGATCGATATTGGCCAAGGCAACCAAACATGGTTCCAACAGCTCCCTGTACTAGACGATAACAGTTGGGGGTTGTATACCCAAATAACCTTGAATTTGACAACACCTTTCAAGTTCCTAGAGTTATATGTGGTTGCCAACCCCAGACAGAACCCCAGACAGAACACCAGACCATTGTTGCAGTTGCCCCAGGGTCGGGGCATTGATCATTCAGTGACGGGTCCTACTCGGGCCCTAACTTTAGCGGGTACTAGTCGGTCCCATCCGTGGGGGCTGGTCCTAGTCGGGGCCGATCTCGGGTTCCATCCTCCAGCTCTAGCCGTGCCCAATCTGACCGGGACCGATCTGAAACCCCAGAACCACGTTATTATACTGACAATACAGACGAGGATTCCGAAGAACGGGAGGCAGAGGAAAATTGGGATGCTAGTGACAACGGTGGGGGGACAGTAGGTCATAGTGACGAGGAAGACATCCGTCCCGTGCTGGGTATGCGAAGGTGGCCGATATTGGGTCGTGGAGAAAGACACTCGTTCCTAGTTTTTTTTGACACTTCGGGGTTTCAAGAGGCTGACATTTTTTTGCGGGTTCAGAGGTTCGTTTTTGAACTTATATGATTTTTTTATTTCTTTAAAAGTTTGATAATTTAAAATTAGGTTGGAGAAAGATTAGAAATTTCTGAGGGGATCACGTATAACGACAAAGATCAAATGAAAGAAAAAATACACCGCTGGCACATAAAGAAAAATATCGAGATCAAACAGACACACAACAACACAGGAAGGATGAGGTATAAGTGCTAGAGCGACTGGTGCAAGTGGGGTTTGGTTGCGAGGGTCACAGGCTTTGGTAATGCTTGGGCCATCACGAAGAATGAGGTAAAGCACACATGCCACGCAGATGCATCCAGGTTAGATCATGTGCAGTTGACGTCCTCTATGGTCGCCAACTGCATAAAAATATCTTTGGAAAAAAATGCTGACATTAGTATCAGAGCTATCAGTGACCTGGTTGCTGAAAGGTACGAGGGCATCGTCCCAAAATACAACAAATTATGGCGTGGTAAAGAGTTAGCGATTGCCTGGGCATTTGGGAACACGTATCCTCTGCATTAACGCACCATTTGAGTTAATTTATGAACCGTACGATCAGAATTCGGACCAATCCTGTCCACTCCTATAACGCACGTGCACTTTAATATTAGTGTGGATCTCAATATGACGGTTTAGATCTTAACTCAAAATTTGAGTTAATGCAGAGGATACGAATTCGGCATTTGGTAGTTGGGAGGGGTCTTATGGGCTTATTGTCCCTTTGTTGGAGACAATCAAAAGGGCAAATCCGAAAACTGTATATAAAGTTGTTTCAAAGCCTTCAGAAGACAGGGTACCGGTATTTCATAAGATTGGTATGGGCATGGGGACCGTGTTTACAAGCAGTAGGTCACCTCAGACCCGTCATCAATATCGATACTTGTTTCTTGTCAAGTAGATACAAGGGTAAGTTGTTGATTGTCACTAGATATGATGCGGAGAACCAGTTAATCCCACTAGCATTTGGATTGGTAGAGAGCGAGGAGTTTGAGAATTGGGGGTGGTTCATGAAGTGGGTGCGGGAGTTTGTAATTGGTCATAATAGATTCATGTGTGTGGTCTCTGACCGGCACAAGGGCATAAAAAAGGTGTTAATACAAGATGATCTGGGTTGGGTAGAGGAGAACGGGGAGTGTGCCCACCGGTACTGCTCTCAACACGTGTTTGAGAATTTTAAAAAACACACTCAGGATAAAGTTGCTTCTAAATTTTTCAAGATCATGGTTAAAAAGAAGAAACAAAGAAGATTACAAGAAGGCATTGTTGCCATCGGAAGGCAAAATCCTAATTGGTTGACATACTTGGATATATATGGCAAGTATAATGAAAATGACGAGGAAGAACCAGCTAAGCCATGGAAGGTTTATCAAGTTATGGACGACGGGAGTCGTTGGGCCATAATGACCAGCAATGGTTCCGAATCGCTGAACAATGTCTTCAAAACTTCTCGCAGGTTTGTTATCACAATTTTCATAGTTTACAATTAATGAAATATTTTAGGTTATCTTTGTTTTAATTGTAAATTATAATTCTCGTAGGTTACCGGTTGCTGCGATATTGATGAGACGTTTTACAAGTGTGTCACCTGGTTCGTTGAAAGAAGAGAGAAGGCCGTGCAATGCCAAGAAGAGGGTCAGTTTTTCTCCACTCGTACGCACTTAAAGCTGAACAAGCACATCCAGAAGACTAGCAAAATGAGCGCGGTTGCATTCAACAGATCCGGGAAATTTATGGTGACATCACATGGTGAGAAAATCTCATTTGACATAGAGAGAGGCAAATGGGTGTACAAAAAAAATGGCAAGGAGAGAGGCAAAATTACGGGTCGTTACGGTGGAGAACGGCCAGGAGGCGGAGGAAAAAAAAAGAAAAAACAGGGCCGTTATGGAGCATAATGGCAAGGAGAGTCGCGAAAAAAAAAATGCAGCCCGTGATGGTTCCGAACGGCCAGGCGGAAAAAAAAAATTAAGGCCGTTATTTTCGATGACGGACTGTCGGCAATACAGTAATTTCACCCTGGACGTTATTCTCCATAACGGACAGACCTCCAGACAACCCACCAAGGCCCAGCGAGAAAAAAAGAAAAAAATCTGGACGTTGTACTCCATAATGTCCAGACGGTCTATAAATCATCCCCTCCGCTGGCTTAATCTGTACAAACGTTCTCTCCTCTAATATAAAAAAACCTCTCCTCTAATCTTAAGGGAAAAAAAAAACCTCTCCTCTGATCTAAGAACAAAAAAAAATTCTGTCCTCTAAGAAAAAAATTACGCCTTGTCCAACACCTCTTCCTTTGAAAAAAAAGAAATCATCAATATAAAAGGTAAATCTTCAATTATATGTCATGTATTTACGTTTATGATTTATATTGGATGAATTTCAAAATTGTTTGATCATTAGTTAAAATAATATTAGTAATGTCATGTATTAGTAATGTTAATGTCAGTGGTAATGTAATGTTAATGTTAATGTTAATGTTAATGTAATGTTATAATATTAGTAATGTTAATGATAATTTGTAAATATTAGTAATGTTTGTAATGTTAATTTGTAAAAATATTCTAAATTTGTAATGTTAATTTGTAAAAAATATTAGTAATGTTAATTTGTAAAAATATTAGTAAAAATATTAGTAATGTTAATGTGTAAAAAATATTAGTAAAAATATTAGTAATGTTAATGTTAATTTGTAAAAATAATAGTAATGTTAATTTTAATTTGTAAAAATATTAGTGAAAATATTAGTAATGTTAATGTTAATTTATAAAAATATTAGTAAAAATATTAGTAATGTTAATGTTAATTTGTAAAAATTAGTAATGTTAATATTTTAAAAAAATAGTAATGTTAATATTAAATAATTTGAAATATATTAATAAATAAAGAAGTTCACATTTGCATGCTTAATTAAATTTTGTTTTTGAAAAAATATTGTAAAAATTTACTAGTTTAGATTTTTAATAACTATTGTGTAGGGTAATTAATTAATATTTATTGTTCATTAGTGCCAACATTTTTTAAATTCATTTTTTTGGACGAGATGGATGGACAGTAACAATTGAGGTAAGAAAGAGAGCAACCGAGATCGTGGCGTAGCGAGAGGAGGGTCAATTAGTGATCGAGGTAAAAATGAGGGAAAAAAGAACAACTGTCAAGTATGCCGTGATCCCCGAAACTGTCATGTATGTACGATGATGGAATGGATTAAACGGCCTATTCGGTAAGAAATTTCAGACGATGACTTTGTGGAAAACCCCTACGGCTTTGGTTTGAAAAAGAAGAAGGTTGATCCACAGCCTCCAGCATCGGACGATGAGTTTGTTCCGTGTACTTATACTGGTAAGGCCACCACTTCGTTTACTGTGACTGATCCAGATCCGACAAATTCCGATGATGACTTTGTTCCATGTACTTTCAATGCTCGTTGTAAGGAGTAGTACTTATTAGTAATGTTTGTTGTAAGAAATATTATTACTTATTGTAAGAAGTAGTAGTACTTATTAGTAATGTTTGTTGTAATAATAAATTATATTAATTTATTCATTATTGTGCAGGCTAATTCAATAAAATAATTAATCATGCTCATGTTGAGAGTTCGTTTCGGTGGTGAAATACGGCAAGGTCGTAAAGGAGCGGAGTACACCACATCTCCTCGATTCACATTGATGGCAACTAGTGAACAAGGTTGGCATGATGTGAAATGTGAAATTTATCGCCAGCTTGGATATTCTGAGAGTGAGTACAACCTAAAAACACTTGCACGGGTTAATGTTGGTACAACAACTCGACGTTATTATGAGATAATAGAAATCGTGTGCGATCAAACTTGGCGAGGTATTTATGACCGAAGTATGCTTGCCAGAACCCAATATTGTTTGTTGATTTGTACATTGAGTTAGTTCCAATTGTCGGTTCGATGCAATCACAATTATTTATTGATAATGTGGTACCAGAGACACAACCAGAACCTGGACATACCTAATACAGTTCTTCACAAGCGGTCCCAGTCTATTCGAACCCTATCAGACACAATAAACACCGAGGTGCAACCTTTATCTGAGTCCTTTTCCTGATGTAAACAACTTGTCACCGCCTGTTCAGGCAAATATGGGTTGGACAGAGTACAATAATCAGGACAGTCCATGGGTTGATCCGTCGAGGGCCGGTGATCCTTGTAATGATGTAGACGACGTACCGCAAAGTGACGACGAAGATAACGCTGACTCATGTGAGGATGATGCCGATTGGGATACCGAACCTAATTTAGAAGGGGATGTCCCGCCTGATACCCAGAGACAATCGCAAACACCACGTGTTCAGACTCGACGTTTTCCCATATCTGATCGCGGTACGAGTCACCCGGTGGAAAGTTTCAATGACACCTCGGGATTCCAGGAAGCAGATGTACCCTACTTCAGTAGGACCCAACACGTCCATGATCCACTTGGTGTAAGTAAGGAGTACTCTTCAAAAGATGCTCTACAATTGGCCATAAATGATTATCACATCAGAAATAATATTGAAGTAAAAACTACTAGTAGCAATAGAACCCAACTGATACTCGACTGCAAGAACAGCAGGTGTATGTGGCGTTTGTATGCCAGGTCCGGCATATTTTCATCTAAGTGGGAAATTAAAACAATTAGAGCACCACATACGTGTCAGGCCGATGCTTCTCGTACCGATCACTCACAAGTAACGGCAGAAGTGATTGCCGATGTTATAAGAGAAGATATTAGAGAAGATGTTACAAAAAACATTAAAAGCATTAAATGGCTAGTCCGTATGAAATACGGGGGAGTTACTCCCAAATATAACAAGCTGTGGCGTGGCCGAGAGCTGGCAATCGCACAAATATTCGGTAGTTAAGAAGGCTCGTACAACCTTCTCACCCCAGTGCTGACTCCTGGAACAAAATATGGAGTTGCGCACGAACCCATGGAGGATCCGCAAAAAAGATTGTTTAAGGCATCTGTGTGGGCTTACGGTCCGTGCATTGGTCCCCGGTGAGGTAGCCCCATAGTGGGTCCTCTGGGTTATTCTGGACTAATAGAAGAGGTGGTAGTCTGGTAGAGCATCTTGTTTATCACGCTTGGTTTCCATGGTCGTGAATCGTTGCGGGCTTTAAAAGAAATCCGGGTTGATGGAGGCCCAGTGGCCCACAGTTGGTCAGTGAAATGGGGAAAAGCAAACAAGATCAGGAGCTCAGCACTTTGTGCATGTAGGAGCTTATAACGAGCTTTATGTGGGCTCCATCTAGTGTATTGAAAATACCCGGCCGGTCTAAGACCGGACCGGCAGAACCGTGGACCGACCTGGACCGGCTCGTCCCGTGCACCGGACCCGTCCCGAACCGGAGTTAGATCCGGTTTGGTTTTCTTCCCACAGGACCGGACCAGACCTCCTATATTCGACCCGTGTACCCAACCCGTCCCGGACCGAACTAAACCCGTACCAGACCGGACCCGGACCCGCCTAACCCGCCCCTTTACCTGCCTAACCCGGACTCGGACCCGTCTAACCCGCCCTACCCGGACCCGCCTAACCCCGTCTTACCCGAGCCCGGACTCGCCTAACCCACCCCTTTACCCGCCGAACCCGGACCCGGACCTAGACCCGCTGGACCCGCCGCCCCCCCCCCCCGATTTGACTGTTTACTGTAGCAGTTTGAAAAAATTTGAATCCAATGGCTCCAATTACTGTAGCAATCCGAATTCCCCCCCCCAAATTTCCCTATAAATTTACACCCCATCCTTCTCTCATTTTCACACCAAACTCTCATTATTCTCAATTTCTCATACTCTCATTATTTTTATTGTTCCCAAATTAATTTAATTATTATAAAAAAAATATAGTTCCAAATTTATTTTATTCCGCAAAGGCGCGAGATACAGTTGAGCAAGTTTATTTCATTCCGCAAAGGCGCAAGATACGGTTGAGCAAGTTTATTTCATCCCGCAAAGGTTAGATTAATTTTTAAAATAGCTTAAATAAGTTAGATTTATTGTTAATTTTATTATAAATAGGTTAGATTAATTTTTAAATAGCTTAGATATGTTAGATTTATTGTTAGTTTTATTATAAATAGGTTAGATTAATTTTTAAAGTAGCTTAAATATGTTAGTTTTATTATAAATAGGTTAGATTACTTTTTAATGTAGCTTAAATATATTAGATTTATTGTTAGTTTTATTATAAATAGGTTAGATTAATTTTTAAAGTAGCTTAAATATGTTAGATTTATTGTTAATTTTGTAGAATAGGTTAGATTTATTTTAAAATAGATTAGATTTATTTTTGAATAGGTTAGATTTATTTTTGAAATAGGTTAGATTTATTTATAAATAGGTTAGATTTATTTTTAAAATAGCCTAAATATGTTAAATTTGGTTTTTGAATAGGTTATATTTATTCTAAATAGGTTATATTTATTTTTAAATTGGTTACATTTATTTTTAAATTCGGATATTTATTTTAAATAAGTTATATTTATTTTTGAATAGGGTAGATTTATTTTTGGAATATGTTAGATTTATTTATAATTGGTTATATTTATTTGAAAATTGGTTAGATTTATTTTAAAATTGGTTAGATTTATTTTTGAAATATGTGAGATTTTATTTGTAAGTAAGTTAGATTTAATTTTAAATAAGTTATATTTATTTTTAGAATAGGTTAGATTTATTTTAAAATATGTTAGATTTATTTTTGAATATGTTAGATTAATTTTTGAAATATGTTAGGTTTATTTATAAATAGGTTGGATTTTTTTTTTAAATAGCCTAAATAGGTTAGAATTCGGTTTTTGAATATGTTAGATAAATAAGTTAGATTTATAGTTTTTGAATATGTTAGATTTATATTTGAATATTTTGATAGATTTATATTTGAATATGTTAGATTTATATTTTGCTAGATAAATAAGTTAAATTTGTTAGATAAATAAGTTAGATTTATATTTTATTTTTGAATGTGTTGGATTTATTTAAATTCGCATTTTTGAATAAGTTAAATTTGGTAGAGTTATTTTTTTGAATAAGTTAAATTTGTTAGAGTTATTTTTTTAAAATAGATTTTTTTAAATTCGGATTTTTTAAAATAAGTTTGAACAAGTTATATTTATTTTTTTAAAATAGATTTTTGAATAAGTTAAATTTGTTAGAGTTATTTTTTTTAATAAGTTAAATTTGAATTAGAGTTATATTTTTTTTTAAATAGATTTTTTCAAATTAGAGATTTTTTTTTTCAAATTCGGATGCCTTGATGGCTTGCTGCCTTGCGTTGCTTGCTGCCTTGTGAATTTGGCGCCCTCCCTCTGTGGCTTGCTGCCTTGTGAATTTTTTTTATATTTACTTTAATTTATATTTAATTTAATTTAGATTTAATTTAGATTTACATTTAAATTATATTTAATTTACATTTACATTTAATTTATATTGAATTTAGATTTATATTTAAATTGAATTTACATTTAATTTATATTTACATTTTAGATTTATTTTTAGATTTTAGATTTTAGATTTATTTTTAAATTCGGATTTATTTTAGATTTATTGAATTTTTTAAATTTTTTTGGCCTCTGGCTTGGTTTGCCTCTGTGAGTCTGTGTTGTGCTCGGTTTGCCTGTGTTGGTTTGCCTCTGTGTTGTACCGGCCTTGTAGAACAAATAGCCAAATAGGTTAGATAATTTAATTATATTATATTTAATTTAATTTAATTTAATTTAGATTTATATTTTAATTTAGATTTAATTTAGATTTAATTTAGATTTACATTTAATTTATATTGAATTTAGATTTATATTTAAATAGTTTAGATAATTTCGGATTTATTTTGAATATTGCTAATTTTAATATGTAGAGAAATGGCACATAATGAACAAAGGCGCGAAGAATCGACGGAGGAGTTCGGGCAAAGACTTTCCGTCGATTTATTCGACGGCCCAATGCCATCATCGTACCAACAAAATATGTCCCAAATAGAAAGTAGGCTTCCACAAGAACCACCGTATCAAACTCAAGACCTTAACTATTTTCCGCAAAATCCTCCTCCACCGTATCAACAAAAATAATGCAAGTGCCTATCCGACGCTGGCGATGATGGCGCGACGTATTTGCCGTGCCCGTGTCAACCGTCCCTTCCGAATCATGTTTTAGTTCGGCGAACAGGATCCTCACCGATAAACGAAGTAAGTTGGGTGCACATGTTTTCGAGAGACTTGTGTGCTTTAAAGATTGGATTGATGCGGAAGAACGCACACAACATGGTGGAGTAGAAGAAGCATCCGGTGTCGAAACTCCTCCACGCGGCGAGCTAAATGAGGATTCAGACGGTGAGCATGAGAGCGATCTATGGTATATGCACCACAACTTATAGATATGTAGTGTCGGTATAATTTTCTAAACTCTTTTCAATCTTTATTATTATTTTTTTAAAATTAAAATTTTAAACATTTCAATTACTTTTTGAAATTATTCATTATTAAAAAAATTACTAACAAAAAAAAGAGTTAGAACTCCGCCTATGTTATTTTACATAGCCAGTCCCAAGCCCGGAATAAAAGAGGAGGTAACTTTTGTTTTTAAATCAATTGTTTTAGAATAATTCGGTTTTTAAGAACAAATAATTCGTTTTTTTTTTCCTAAAGCAATTGATTTAATGAATTTTTGTAATATCAAAAACGAATTTTTGTAATATAAGTTGTTCGTCTTATTATAACAAAAAATTTCGGTTCAAAACAAACTTATTGAATTGGAAAAAAAAACCGGTGGACCAGACCGGACCGTGGAACCGCCGAACCCGTGGTTTGATCAAGGGCCGGGGTCGGCCTCTGAAAACCGGACCCGTGGACCGGGCGGGTTTGGACCGGCCCGAACCGACCCGCCCCGTTTTCAATTCACTAGCTCCATCTAGGTACGGTCTGTTTTTTTTTTTCAGAAATTTATTCATATCGATTTGGTTTGAGGAACTCAAATCGTTATGTCCCATTTCTTTGGTTTTTTCAAGAATTTAATAATGAAGCTTGGATAACTCAAATGACAAACAATAAAAAAAAGGAAAAAGAATTAATAGACAATAACTAAACTCAAATAATACTCAGATATTACAATAGCATCACATTTACAATAGCATCACATTAATGCTTCCTGATATATTCTTCTTGACTTGCAACAAATTTTCTATCAATCAGCTCATCACAGCCACGTATTAAAATGCCATGCCTGAATGAATCCTAAACAAGAAGACTCTTTTACTAAATATAAGCCCTACTAATAAAATCATCATTTTCTATATTCACACGAGCCTTTGCCATCTCCCATGCATTGAGCTCTCTGATCTTCACCTCTTGAGAGCCATGGTTAAACACATAAAGTCCTGAGGTTTGACCGGTCAACACATGTTTTGGGTAGACCCGCATTGTCATACATGTTCTACCACCGCCAACAAAACTCTCTACCACTGAATGATCTATCTGTTATGGAGAATTTATACAGTATTTAGTTTTATTCTTTTTGAACAAATGTGGTGCAATCATACCACCTGTTATCCATTATTCTAAGCAGTGTTGTAAAAAACGTCTGTTTAGGCCGATTAATCGGCCGATTAGTCGTTAACGGTGACCAAACCGTCATGTATTTTTTTGACTAATCGGCTATTATTTCTGATTATGGCCAATTATTCCCGATTAATCGCTTAGCGGTACTCTGTTCATCCGACGAGCTCATACCGTTATTTACAACACTGATTCTAAGTATGTGTTACACCCCCAGCTCCTCTAATCATTCAACCAATCTAGAGAACCACCTTTACCAAGAACAACAATAGAAACACCAAAACAAAATAAAAAAACCCTGTTTGATTTTCTTCCGTAATGTGTTGTTTAATAATTTTTTGGAGCATTTAATGATTGAATAAAAATCTACATAAGACTATAAAAGCTCTATCCCCAAGTCAATTTGTATATGAGAAAAGAGCATGGCCACACTAGGATGTGCAATAGCTTCCTCCTGATGGTTTATTTTGAGATTGTTGAGGCTTAATTGTGCCTTCACAGTAACCTCTGACCATGAAGTATTACGAATAAAATAAACTAAGTATGATAGTGATTGGCAGGGCCAACCAACCTAAAGTTGAAGCACAGAAATGAATAACTTTATTATGATAAAATAGGACTAAACAAAATATTTACCAGAGTTCTCAGTGAAATTCTTTTGTCCTTGCTGATATCTACTCCAACAAAGGCACCGTGTGCAGGTTTGTAAACACCCTCTCTCCTTGATGAGCTAATTTTGGGACACAAAAACAAATAATAAGAAGAAGGAATATAATTCATATGTGCCCCTATGAACCTTGACATTTTTTTATTAGTACGGATTTTACCCTCTAAATATATATAGAACGTTGATATTCTGTCCCCAAATAATGCAACAAATGACAGTTCCCACATACAGGACTAAAACCAGGAGAGACACCTCTCCTCCTGAAAAATAAAAAAACATGCAACTTCTACCGGACGGGGGGGTGGGGGAGACAGTACTTTCAGATTTTCAATATATTGCAGTGGAACACATGAAATTGTCTTGTTAATTATGATAAGAAGTTGAGAAAGAGTGCCTTTTTAGGTCAGAGCACATGAGAGTCATGTATCTATCAGAGCTTTTGTATATCCTGAAATAGATAGCAGTGTATTCTTCCTGGCCTTCAACATCACTAGTCAAAACAAAAAGGCCAAAGGGGCCAATTCCTCCCTCATCAGATGGTGTGATCTCATCACAGAGCTTGGAAGGATCTAGAAGAAATGAATTGTTAAATGATTCGGCACCTTCGAGGCTTGGTAGTTCAAATTCTACCTCAACATCTGCCTGTAATTAGAAACTAGTAAGTTCGTGAAAATGACTTGTTCAGTGAAATTGTTTTGCACTAAACTGAGTGGTGCCATGATGGGCCCAATTTGGTTTTCTATTATATAACTAATGCACATTTCTTTAATATCACATACCTTTTAAGATCAACAAATCGGGTACTGCGGATCTTTCCAAATCTAGTTTACCTACTGTTTTTTATGTAATGCCTGACTTCAAATGTACCGTTTTCCAGTTTGGGACCATGGCATTTTCTTATTTTTTTTATTTTTTGGCCCTAGTAATCAAGAATCTCAGGTTAAGCATACAAAGTAATACGGTACCGTATAACAATAGCATGCCACTACTGGTCATACCGCCTAAAGGTATTAATATTATATCACTTAATAAATACAATTATACATACCAATTGGGTCTGATTATATCAGTGATCCTAGTATTTGTACTTTCAGATCCAGTAAAATCTAAAATATTGCATAATTATATCCTCTCTCTCTCTCTCTACAACTATCAACTTGCCTGGGAAGTCAAGATCCCACTGATTTCATGTTTGACACCAGATTGCAATCCAAAATCACGCAACTGGATTTGTTGTTTCCTGAGTAATTTGATATCTTCAATGGGCCACTGAATTAGTTGCTTTCCATCAGTATCGAGCCAGATAGCCCTTGGGAATGTCTAGAAACAAAGGTAGGAAATTGAAACCTTAGAAATTTGAATAAGTACCAAAAAAGAGAATGAGATACTACAATTAAGCAAACTAAATAATAATCAAAGCGTACCGAATTTCATTAAAACACATACCTGCATACCAGACCAGCCTCTCTTGACATCATCTGCCTCACTATCCGACTCATTTACCCAAGACCAAAAAATTCGCCTATTGTTTTTGCTATCAAAGAAAGACTTAGAAGCATAAACGTGCCCGTAATCTATCATGGGCCAAGTCCTGTAATCATCTTTGTACCACTCATCTGGTACAAAAACATCTTTCTTCTCGTCATACTTGCCGACTAAGTAGTAATCTTGCAGGGTTTTCATAAGGCTCACTTTCAGAACATGTTTTATGTTTCCTGTGTTAACTGACGGATCTAACCCATCTTTACTGGATAGTGATACAGGAAAGAAATCAGGGCATTCCCACATTCCACTGCTTTGAGATTTGTGCAATGGAAACTCATTCCTTGTCCAATTTTTGAAGTTCTGACTCCTACAAAATAAAAGTTGAGAATGAAGATTCATGTCACTTAAGAATTTCCATACCAGGTCGGATCAGGTTCTGGCAAATTATTTTGTGGTTGTTGTCCTATGAGAAGGGTGTATGGTGATATAACCTTTTGGCATCCCAGTTTCTGACAGTTATCCAGTTTATTGGGTACCAATAATGATACCAACAGACAATGAAATGAATAAACCACGAAAGAACAAGATAAGTACATTCATACACAAAGACATGCCATGTTGCATTGCTGTAACTTATGACAAACGGCACAAAAGTAAAACAACAGGTCGAAAACTAACGCAACCATTTGAAAGCTTACTTGTATAACAGAATCTCAGCTCTTCCCTCCAGGTTAGCTCCAATCGCCGTTCTCCAGTGCCCGTCTTGACCGAACCATCCGGTAGTCGGGTCTCTAAAATTGTCGGGGTCGATATCGCCTACGGGAAGCATAATCGGGTTGTAACCCGATTTGGACCACTCTCGCAACAACGGATCCGACCCATTCTTCCGGAAGGCAATATTCTGCACGTTTCTCTGTTGGTCATCGATGCCGGTGTAAAGGATAACGGGTTCACCGGCCACGAAGGTGACGGAGCCGGAAAAGACCCCGTTAATGTCAAACGGGTCTGTGCGATCGAGTGCGACATCGAGCGCTTCCCAGTTGACGAGGTCGGTGGAGACGGAGTGGCCCCACGCCATGTTGCCCCAGAGTGGGCCGTCGGGGTTGTACTGGTAGAAAAGGTGGAACAGCCCCTTGTAGTACATTGGGCCTAGATTTTCGAAAGAAATTTCAGTGTTGGGCTTATATTAATTTTGGGCCGATATAAAGCTAATAGTTTCTCCAAAAGATTTCATATCAACTGATGTCGCTTTAGCTATTTGATTTCTTTCAAATAAACAGGGGCGGAACTAAAAAAACTAAATAGAGGGAGCTAAAAATTAAATGCACAAATTGTGGTTAGAGGAAATTGAATTCAAGCTCTTCACAATCACAACATAAACTCTTGCTACTAGACGACAAATAAACATGTGCTAATTTATAAGGGGCTGGACTATATAAAATGTCTAAAAAAATAAAATTCAATTAAATTTTAATGAGGAGGGTTCCAATGCCTCATGCCTTTCATACCTCATCATACCTCATATTTTATATCTTCATTTTCAAAGTCTAAATTGTCAATCCAAACCGTTCAACATGATATCCATACTAAAATATGGTTGGAGATGAAATTTTTTACTATTTTTTAAGATGGGTAGAAAATCACTGTTTTTTGAACGGTCCAAAAATAGTGATTTTGTACTCATCTTAAAAAATAGTTAAAAATTTTCAAAAAATATAATATTTCATCCCCAGACATATTTTAGTATAGATATCATGTTGAACGGTTCGGATCGATAATTTAGACTTGAAAAACGAAGATATAAAATATGAGGTAGATGAGGTATGAAAGACACGAGGCATTGGAACCGTCCTCAATTTTAATATATATAACTAAAATTTTAAAATTATAGAGTTAAATGGCTTTAGATCCGCCCCTATCTCTAGAGGCTCTAGTCATTGGGAGGATCCAATGAAAATCTGCCACGTGTAAATGACTGGTTCGAGTAGTTATCCTACAAGCACTTTATCCATCATGGAAAATGATTTCATTTCACGGAATTTGAGAGGATAACTTGGACCATATGAAATCCACGTGCGTGTTTGAGTTCTTACTCTTCCGCTTACACCTACCTCATATGATGGCAACTTTTGTAAATTTGATGAAAATTATGAATTATTTTTTCTTCTCAACAATGAATTCAAACGAGTATAATAATGGTTCCGATCAAACATTTTCAAATTGAAATCACCTCTATTCATCTCTTTTCAATGACATGAACTCATTTCTCCTTTATCATTGCTGCCGATTATAGCCAATAATTGTTTCTAGCAATCAAATTACTTTAAGCGTAAATAACTTGGGAAGAGATATGATGAATGAAGTGATGAGAGAAAACATACCATTTGGGTCTATTTGGTCGATTATCAATCCCGAATCAGAAGACCACATGCAAAGAAAGAAACAGTTAGACCAGAACACTGATATTCTCAAAAAATGAAAAGCTAATAAAATAATTGGAAAATGAAAAGGAGTCGATTGAGAGAGAGAGATTACCGTTGAGCCAGTTCTTTGAAGGTTGAAAATGGAATGCGGTTCTATCTGGGTCAATTTCCTTTAACTCGGAGCCAAGCTCTTCAATTTGGGGATAGGTTAGGGTAAGGAGGGAAGGTCTTGCCTCGATTTTACTTAATAAAATGATAATTTGGATGAGGATTGCATGTAAGATAATAACCCTAGCCATTAGGTGAAAGAGCAGAGCAGAGCAGAGCGGTGATATTAGAGAGTAGTTAGTCTTTGCGTTTGTATTGTATATTTGTATTACTTATAAGCAGGGTTAGGAAGGAGATAGACTTGGGAGTTGAGGTTATTGGATTTGGATCCTTCACGGATCTAAACTGTACCTTGAGATGAGAAGCAGATCCAAGCATTTTTAAATCAGAGGTGTGATCTGAATCGGAAATAAACAAAGAATAGATATGAACAACAGTTAAAAATACCAATCTGTGCATTTGAGATCCGTGGTCCATTGGCCAACTGTACCAGGTCGTTGGGTATATCTAATCCAATAAATTATTAGTAAACTTCCTCATTGGCCCATTAGTCAAAAGTGGATAATCGACTCCGTCACTTTGGAATAGAGACTATTGCCACGTATGCCCAATTATCCCATACCGGATAATCCTATCCTAGCTTCTGATTGATTCGGTAGTTACTACTATTCACGCTTTTCTACGAATTGGGTGGAGCCAAGTGTCAGTCATTTGTGACATACTCTGTTCTAAAGAAGTAAGAGTTAGTTAAATTCCGAGCTTTATCCAAATAGATTTTGTAGGGACATGATGAATTGATGACTAGGTGAGTTAGTTAAATTCCGAGCTTTATCCAAATAGATTTTGTAGGACATGATGAATTGATGACTAGATGATGAGAAAGAAGTTTATCCAAGTTTATGGCAAACTCGAATATATTATGGTAATATGAAAATGACAGGCTGCTTATAAAATTATATCCGACCGAAAGGTTTCTTAAGTTGCATGAACGCCCACCAGTTTCATCAATTCTCTCTTTCTGATGAAAATAAAAATAAGTGAATCAAGTTGGACGCACAATTTCATTCTCTGAAAATTTTATTATCAAATAATTCGGCAGGTTGGACCTGCTGCCTAGGCGTGCACGTTATCTCTCGTTCTGTTTCTTGACTTTTTCTCTCCTTGGTGCCAAATAGGAAGGAAAATTTTTATCCGTAATAATTAATAGCAAAGAAGAGAGACAAACAGTAAGAGTACAGTAATATTTATATTGGTAGTAAGATCGGTAGCAATTTTACCGATTTTAAAAATAAAAAAATTTGAATTGGTAGGAATTTTACCGATCTAAACCAGTTTGTTATTTTTCTTTTAATTTTTTCTAGTAAAATATTTTTTTTTTTACAAAAATAGATAAAGTACCTTAAAATTTAGATATATCAAAACATTTCATCTATTTTTTGAAAAACTTTTCATATTTTACTAAAAATCAAATATAAGAATTCTCTCCATCTATACATCAGAATTAAAAAAAAAATTAAAATCGGTAGAATTGCTACCGATCTTACCACCAATATAAATATTATTGTACTCTAACTATTTGTCTATATTCTTTTCTATTAATTACTGCCGATAAAAAATTTTCAAATAGGAATCTAGTTTTGTAACGATTAATTAATGACCATGAGGAGTTTGATCGTTGATTATCATTTAAAAAAATTTAAGTCGATTTAATAATGGTTAGATGCGTTTGTCCTATTCCGCCTTGATCCGCAGTATACGGAACCTATGCAGGGATTGGATGACATACAATAATTAATGTGCTATCATAACAAAATAATTTCTATTATTTTATTTTGGTTGTTGATGATATATTTTTTTTTCAAAGGATGGTGAAATTGTTATCTTGACAATTTCTGGTTTGACATTTTTTTTTTTTGATGATTGTTAATTCGTATTTAATTAGTAGATCCTAGTTCTTATTAAAATTTATCTATTTACAACTTTTTATAACTCATCATTTCTCTGCTTAACTCACTTTTTCTCTCCAGTATGTTTTATGTAACGATATGACCTAAAGTTATGTACAATAGAAAGGTTGAGTGATTCAAGTTGTTGTCAATTGTGAAACTATTACACAATAGAATTGTGTAATACCAAGAACACATCATCTCTGCTATGAAATTGTATAAGAAAGAACCCAAAATAAATTTGAAACAGGGGGAAAAAGTCTACTTAATTCTTCTAGCACTATTTAGAAATTTTATTGCTGGTTGTTCAGACTTTGGTACACTGGTAGTGGTAAGTGGTACTGTGGTAGCAATAGAATTGAGCTGTGAAGTTTCTCTGATTTAAATCTCTTTTTTGAGTAAAACTAGGGTGATTTTAAGTTCACTGAGCTTCTTTGTGAACTCAATTCTAAAATCGATCGGATTGGCTTCAAACGATGAATCCAAACCGTTGAAACTCACCTACATGACGAGTGATGCGTCTACATGTGAAAATTTTAAATTTTCGAATTAATTTTGTATAGACTCAAGTGGTCAAAAACGTTCAAAAAATGAATGCATTAAAATTAATTTATAAACTTTCTAATTTTGACCTCTTGACTTTACACTAAATTAATTCGAAAATTTAAAGTTTTTGCATATAGACGCATCACTCGTAAGGTAGATGAGTTTCAACAGTTCGAATTCGTCATTTGAAACCAATCCGATAGGTTTTAGAGTTGAGTTCACGAAGGGGCTTGATGAACTTAAGAACACCCTAGTTCTACTCCTCTTTTTCTTCAAAAAAAACCCCTAAATCCTATGATATGATTTGCAGATTTCATCTTCTCAGTCTTCTTTTTGCTCTCTTTGGCATTTAACATTTAAACACACAACCCATCTTTTGTATGTAAGCAAATAAAGTCGCAACAATTTTGTTAAGTTAATTTAAAAAAAAAAAAAACTAAAATAATCTATATATCCATGCTAAAAAAAAACTACAATAATTAATCTATAAATTTCTTTTTGCAGGAGCCACAATTAACCGCCAATGAGCCGTTTGATGTGTACGCAAAGCCTTTTTCATTGTGAACTCCAAAAGTATTTGCCATTTCTTTTTTGGCAGATAACATTGTTATTTTGCAGGAGTGTCATATCAACATTGTCAAGTTAACTGTAAATTGGATTGCACTTGCTTGCAAGTTACCGTGTTGTTTGATTGGAAACTTGAAGAGTGCATTTTTGGTTTTTAATTTGAAAGTTGCATTAGAGCATCTACATACCTGAAACTATCAGAGTTTCTAATCTGATGTGGCAGTTTCTAGACCAATTTCAGGGATGTAGACCAGTTTCTTATTTAGCAACTGTGCTTAATAATTTCTTAATAAGAAATCGTTTATAAACTGTGAGTTGGCAAAATGATTGGCTGATGTTCGCTGAAATTTTTATTTTATTATATTTTATTGCTGATGTGGCATTTTAGAAACTCTAAAATTAGTTTCAGGGATGTGAACCCTTAGAAACTCCATAGCCTATAATTTCTAAAAATTAGTTAATAGTTACTTAGAAACTCTAAGAGTTTTAGGAATGTAGATGCTCTTAGTAGAATTAATTTTTGCATGTGCAGTTGCAAAAAAAAAAAAAAAAAAAAAAGACTTTGCGAGGCTGTGTCAACAGCAAATATTTTAATTTTTGGGGGAATTTCATGTATATCCCTCATTTCAATATTACATATTTATCCCTATAAAATCAGTAATTACATATTTATCCTTAAAAATTGTAGAAACTCACATGTTTGTCCAATCTAACTCTATAACATATCAAATACCTCCAAAAATAATTAAATAATATTTTATTTATAAAAATAAAATAATTAAATAAAAATTGTACCTAACAAATTTTATAAAAATTGTAAGTATTCATACCTCGTCAAGCAAGTGTAAATAATTTATTTGTTAAGTATTTGTACTTAAGCTAGGAAATCACATTTATAGTAGGCGAAAACTGATACATGCTCATGTTAATCAGCATTTTGATATAATAAAACTATAGTATTAAACGATAATTCATCTTCACTCACGCTACTCTTAAGCACTAACTTGGCGATTATTTCATGGGTTCCAACTCCATAGCAATACTTGTTGCATTAGTACATCGATAATTCTGCCAGGTCCATACTAGTTCCGAAATGATACTAGTATGGGCTTGTTGTAGTTAGGTTGGAGATCTAGACGAAGCAGAAATGGTCGAGGTCACTAGATCAATTCTGTCCATTTATCCCAAGTCCATGGGTTGGATACATTTTTTTACTAGATTTTAAAATAAATTAATTTCACAAATGTTTTTCATTCATTTAGTAGTTTTTTATTAGCGAACGTGACAGTGTGGATTGGGTTTTAATATTAGACAGTTAGAAGTTAGAACAGAGTTAGAGGACAAAACGGGGATGAGAGGTTGGAGAAGATATAATTACTCTTAAAAAAAATCTATTCACATAACATGGTTATGATTAAAATATAATAAAGAATAGTCATCCACATAATTTGATTAAACGTAACAAGACTGGTTATGTTTAATTTTTTTTTTCAGATTTTAAATTATTTCATTAAAAAAATAAGAAAACAATATTAAAAAAAATTAGTCACAAAACGACAAAATCATGACGAAATCCATGACTAGTTTTCTTCGGTGTGTTATCTGGAGTACTTTCATAACCTTTTCATCTGATCACAAGACAGATCTCTTCGAAATTGACGGTGCAAATAGATAGGTGACGCAGTCGCTCTTTCCTCCAAAATAATTCATCTTATTGTCTCCGCATAAAAATTAAGGGGGAATTTCATGTATATCCCCCAAAAGTTTCAATATTATGTATTTATCCCTCCAAAATCAATAATTACATATTTACCCTTGAAGAGTGTACAAATTCACATATTTGTCCAATCTAACTCTATAACATATCAAATATCTTCAAAAATAATTAAATAGTATTTTTAAAACTTAAAATTGATTTTACAATATTAATTAAGAATATGTTGACCATTATGCCCTTCGTTTCGTTTCTGTCTAGTCTGCCTGAGTTCTTTTCTCTTTAAGGTACCAAACCTCCTGCCTCTCTTTCCAAACGTGCCAAATCACATATTTCTCCCCGTCTTCCCTCATCGCCTCCCCTCTCATAGATTTATGTCGCTCCTCGCTGCTTTAATTTTTCCATCTTCGTTTGGAGAGAGAGGCGGGAGGTTTGACGTTTTAGAGAGAAGAGAACTCAGGAGGACTAAAAAGACAGAAACGAAGGGGCATAGTGGTTAATATATTATTAATTAATATTATAAAATTAATTTTAAAGTTTTAAAAAAATATTATTTAATTATTTTTGGAGGTATTTGATATGTTATAGAGTTAGATTGGACAAATATGTGAGTTTCTACAATTTTCAAGGATAAATATGTAATTACTGATTTTATAGGGATAAATATGTAATATTGAAATGAGGGATATACATGAAATTCCCCCAAAAATTAAAATATTTGCTGTTGACACAGCCTCGCAAAGTCATTTTTTTTTTTTTTTTTGCAACTGCACATGCAAAAATTAATTCTACTAATGCAACTTTCAAATTAAAAACCAAAAATGCACTCTTCAAGTTTCCAATCAAACAACACGCGCAACTTGCAAGCAAGTGCAATCCAATTTACAGTTAACTTGCAAGTAATGTTGATATGACACTCCTGCAAAATAACTATGTTATCTGCCAAGAAAGAAAATGACAAAGACTTTTGGAGTTCACAATGAAAAAGGCTTTGCGTACACATCAAACGGCTCATTGGCAGTTAATTGTGGCTCCTGCAAAAAAACTTCATAGATTAGTGTAGTTTTTTTTAGCATGGATAGATTATTTTAGTTTTTTTTTAAATTAACTTAACAAAACTGTTGCGACTTCATTTGCTTACATACAAAAAATGAGTTGCGCTTAAATGTTAATTTCCAAAGAGAGCAAAAAGAAGACTGAGAAGATGAAATCTGCAAATCATATCATAGGATCTAGGGTTTTTTTGAAGAAAAAGAGGAGTAGAACTAGGGTGTTCTTAAGTTCATCAAGCCCCTTCGTGAACTCAACTCTAAAATCTATCGGATTGGTTTCAAATGACGAATTCGAACCGTTGAAACTCATCTACCTTACCAGTGATGCGTCTATATATAAAACTTTAAATTTTCGAATAAATTTAGTGTAAAGTCAAGAGGTCAAAATTAGAAGGTTTATAAATTAATTTTAATGCATTCATTTTTTGAATGTTTTTTACCACTTAAGTCTATACAAAATTAATTCGAAAATTTAAAATTTTCGCATGTAGACGCATAACTCGTCATGTAGGTGAGTTTCAACGATTTGGATTCATCGTTTGAAGCCAATCCGATAGATTTTTGAATTGAGTTCACAAAGAAGCTTAGTGAACTTAGAAACACCCTAGTTTTACTCAAAAAAGAGACAAGAAGTCAGAGAAACTTCACAGCTCAATTCTATTGCTACCACTTACCACTACCAGTGTACCAAAGTCTGAACAACCAACAATAAAATTTCTAAATAGTGCTAGAAGAATTAAGTAGACTTGTTCCCCCTGTTTCAAATTTATTTTGGGTTCTTTCTTATACAATTTCATAGCAGAGATGATGTGTTCTTGGTATTACACAATTCACATTGGTGTCACCTGCTGCAGTGTGTTACTGGTCTGGGCTGATATATATCAAGCCCTTGTAACATGTCATCTTTATATGATTAATGAGCTTTACAAAATTAACTCAACAAATTGAGAGAGAATTAACCTGTCTCAGTCCTTGTAGCACAGCCTTACGATGCAATAGCAAAGTTAAAATAGAAGCTACACGACCCGCACCAGCCAACAAGTTGGCGTTTCTAATAGTAGCCTTCATGGAATTTATTAAGGTTCCATATGTGGCTGCTTGACCCTCTTCAATCGCTTGGATAAAGGAAAATGTCATGGCACCCGTTGAAGTATCCTTTGACATAGCCTGACAAGGTATTGCAAAAGCTTTTAGGAACATTTTTTTAGTAAAGGTTGGAGGTCAAGCCATCCAACTATTTAATATCCCATAAAGGATTTGTCCCTTTCGGATTTTGAATCTGCGATTCCACACAGAGAGCATTGTCTTTGCCACTAGATCAAATGCTGGTTCTCGCTTTTAGTAACATTTATGTGGGCAATTGCAAAACATTAGAAACAAAAGAAAATCTGTGTGATTTCGTAAAGCCTAGTACTGGTAATGTATCGTTTCTGTGACTGGTTGATGAAGTGTACACCTCAATCAAAATATAATAATCTAGTTGAAAACAAGCAAAGCAAGATAATCCTTTTGGTACTAGTGCAAACTTAAATAATTACAGCAAACTGGTATCGAGTGCTCATTGATTGTTATCTGGAAAAAGGACCAAAATAGCCAATTCATACCACTGTATCAGCAGAGGTTTGATTATCATCACAGCCACTGAAGCAAAAGACTTCTCCTCCACTGGTACCTTTATTTTGTCCATTTTTTGGCCTGTGATCCTCCCAACTGTATTGCCCACTCCTGTAATAGTTTCACAATTGAAAACAACTTGAATCACTCAACCTTTCTATTGTACATAACTTAACAAATAAAATCTAATAAATGGAAAAAAAAATGAAATTAACTGACGCAGTCATTTTACAAAGGAAAGGCAGATCCAACACAGTCCCACTATGGCATGCATCAACAATGGCATGAAGCTTGGCCCCACGCGGCAGTGGATTCACAATGGTTTCATTTATCTCATCATCTATAATCATTCCTTCTTCCTCGAAATCCACGGGAAGAATTGTTTCGTCAAACCCATCAATCTCATCGCCATTTTCATCTTTCTGTTGACCACCATGTCCAGAATAGTGGAACACCAACGAGTCGCCAGCCTGACACCCCTGAACTAGCCAGTAGAAAGCCATGCGTATGTTCTTCTTGGTAGGTACTTTGTACGGATCAGTTTCTTCATCTGCATCTCAACTTTCATATAATGGTGAGGTTAATATCATAATTTTATTACATGGATATTAATTTCTTGTCATCAAATCAAAGTAGCACCTAGATCAACTATTGTAGCGAGGATTATTAATGCAGACATTTGACGATATGACTTTTGCAAGAAATTTGATGGCTTAAAATGCGCATTATAATGTCGTTCTTTGTAAGGCTTAAATGTCCCCTCCCGGTATCAGCTGGTTTGCAACTGGTACAATAAATAGCCTCCCAGTATACTGAAGCCTGTCTGACAGCATCTTTTTTTCATCAAGGATACCCATCTGTTTACTACATAATCCACTCATGATCCGTAAAATCTCCATTTTTTTCATCTCAGCAAGTTTATATACATGATAACTCAAAATATCTCCAAAATTTTGTCTCCGTTTTGTCTCTAAATTAAGCCATTTATGGAAGTAAATAATGTGAATACATTTGATATAAAACCTCCTGATCATTGACACAGAGCCAAAACTCTGCAATTTTTTAACATTCACATAGGAAAGTAATATGGATCATGTCTACTTTACTTATTCTACGATCTAAATTTACTTACTCTATATATGTTGAAGGCATTTTGTACAAAAACAGAGGCACTGATTTGATTCGGTTTCCTGTGAAAGATATGAAGCCAAGATAATAATGATTATCACCAATTGACTATCTTCGTTAAAAATCTATCTTGGACAAAAAAATGTTATATATTCTAGCTTACATTTATTTTATTTTTTTACAATCCTGTAAATAACTATCCAATTCTATAATATTTTTTTAGAAATTCTCTATCATCTGAATATGGTCCATCCGTTCATGTCAAGTTCAGCCCAATTTGGAATGGGTTAATCACCATCTAAAGGCGTTAAAACCAAACTATTAAATGTTGCATATTGTTTGATGAATGACCAATTTTATTTTAATTCGCCCAAATTTCTCACAAGCCATTTCTAATTTAATTTTTAAATTTGGACAAAACATTGTGTCATTTTTTCAAATTTATCAGATAGTTGTAGCATAGAAATGGATGCACGGCATAACTACTATTAATGTTAACTTTGTATGCTAAAAAATAACAGAATGTTAGCATTATCCATGATGTACAGAAAGAAGCAGGGGACCCACCTGTCAGCATGAGAATTGACGACTCAGGGAAGTGAAATCGATTCACAAGCATATACTTCATACACTTGGCATCATTAAGGCACCCCTTCAGCTCGTACTCAGAGCCTTTGTATGAAATCCCACATATCACGGCCTTCTTGCTCCCCTGTGCGCTCGGTGGAGCCGGGGCCCAGGGCACTGACCCACTGTACGGCGCCGGCGCATAGGGATGGAGGTGGTGAGAGATAGAATGGTTATTGTTGTAGTAAAACTGAGGAGCGGGGATGGAGCGGGGAGCGGCCACATGGGTGATCGCACGGCAAATTGCGCAACGGATCGAGATGGCGCCTGGTGGGAAATGGAGCGTGGTGTGACAGTTGGAGCAGTCTATCACCTTTTGCATTGTGGCTGGAGATCGATGAGGAGAATGGAAGAGACGAGGTGAAGTCGCTTGTTTTCTCTTTCTTATTTTATCTCTGTTTTCTCTTTCTCGTTTCGATTTGTAAGCTGCGAGGAAAGGAAAGGAAAAGGAGGAACAGTTCAACGGGTAGTTGACCGAGTGATGTTGACCTGTGAGAATTGTCTAGTTAAACCCGACTCACGGTACGATGAATGGGTCCCGTTGGCAGGATTACTGTTTCTATTGGGGACACTGAGAGTGGTCTGTGGCACAATTGAGTCACTGACACAGAAACTACGCGTTTGGTCTTATCATTTATTACACACCGTGTCTGTTTTTCCTACAGAGTCAAGTCAAGGACGACCTTTTTTTTTAATCTGAGAAGCCCGCAGCCGTAGGAATTCATATCCTCTGCATTAACTCAAAAGGGAATCTTTTGAGTTAATGAATTGTGACCATCCGATCTGTCTTAAGATTCGTGCGGACTAGATCCGCACGAATATTGAAAATCCTCCTAAGTTATAGTCAGAAGACGGATTAGCTCCCTTTAAAATCAGACGGTTCAGATTCATTAACTCAAAAGATTCCTTTTTGAGTTACTGCAGAGGATACACGTTCCAGCCGTAGGCCATGTCAAGGACTTTTCAGATTATTCTTTTGGAACAAACAAAAGAAGGGTAGCAGAGAGTGTCTTCCAGCTCATGAGCACAAGGAAAGAGAGAATTTTTCACAAAAATAATCCAGGGCTAAATTATTAGATTAGGTAATGAAAGGGTCACAGTTTTATTTTTAAAAAAAATTTAATAAAATTTAAATTTCGAATTACAACCTTTTTCATAAAAAAATATTACTCTTTATATTTTGTATTTAGTAAAGGGTTTCATTTTTTTCTTACGGGTCGCTTAATTCTAAACACTGTTGTGATTTATAAAAATAAAAATGTGCCTGTTTCACTAAGAAACATGTTTATTTTTTTGCTTGTTTTTCATTAAGAAACATCACTCATGTGATTTATGGGATAAAAGAGGCGACTTCTTGAAAGTCAAGATCCTTGTCGCACAAGGAAAATCAAGGAACCGATCGACGACCACTGAAATTATAAAAAGATTTAAAATTTGATTATAACAAATCTCAACGTTTCTTATTAAATCTTCCATCAAATTAGGCTAGATAATTTTTCATGCGATGAAAATATACTAAATTTATTTCTCAAGCATGGCGCAAAAAACTCTTCATAGTAATTACATATTCAAAAGGGTCATTGTCTCGTAGATCTTATGCTTTGTGAAGGAAATGTATTCTCTTGCGTTGGTATCATTCCGCGCCGACATTTTTATTAATATCCAAAGTTAATTACAAATTAATAAATATATTCAGAATTAGTGAAAATTTCAAAAAATGTCCAAACCGGTTAGATTCTGGCTAGTTTTCTTTTCCCCATAAAATATAAGTCAGCGGGTAGAGATCCGAATGTATGAAAAGGGTTCATTTTCATTACGGAAGATATAAAAGTCGGAATAGCATGAGTTTAATTATTTGCGAGGTTTCATGTGGCTTAAGAAGAGTCAGATAATGAGATATAGGCCATCTAAAATAACGCCAAAAATAAAAGGCTCACGCTATAGATTCCGGATAAGTATATAGACCTCTAATATCATACATATGCATGCCCTTATAATAGAGTTGCAGTCATTCAAAATTTATTTAATTAATATGATTTTATATACAATCTAAGCATTCTTTTAGAATTCGCATCTCTGAGATATCTCATATTTTGTGTGACTTTTTAAAAAATCTCAACTGTTCAAATACGTTATTGTAAATTTATGAGAATTGGATATTCAGTATTGAGATTTTCTGTCATGTATTGTATTGTATATTGAGTATATATTTTTTTTGTTACAAGAGGAGAGGGATATTTATAGTGTCTAAATCTATTGTACCGTTGGTACTTTTTATTTGTTACCAACGGTAACATTCCTAAAAAGGTTACCACTCTATTTTTCTAATTTATATTTTTACCCTTAATTCTTATTTCTATTTTAACTCCTAATTATTCTTTATTCTCAACAGTTATGCATGAATGTCAAAGCTCAAATAATATTGCGCCTCCAAATAAGCACCAAACACGTCGGTCACGCAAAATATGAAATATCTCAGAGGATACACACTCATTCCTTTAAAAAGCTAGTGTATAAAAGAGATCGGCTAGTATGATATTAGTATAATTTCAGTTCAATTACTTTGCCAATTCACCATTTCTTCACAAATTTTGGTTATGCCATTCGGACTGAAATATTTTGTCCACTCTTGACTCAAATTATAATTACGCCACTGTACACATACACAATAATCATAACATTCCACATAATCAAACCAGTAATCATCAAACATATAAACAGACTATTAGGGGGATCTGGAGATAGAGATATATGTATGAGCATAAAGTGTTTATATTTTTCGTACTTATTTGCTATTTAAGTCTAAAAAAATCTAACATTACGTACTGAATTTATTGAATATAAAAAATATATAATAATTTCGAAGATATTAAAAATTGAGGATAGGCACTTGCCCGAACATATACTCCTTAATAAAAACTATTCCGAGGCTCTGACATAATGCGACGAGTATGGTGTCAATTTATTATTTGATCTGAATGGATTGACCCAATCCAACCCATACACGCAGTGGCGGAACCAGGAATGATCGGTAGGGGGCCTAACAGGCGGTTGATAAATCCAAGAGTGTTCGACAGAGGGGGTGCTAGTTTTTTTTATTAAAGAGGGAATGCCAGAGGGGGTGCGAAGAGGAAGACAGAGGGGGTGCCAGTTTTTTTTTTTTTTTTATTAAAGAGCTATGTATATCAGTATATGTTTTATGGGTCAAGGGGGGGCCAAGGCCCAGGCTGGCCCAGGCCTTGGTTCCGCCCCTGCATACACGCAGTGACGTAGCTAGGATTTGAGACAGGAGTAGACAGATATCGATCGGGTTCTGATTTTTTTCTAAACAGGTTCGGATTCGAATCGCCTCCATAAAAATATAAATATCTATTGTGCAGACGGCCATAGAATCCGATATGATGATTTTAAATGAACAAAGATTTAAAAATACCCTTCTTTCCTAATTAGATTAAACGACTCACACATCCATCTTTGAATTCTGAACTGACAATTGTTAGTCCGAATTGAATTCAGAGGTAAGCAGAATTAAATATTGGAGTAGGCAAAACCCATTAAAGAATCTAGTCCAAAAAAAAAAAAAATTCAGGGGTAGACAGTTGCCTACCCCTGTGGTACTATAGCTCTGCCACTGCATACACGATTGATTGGATGATTAAACGTGTCTGATAAATGGCTATTTTTTTTTAACCTTTCTCTGTCAAGTTAAATAAGGATATGGCCTAATCCAATCCGTTTAATTTTACCATTTTTTTTATCAATTCCTGTGATCATACTCCTTAAGCTCCAATTAAAATGCTCATATAGATGATTATTGGATAAGGTTCGTAAAATTCAACAACAGATTTTCTAAGCCCTGGATGAGGATCCGAGAAATACTCCCGCTGAATAATATCATCTAATCGATACCATGACTGATAGAAGATAGTTTTGAGCATCTGGATCCCTTTTGCGGGACTATAGATAGCATGTCGTTTACCAACAGATTTATAAAATAAACCATCACAACCACGATTATCAATGCTTTCATCATACTCATTATCAATGCTAGCATCATACAAATTATGAATGGTAGGGCCAGAAGAATGAGAAAAGTTATCAACAGACTCATTATTACATCATGGTACATCTTTGTTATTAAAGTATGTTTTTGAAGAATAAAAAAGAACAAGAAGATAGCTATGTCTATTAGGATAAGAAAAGCATGGTACATCTTTATTATTAAAGTATGTTTTTGAAGAATAAAAAAGAACAAGAAGATAGCTATGTCTATTAGGATAAGAAACGTGGCGTACGATGCTAGTGTGTTTAAAAACCCTAAATATAAGAGACAGCTGCTGGATAGAAGCATACATGGAAACATTATTTCTCAAATTCAATTCTGCCGGCACTAAATAAAATAGTGGTTACCGGACTTTTATATGGATGGGACCACTAGTGGAAAAAGTACAATTAGTATCAGTCCATCAGTGTCGGATTTTACATTAAACCGATACTGATATATATCAGAAACGGGCATATTAAACAGCCGACCTTAATTATGCTTATCAGGAACAGTTGTATTTTAAAGACCGTTCTTGATAGTGCTGGCCGAATCAGGAACGGCTCTTTACAAAGAACCGTTCCTGATTGTGTGTTATTAGTATCCGCTCTTTAAAACAACCGTTCCTAATAGTTTTAAAAACGGCCTTTTATTGGCCTCGGAAAAACCCCAACTCGAAATCAAATCCCCACCCCACAATCTCCGACTCTCCAACTCTCCAACCTAACCAGTTCGCAAAATTTGAAAACCCTAATCCCTATTCGAGTTCTTCGCCTTCTTCGCCATCTCTCTTCCTCTCATGTAATCTAGGCTTCCACCAATGACGAACGCCATGAAGTCCTCGATCAAGTTTCGCGACGACCAAAAGCCTTTGCTCCGTGCGAAGGTCCCGATCAGTATCCTCGGTCTCCCCTTCCTCTCTGGCGTCTCCGCCGGAGAAACAAAGGAGCTCCGCCTCGACCTAGGCACAGCCTTCGAATCATGACGCTCATTTCGTGTTTCATACCGGCCCAATGATCCGGTAACGCCGTTCTCTCTTGTTGTCAAAACTGGGGTCGGATCCTTTGGGTCGCCGTTCCAAGCCCCATTTTACAACTACAATCCGTGAGGCGAGCACCTCGACCTCGACCTGAGCACCACGATCCGTGAGGTGAGGCGACTCGTCCGGTACTGGCCGTGAGGCGAGGCAAATGGTGGAAGATCTTCGGTCGAGATGCGCTGAGCTTAAGGAAATGGTTGAAGACCCACTACCTGAGGCAATCAAGTTTGCTAATGAAGTGGCTGAAAGTTTTCAAGCAAAGGCAGGAGGAAACGAGATTGGCATACCGGTAGACAAGGGTGTGCCAGAAAATTGTAAGGGTAAAGATGTAATTTCTACTGGAATGCCAAAGCAAAGTCTCATGGATCGTCAACCAACAGCTTTCCATTATGAGGTAATTTACTACTTTATTTTTAACTGCATACTCAAGGACCCCTTTATTGGCATTTCAATGGGGTAGATGACAAGTTTTGGATCTTTTGGAGGGCGAACATGAAATTGTCACTTCCCTATTTCTCTAAGTTGTAAGTTTCAGGTTATGTGACATGTATTGATATGTGTGTCTATGGTATCTGTAGTGGAACGAGACCGCTGAGGTGACGTCAGATATCTCAGAGGGAAGTCCAAGAAGGTTTCATTTGGCTAGCCCAAAGAGAATTGCAGTTTCTCCTCTTATGCAAGTGGCAAAGAAAAAGCTTGGTGTAAGGAAAAAAACAAGAAATGGAGTGTACTAGAGGAAGATACATTGAGAAATGCTGTCAAAGAGTACATAAATTTCTCTATTAGCTATGTATTCTTTGATTGATTTACCTCAGTTTCTTAACACTTACTAATTTTGTTTCTTAACACTTACTATTTTTGTTTCTGATCCTGAAGATTTGGAAGAGGGAATTGGAAGAAAATGTTGGATCAGTACCGCTATATATTTGAAGAGAGAACAGAGGTAACACTTTGTGATATATTATTTTTTTTTTCATTAATAACCCTTATGCCACAGTGCCACTAGGCCCACTACAATTATATTATATACCCCTGAAAGAAATTATGAATGTCATCTTCCCTTTAAAACATGTAGTTGCCTCGTTCACTCATCCCCAAATTCCCTCTTCTTTTTCTTGCCCTGATCTAGGTAGAAGGTTACAAAGATAGGTTACAACGATATTTTGCTTGATTTAGAAGGTTTAGCACATGATATTTTGCTTAGATAGGGAAATGAGTAATATTTTTTTTCATATTTTGAAACTGTATACATAAAACTGCTCCTTAAATCTAAGATGTTCACTGTTTATTGAGCAGATTGATCTCAAAGACAAGTGGCGAAACATGATTTTACTTCTCGGGTGGTACTATCATTCATATTAGTTATAGGTTGTAAGAAAGAGAAGCATTTTTAATTTAAGTCAAGTAAATAGATTTTTTATGACAATTAACTTGGATAATTTTGTGTCTTTTGTGTGTTTTGTGGATATATGGAATTAAATTTGGATATTTTTTTATGGCAATTAACTTGTTTGATGTCTTTTGTTTGTGATTGTGGCATATTAATTATTGATCTAAATGTGATATTTGAATTAGCTCATGCGAATACCCACATTTTGCAAAAAAAAAAAAAAAAAATTATATATATATGAACAGTAACGGTTGTTTATTAAAAGGCCGTTCCTGATTGTTAAAATCAGTATCGGTTGTTCTTAAAGGCCATTCTTGATTATCAACATCAGTATCGGCTAATAACAAACAACCGTTCCTGATTGTCCATATCAGTATCGGCTATATCAAACAACCGTTCCTGATTATGAGATTTAGTGTCGGTTATTTAACCGTTCCTGATTAGTTCTACTATATGTAACAGTAGGGTCAGAAGAATGAGAAAAGTTATCAACAGACTCATTATTACATCATGGTACATCTTTGTTATTAAAGTATGTTTTTGAAGAATAAAAAAGAACAAGAAGATAGCTATGTCTATTAGGATAAGAAAAGCATGGTACATCTTTATTATTAAAGTATGTTTTTGAAGAATAAAAAAGAACAAGAAGATAGCTATGTCTATTAGGATAAGAAACGTGGCGTACGATGCTAGTGTGTTTAAAAACCCTAAATATAAGAGACAGCTGCTGAATAGAAGCATACATGGAAACATTATTTCTCAAATTCAATTCTGCCGGCACTAAAGAAAATAGTGGTTACCGGACTTTTATATGGATGGGACTCATGAGGTTTATCATGAAAAAGAGTGGGAGAAACAAGAACTAGAAGAAAGACAGTAAGAAAGTGAAAGAAAGGGAGGTAAAAAGAATTACCCTAAAGAGGGATCAAGAGATGGAGTTACTTTTAGAGAGACTATTAATAATACTCTTAAAGAGTGCTCATGAGAGGAGTGTACTTTTCATTTCGAAACCGAGTTAAGTTACAAAATCACCAAGTTTTTAGGTCTATAGAAACCTGAAATGAAACAATAACCATAAGTTCTTCTAAAACTAAGATCATAGGCAGTACAAACAGCCACCCAAAACCACACGCAGGTCGGCAGGTGGCACAACTAATTAAGATTTATTATACACTAATTATTAATTAATTGACATTAAGTTGCATAAATAAATAAAAAATATTACATAATCAATCAAGTGACACTGGTCGAATTCGGTCAATTAGTTTTGACCAGCGTTGGTTCGGACCTGTATATAAAAATAATAAAATAAGAATAATCTGGGTAATTCAATCATATCGATGACTAAATGGGTCGGGTACAGATCGGATCCTACCTGACTCATTTAATAGTATTTTGGTTGGATTTAGTTTCAAATTCAACGCTAATTAAGATTTATTGTGTATTAGTTGATATTAATATGTATAAATAAATAAAATGGTATTAGATTATTAATTAATTAAGTGACACTGGTCGAATTCAGGTAGAATAATTTT
Organism: Carex littledalei; assembly: GCA_011114355.1. Lineage (NCBI taxonomy): Eukaryota > Viridiplantae > Streptophyta > Magnoliopsida > Poales > Cyperaceae > Carex > Carex littledalei. The sequence goes on along the minus strand of CM022099.1, from coordinate 8,934,919 downwards.
GACCAATGTCGGTTCTACCTGTATTAAAAAAAAATGATCCGACCCTACCCGATTTATTAACATTCCTCAATAACAAAACAGATCGGATCAAATAACTGAACAGATTGGATATGGATCAAAATGTCTTTACCTGCAAATTCAGATCTGGTCCGTATGAAGATAATAAAATTGAAAATAAATCTTTTGTAATTCCGAATCCAGTGAACAGTATCATGTAATCTCTGCAATTCCGAATCTAGCCGTCGAATTTTTTTTCGAGAACGCATCTAAAAACAACTGATTTTTTTGTGCACGCATCTCGAAACAGTTCGACTGCTAGATTAGGATTGCAGAGATTTCAGGATCACTGTTCACTGGATTCGGAATTACAACATATTCGGACTCAATAAAATTATATTAATCTGATTCAAATCCGACTCAATCCAATCCATTGACATCCCAACTAATAAGTTATCTACAAACCACACTGGAATCTACAAAAAGAAGAGAGCAGCTTGGGTCTGATGGTTTTCGGGACCGTCCGATCTACTTTAAGATTTGTTGTGCTCACGAATGTTAAAGCAGACGCAAAAGTTACGAGTGTGAATCTTAAAGCAGATCGGACGGCCATCGAACCCATCAAACTCACTTTGAGTCCGATGGGCATCGGACCCAAATTGACCTCCAAAAAGAAAAGTTTTTGCTTGTAGAGAACCGAAACCCATTAATTGTTCACAGTCCTTGCCAGAGAATAATGTCAGTGGAAAACCACACCTTTGACATCTCTGCATAAGCCTTAGGAAATCTAGATTCAATATTAAGGTCTCGGCTGTCGTTTCACTACAAACGGGCTGAGTCCTCCATTCGATCCGACACCTTCCCTTTGCAAACCCCAATCAATCGCGGTCCAGTAGTAATGATTAATGAAGCCCATTAAGCCAGAATTTGGATCACCTGAAGTAACCTAAATTTTGAGTTTGGATTAAGACCGTCCGATCTGTTTTTGGCACGAATATTAAAGTACCCGTGCATTCCTCCTCGAACCGGATTGGTCTGGATTCTGATCGGACGGTCCATACGCAAACTCAAAATTTGGGGTTAATTTAGGGGTGTGGACAGATTAAGCCAGAGAACTAAAGAAAAATCAACAAATGGATCCTCGAATCGACCCTTCTCGCAAAGAAACCAGACCCCATGACATCGCTCGGATCGTCTCCTCACGCCACACCCATGGCCGCCTCTAGCTCTCCTCCGCCGCCGCATGAATACCCGAGCGCAGCTAAAATCTCAGACTCGATTTGCTTCCCGCAGTACACTGCCTCCCTCAAATGTACGCTTCATTTCCCTCCCCTCTCTCTGTCGCGTTTCTCTTGGTTTCTTCCTTTCCAGGGGGTAATTGCACTATAACTATCCAGTTTTATGATTCTTCTAGTTGGAGAGCGTAGTATTAACTATAGTTTTGACTAAAACCCTCTATCAGATATAGGCTTCGCTTTCTTTGTTCTTTTATATATTGGTTTTTTTTTTTGGGTAATGACAGGAGAACAACCAAATTTCTTGCTTGTTGGATTTAATTGTAGTTACTAGATTTCTAGTTTCTTCAATGAACTGCACAAACTTGTCTCCTGAAATGATTGAGATCTGTCAGGTACTTGATGTAGCACACCAGATATCACACTGTATGGTTTAATCTGTGAGTGGCTGGCCCTTAGATTATACTGCTTAAATCTGCACATTGAGATGTTTTTCAAGTTACTCACAACAGTCTAATTTACTCGTAAATAATACCCTTTTTGAAACTGATGCGTTATATGTAAATATCTGCAAATGAGATTTAAAGATTAAATTAGTGCGAGGTCAAAGAATGTATTGTTATACTTGTATTATAAAAATATATTTAGCCCTTCTCGCATGAGCCTTTTATGTTGAAGGTCATATGAACTCTTTGGTATAGTTTGGTTTAAAGCTGTCATGACACCTTCATGCACCCTGGAACTATTTGATATTAGTGTAAATACAAGGTTTCGAATATACAAATAAAATTTCAAAGTGTATATAAGTTGGTCACCTTTCCTTTAGGGGTAAAGATGTAAAATTTGAGTGCTCCAATTTTATAATTAGCTGCATATAAATTTTCTTATCTTTTCTGATATGGTGAGGATTTCTGACTTAGGTGTAGAGGTTAACCAAGAGAAGAGCAACTGTCAGCAATTCTTTGATGATTATAAAGAATGTAAAAAGAAAGAGGTATCACTTTCTTGACTTTATTTTTTTTCCTTTTTTTTGACTGATTGACTTAAGCTCTTCATAATTGGATCCATTTCACTGTACTTATACATACTTTTGGATTGTTAGTGCTTAGATCTATTCTGAGGCACTCATAATAGCTGACAACAAGTAATTTGTTGTTAGGAACTTGGAAAATCTTGGAATAGTTACAGTGGTTATTTTTTTTCCATTTACTTCTTGTAAATTCAAATATGAATTGAACTTTCTATCTATTTTTTGGTTTCATAGTCATAACTGGAAAGGGAGGGAGAAAGCAACCTTTACCAGTTTTTTTTTTTGAGTAAAGGTTGGAGAATAGCAACCTTTACCAGTTAAAGAGCATTTTTCGGGAATATATAATGTTAAGAATATATATTTGTTCATCTAAAGAAGGAATATAGATTTAGTATTTGCATGACATCATTTGAATTTGGATAAATATGAAAGTCTTTCTTTATACTTGCGTGCTTAAGTGGTGCGGAAAGAACTTTTCTGGGATTAGCTAATATTCTAGGGGAATGTGTTGGGCCATTTTTAACAAAGTAACAGCTTTTGCACTACCCCTTTAAATTTGGTTATTTAAGGTTAAAATGTGGGGTTTTTTTTATGCTAGATAAATATGTTCTCCATATCAGTTAGCATAAGTTAATACTTGAAGTTTCCTTTGCTTTGCATCTTGCTTAGTGGAGTAAAAAAATTTCTCTCTCTTTCTATCTTTTTCTTTAAATTTGTGACAGAGAGAGGCTCGACTGGAACGTAACAGCAAGAAATCATTCTTCAGTTAGAACAGGAGTTCTGAATCCTGCATTTAAGAGTGGTTTTCACTTTAACTGCTGCATTCTAGGGCAGTTTGAATGGAATAATCCAGGGTTTTTTGGAAACTGTGTCAGAGGATTCCATTTCTGATTTCATCCTTTAGTTTCAATTTTAGCTGTGCTAGGATTTGCCAGTTAGAGAGGTATATCCTAAACTTTGATACGTTTGAATGGTTATGAGGTAAAAAAAGAAGGAATAAAAGAATAAATTTATTTGTTAAGTTTGCTCATACGTGGTATGTATGTAAGAATGTCAGTTCATCACAATAATATGTGTATATATTTCTATAGCATATCAAAAGAGTGCATTTCTGATTTATGTTTTCACTAAGCACATGCTCAAATGAACACATGGAGTCATGGAATACATGCAAGAAAATAAAAGAGGCTATTGCCATTATGCAATCGAAAGAATTGCATAAAAGGATTCCAAATTGAATAGTTGCTCATACTGGCTGATATCTTTTACCAGTCATCGCCATCTCAAACAAGAAACAGGGTCAAAACTGACATGACAGTAGTAAGGCTTGAATGATATGGTATAAACTCAAGGTTCCAGGATTGACAACATACAGAGCCAGTTAATTAAAATGGTACAAAACGGCAATCAATCTCAATATAATTTATACGAGCATGAAAAGTATAATTAGATGCAGGAAATGTAGCTTTGATATTATCACACCACGAGATAGGAGCATGAGAAGTAATGAAGTGTAAATTTTGTAATAATTGTTGAAGCCAGACAAGTTCGAAGCTAGTTATAGTGAGACTTTATTACATGACCTCCGGGCTCGAGTGTGACACGGTGTGTTGCTCTTTGTTACACCAAGACATCAGGTTGGACTCTAAGAAGACACAAGACCCTGTAATCTAGTGATGATCATCGCTTCTTCTCCGGTTGCATGGTTAGTTGCAGATCAAAAGACGTTCGTTTCGGAAGAAACAAAGTCGTGCACCAAATTCCTCCACCATGCTAAGACCAAAGAAATTTTCAAACTGAACTTCACACCAATTTTTTGTATATGTTTGTATGAAAAGAGAATTATATATATTATATCTTTCTGATTTCTGAAGACCAATGGGATAGACAAATTGAATTGCTGAGAGTAATAGTTTAGAATCGTTGAGACTTGAGAGATGATTAATATGTTTCGTCCCTTCACACTCTTCCGTTTACAAGAATATCAGATATTCAATTACCAGTTACCAGTTTCCAGTTTCCAGTTTTTTCTTTAATCAAGTAGCTAGCCTGTTGAAAATACAGTTGGAGTTGGGCTCTTAACGTTTCCTGTCGAGATAGAAATATCCACCATTTCTAGATCTCGACGGTTGGATTGTTTTAGATAATTAGCCGTTGTTAGTTGAAAATGAAAAGATGCGTTGGCATCATCATATCCAGAAACAAATACTGATTGGTCCGTAATCAACACTGTGAATTTTATATTTAAAAACAATTGATAATTACATCTATTTATTTGTAGTGTATTTTTTTTTTTATCCTGAATGTGTGATTTTTTACATTGAATGTGTGTATTTTTTTATTTTTATCTGATATAAACTGTAACGAGCTAACTTTTTTTTTTGTAAAATATATTTTATTATGTTATTCCATTTTATAAGGATTTTGTGCTTTTCTCAATAAAGCAAGTTTTGGAAATATTGCATTCGTATAATTTCATCAAAAGTTGTAAAATGTGAGGTGAAAAAAATTGTTCGTTTGTAGTTTGTATAATAAAAGAACAAATATTTTTGTTTTATTTTTATATCACATATGTTATTACCTTACAGAAAAAGAAAACTACGAACCTCCTCATCATGTGATTGAAGAATAGTTTGTTTATTATAAAAAAAATAGTTAACTGTTTTTAAATATCATTTTGTTTATTTTATATCGATCAAATATACAGGAAAAATATAAAATGTATTAAATATTTTACTTAAAATACAACGACAGAAAAAAAATAATGTTGGCTTTTTCGTACTGATCGGATAACCCTGATCAAAGAAGTATAAATTTGTGTTTTTGGATTGTCTGGAAAAAAATATATATTCTAGCTAAAATTTATTAAAAATATTTAAGCACGTATATTAAAATGCACCATCAATTTTGTGCTTCAATTATGCTCCATATTTTTATCTTTGTTTCTAAAATCTGAATAGTCGATGCGAACCGCTCAACATGGATCTTTATATTAAAATGTAATTGAGATCAAATTTTATATTATTTTTTGTTTACTAAATAGTATAAAAATACTGTTTTGGATAGTCAATAATCTTCTAAAAACAATAATTTTGTATTTATCTAAAAAATAGTGAAAATGTTTCAAAAAATATAAAATTTGATCTCTAGATATATTTTAATATTAAGATCACATTGAACAATTCAGATTGATTATTCAGATTTTAAATACAAAAAATGCGAAACATAATTAAAATACAATTTAATCATGTGCTCTAAGCAAAATGCAGTTACGTAACTGCCTAAAAGTTTCTGTGAAATATTTTGCAAAATATATACGACCAGGTAAACATTTTGTTTTAAAACTCATTATTAAATATAATCATAAAAATGTCACTAAACGAGCAGAAACATTCTCATGTAATATATTGAGTGAGTCTATGGTACTATGCATAACACGGATTAGTCTGTATACATAGTTATATTTTCATTTTGAAAACTCTAATGGTCGATCAGAACCGTTCAACGTGATCTCCACATGAATATGTACTTGCAGACTAAATTTTATATTTTTCCGAATTTTCTTACTATATTTTCAGATAGGTAAAAAATCACTTGATCTGAAAATTCTAAACCATTCAAAAATAGTAATTTTCTATCTATTTAAAAAAATAGTAATTTTTTTTTAAAAATTAGAAAATTTAAAATATAATATATTTTCATATGAAAATTATATTGAACGGTTCGGATTATCCGTTAGAATTAAAAAAAAGAAAATATTGATCACTAGTACGGACCAGTCCGTGCTATGCACAGTACCATAGACTCACTCTAGTATATTTGATTCGGTTTCGGAGTTCCCAAATACAGCGCGCCCCTTTCTCCAAGAAATTTTCTCCTCTCGCTCGTTCTCTCGCGCTCGCCATGAGAAGTCTCTGGAGTCTCGAGCTCTATTAATCTCTAGGTTTTCCTTGTCACAGCCATGTTCGAGGGAGTGGTAAGCCAGGTGCTTGCCGGTTTTCTCGGCCGGTACGTGAAGGGCATCCAAAAGGACCAGCTCAAGATCGGTATCTGGAACGGTACCTAATCGATTCCTTTCTCTTAATCGTGCTTGTCTTGTTTTTTTTTTCCTGCAACGAGCCACACATTTAGGTTGAATTTCAAATTATGCTCCCTGTAGCTAAGGTTTAGTAGGAAATGAGAGCCCGAATTCCCATTTTATGCTTGTTTGGATGGAATCAAGTGAAATTTCTGGGAAACTAAAGCACCAGCAATTACTGGGATTACAATACCACAGACAGATATAGTTACTTGTGTCAATCAGGCCACCACAGTGCCACGCCAGTTTGGTACCAGACCAATTTGTTAGCTTCTTCAGATGTATTATTGTTCTTTCTATTATTATAATTTTTTTCTCTTAGCTAGTTGTAGACTTATAGTGACAATTTATTTTCTTGGAGGAATTACATAGTTGAAGTTAATTGCGTCATGGAAGTTAATCGCTTCAAGACACACTCTACTGCTACTAGGCATTATTTTGAACCTCAAGTGCACTAATTATTATTTGAATTTGCTGATCTCATTGCAGAGGAAGTATTGTTGGAGAATGTAGAATTGATTCTCGAAGCATTTGACTATTTGCAGTTGCCTTTTGCATTGAAGAATGGTGAAAATTCTAATTTAAATTATGTAATTGGCTTTTGAATGTTCTTAGAGTCTTGTTTCTGTTTGTCTTTTTTCATTTTTTCTTCACTACCAAGGAGAAAACTTCCTAATTTTGGCATATTACTAGTCCGCTCAAGCCAGATTTAATGTCTTTTTAAGGGGTTTCATGCTGATTTAGCCCCCAAGATACACATTTTTAATTTCCTTGTTTTTGGCTTTCATGTGGATCCAGAATTGACGAAATTAATATTATTTAGCTGAAGGTCGATTGATATTGAATTGCAGAAGTGAGGATTAATTGGGCCCAATTGTCATAAATTGCAGGACAAGCAGGCAAATTGAGCATAAAAATTCCATGGAAGAAGCTTGGGTGGGACCCAATCATAATTGTATTGGAAAACGTCTTTATATCTGCTTGCCAGAGAGAGGATACTGAGGTATGTTTTTATATCTGATATGTTCCAATTGCTACAAGGGTTCCTGTACCAGCCTATAATGTTCCACACTGCACCTACTATAAGCTGCTGCTATCTGAGTTCTTAATGCAATTATTATTTCAAATGTGGAAGCACTAAATTATGTATTTACTTGATTTTTATTTTCCTGTTTGTAGTGGAGTTTTGACTCTGTTGACAAAAGAGAAATAGCTGGAAAAATGGCTAAGCTTAATGCAATTGAGCTTGCCAAGTTCTCTAGCCGTGTAACAGGTATGTTGTCATTTTGAATAAACTTATACCAATTCCATTACATCTGGACCACAGAATGTAACAGCTGGTCCGGCCCGAGTTTTACTTAGCTATATCACTTGAATTACAGTACCGACCTCCATCATTACATTGTTTTACCAGGCTTTTACTTGTACCTTGTTTGACTGGTAATCCAAAAAGAAAGATATGTATTTTGTATGTGCCTCATTGACTGATGAGATAACTTAAAATAAGCACTAGATAGTAGGTTTTACCATGATTGTTTCTTTTTTTGTTTTTTCTTCCTTTCAGATAATCAAACTGGTCAATCATTTCTTTCATATATGTCTGCAAAGGTACAAATAGAGCTTTGTAAAATAGTAAAGAACTTTCTACTTTTGAAAATGAACTGCTTGATAGTTTGTCAAATTCAAGGTGATTGACTTCCACCTCTACAGATACTCGGCAATATCCAAGTTTCAATTCGAAATGTGCATGTTGTATATGTCGACGCTCACAAAAATGAGGTATGGTTCTTGTTTCTCAGGCTCTCCTGTTTACAGATTTCTCCTCAACAAAAGCTCTTCATCTTTAGGATTTTCGGATTTGAAGTCAGTTTGACCCCGTTAACTTTTATTGAATTCACCAGTACATAGACGGGTAATGACTTGATGTTCTGTTCTGCTATAGAAGAAAATGATATATCTTAGTTCTATGTCATAAAGGTCTGATAATGATTCCTACTTATGCAAAATCTTTTGCCAATACATTGACAGGAGAAATTTATATTTGGGTTGAGATTTTCAAGTCTGACAGTAATGACAGACACACGCAGGCATAATTTCTCTTTGTATGATTTCTAACCTATTTTGTCTTTTTGTTTCTCTATTCTTACATACACTTTTTAATATAATTATTCACATTTTTTTTTTCTTCTCTTAGGTCTTTAATAGGAATATCAAGATCTGGGCAAGTGAGCAAGATAATTGAAATATCTGATGCTTGTTTTTATTGCAACCGGCTTGATGAAGGCCTTGAAAACTTTATAACAAGTGACTTTATGCAATCGCGAGGCAGCATTTTGGAGATAGAGAGAAAAATAGATAATTACATCATTGAACCGTTTGATATAACTATATCTGTGCTAGTAAGTTAAACTTCTCATGCATGTGACATATTGCAAATTTTAATTCTGATTTTGTATTAGCAATTTGACCATTTTGGATCTGATACTTTATAAGCAATTTGACCTTTTCGGCTATTTTGTAGGCAAATAAGCCGGGAAAGCTTGACAGTGCTCCGCAATATGATATTGATGTTGAGCTAAATGGCTTGGTTCGTTCCTTTTTTTTTATTGTTGAAATTTTCCCTGGGAATAGAATGAAATTATAGCAGACTTTTGTCATCTTATTCTCCTTTGTGCGTTTTGCCTTCCCTTTTGTTTCCTTCCCTCCAGGTTCTTTCAACAAGTGAAATTCAAATTCAGAAAATGTTAAGTCTCTCAGACCATCTCACCATATGTGCACTGCGAGAAAAGTATGTTCCATTGGATAACTATATTTAGGGAAGCTAAATTAGAGTTTCTATTTTCTAATTTATAACTCTTCTCTCTGATTTGTGTTGTCTGATGTTCTTTTATTTATAAAAGACAAGGAGTAACTTGTTCTTGTAATATGCAGCATTTATGTATGAATTGTTTTCATCACTGGTCTTTGCAGGTATGGTCGGTACAGGCCGTCTCAGAGTTCTCTCTTGAATAAGGAAAAAGGCTGGCAACTTTTGTGGTGGCACTATGCACGAGACTCAGTTTTGTATGAGGTTCATAAAAATCTGAGGAAGACCTCTTGGAGCACTCTTGGGCAGAGACTGTAAGTCTCTACTTCATGCTCTATAATCATTTTATTTTGATTATGATCCTTTTAATTTTAGTTCAATTGTTGTATACCCTGAAGAAGTAGCAGTGTAGCACCCAGTGGTTTTTTTATTTGCAGATTATACTCATCCCTTTTACCTTAGGCACACAGCGAACTATTTTTAAGAAAAGTAAATAGATGGTGTGTTCCAGGTTTATGAACTTGTTACTTATAGTTCTTTAGCTTGATATGAAAAATGTTTGGAATACATAAGTCACATTGCTTTCCCCTACTTAAAACTCTGATTTTTTGTAATTGGAAGTAACTTCAAAATTTGGGTATTAGTGTTATTTGCTAATATGGCAAAAATAGTAGAAATTCAAAATATTACACATGTAATTTCTGCTGCCTTCTAATTTCAGAAACAACAAGCATAGATATGTCAATTTGTACAAGAGAAAGTTAGAGTTGCTGCAGAAAGAGCAGGTTAGCTTTTATCTGAGACATTTTATTAAATGATACTTCTGAAAAATTAGAAAAATATTTTGTTGTTGGTATCTTATTACTATGTAACAACTGTGCGTCTTATGTTGACTTTTTGTTTGAACATGCTATTTTCAGCTTTTAAGCACAGATATTTTGCAAGAACTAGAGGAAATGGATAAAGAATGTGACATTGATGACATCTTGAACTACAGAGCATGTGCAGAGAAACAGCTGCAGGTTCTCTCTCTGTCTTCAAACTTAGCAGTGTGCTAAGTGGTTTTCTCTCCCTTTCTGCACACATACACATGTGTGCGTGTGTATAATATTGCGGTAGTCTGTAGTCCTGAGGTGGCTATATGTCAGGAATGGTTTTTGATGAAATAAACAAGACCAACCTGACATAGCAGTCTATATTGATTGGGCCGCTTTATTGCAGGAATGCAAACTTTGTGTTGTACGTTTTCTGGTGGAAATTTGACTGTGTTCCATTTCATTCTGTGATTCGGACATAAATAAAATAATGCAATTGAAGTACCAAAAGTTTTTGTAATGTCAATTCCTAATTGAGATTTTGGGGCTTCAATTTTTTTATTCTAACCTGAATTTTGTTGAGAATTGCCAATGTGTTCTCTTCCTTGCTGGTCTAACTACATTCAGGTCAGATCAGCTGGCCGGGTTCAAATCAACAATTGCCAGCCCTTATTACATGAGATCATATTGCCTTCTGTAACTATAACATTTTTGTAGGAGGGGCTGTCTCGGTCCAGGTCTCTTTCTATACTTAGTGATGCCCAGATGTCAGAAGAGAAGCCCCAAACAGAAGAACAATCTTCAAGTGGGGGTCGTCGTTGGTTGAACTGGCTCTCTCTTGGTATGCTTGGAGCCGGTGGTACGGCTGATACCAGTACATTTGCTGGTGTAGTATCAGATGAGATTATAAAGGTTGGTTATTTTGTCTTTCTTGTGATACCTTAAATGCATTAATGGCTAATCTGCATATGTCATTCTGTCTAAATTTGAAGAACTTTTGGCATCAATTTTGGTGGAGGACCATTTAGTTAGTTGAGATAACATACAGTACCTGACATATTGTTTTGTCTTAGGTGGGATTAAGAATGATGTGTATATATAGAATAATAGAACTTAAACCTACTTAGAAGTAATTATTTTGGCCTTAAATTCTGACCATGAGGTTCTTTTACAGGATATCACTGAGGGAATGGAGTTCCATGTGGATTCGTCTTCAACTGACGGCTCTTTGGTGAAAGAGAAGATCTACACTTCTTCCATAAAGCTTACTATTTCTGAAACAATAGCATCAATTAGCCTGAGGTAGCAGCATGCTTCTTTCATACCTTGCAGCTCCTTATCCTCCCTCTCTTTTCCTCGGGGCTTATGTACCTGCATGTTTCTAGTAAAGTTACTAGTTTTTATTTTCTGTTATTCAGTAGTACTGGAAGAAAAATTGCGGAGGCACAGCTCTCCGGTTTTGGTCTTGAGTGCAAAGTCTGGGATAACTCGGCCAGCATTTTCATTTCTCTAGAATCTTGTAAGATCACAAATCCATGCAACGGGAATCTTCTCTTGGTGCTTGGAGAGGTAAGTTTCAACCAAACATTTTTCAAGTTTGTCCTTATTGCATATCAACCCTTCATTACTTCTATATATTCCCTTCTGTTCGCTCATTATTATTTATTAGTTTCTTTTCTAGTCTTCACTTGCTGGGGATAATTTCGAAAATCAAGGAGCTCTTAATGTGCAAATTGACTTGGCAGATTTAAATCATCATGCAAAACCCATGATTCAGGTAATTTTGCTTTTGTATTATCTCAGACACATATTCTTCGCAGTCTGATACTTTGGAATATTTTTGGTCATGTGTTAGGTTGTGGTTCATGCCGTTGAAGCTGTGTATGATCTGGAGTTCTTCTTGGGACTTAAGTACCTGCAAGATGTTTTAGGTTCAATCCAGTTGCAACACAACAGGGTTAGCATTAAATATTCTAGTACTAGGAACTGATTATGTGTTGTCCAACCAAGAGCTAGTGTGATGCTCACTTGTTTTACCTGTGGAATTACATGAAACTGATTTACTGTTATTGGACTAATAGCTCCTAAGCCTTTTTTCTGATCTATTAATCTAACTTAATGCAGGTGATGTCTTCATTGAATCGATTTGAGAATTTTTCAGCCCGTGTTTTTTCTAAAGTGGAGTGAGTTCTATTTTCTTTCTTGTAATTTTCTAATCTGTTAGTCAGCAAGAGTTTGGTTATTACTTTGATTACTTATCCCTATAACTTCTGTTATAGGTATCTATCTCTTAACCGAAACAAGCTTTGTTGGGATATAAGCATTCATAATTTTGTTTTTAGAGCTCCACTACAGCATGAAGCATTGGTAACACTTTATAAAATCTAAGCATTCTCTATGCTGTAGTTCACATAGTGTGTAAAAAGTCATAAATTTAGCTAATTTATTCATATTAGGTTTTTGAAATGGAGGCTCTGCATGTAAAAATGATCGATAAAACCACTCAATGGCATGAGGACATCCTTCATGGCTGTGATTTCATGGATATTTATGATCACTTCGAGGTTGACCTCATGTCTTGCGAGGTAATATTCAATGCTGCTTCCATTATCTTTTTGAAGATTGGGCTATTTCTTATAGAATATGGTTTCTTTTAGGTGAAGATATTGGCACCTAATGCAGATGCTGCTATATCCATAATGGACAAGTCAAATGGCTCTGTGCTACTTAGTCGGTGCCTTTTGTCAGATGAACCCAAAGTTAAACAGATGGAGGTAATTTTCTTGGGGCACCATTTGTTATTACATTGCCATACATCAACAAAATGATTGGTATACTATTCCAAAAAAGTGATTTGTATATTTCTGGCTTATATGTTTTTTCCTATTGTGAGTATATCGGCCTTGAACCTGTACCAGTCATGGCTGGTACGAAACCATTTGGAAATCTAAAAGTACAAGCTCGTTTTTTTTTAATGTTAGGCTGATTGGAAAATGCCATCTCTGCATTTGCATTTCTCGAAGAAAATTTACCGAGCTATAAATGAGGCACAACAATCTGTTGCAAAACTTGAGAGATTAGATGCTAAGAACAGTGGATCCAAAAAGGCCTCTTATATGAATGTCTTTGCATTAGTGAAGCTAGGCAAGGTCAGATTGGACCTTTGTCTGGATTACGATCTGCAAAGGAGCACAATGGTTTCTTACATTATAGAAGATACAGTTGTCAGGTTAGTAATCTGAGCATTTTAAAAAAATTGCTCGTAAAGGTTTAATAAAATATGAGCAATCCTCTTAAGGATTATAATACTAGTGTTTAGTGTGTACCAGAACATACTAGTTTTTACTTGTACCCAGGTGTGGCGGTGGCAGCTTGAGTGAGATGTTGAAGCTTGATTATTGCATAAAGCATCAATTGAGCATATAATTCAATCCAACTAAGTAAAGAAACAAAAATCTCGAATGGTCTGCATCAGTCTGTAGCTTCGCTGACTTGGTACCGTACTGAAAATTAAGTGTGGTAATCTTAAAAAGCTACTATTTATATTGTAACAAAAAAGTACACTTTTTCATCTCTTAAATTGCAGGTATGCCATTACAGAGTTTCCAGAAGTTTGGGTAACTTCACAGGCATTTGAAGTGGAAGCCACCGATTTCAAGGACAAACCAACACTGAACCTGTTACAGAGCTCAAATGTCACAGCTGAAAGTACACCTGAGGAAAGTTTTTCTTCAATTGTTGGTTGCTTACAGTTGAACTATCAGTTTCATACTGATACTCTCAATCTATGCTTGAACAATATGGAGTTTCATCTCTATCCTGAAATTTGCGGGCTCTTGTCATTGTTCTTCAGAACTCTTAACCCAATATCTCATTGTTCCCCTAGAACTGAGATAAATGGCCCATCTGGTGGGGACCATTCTTATTTAAATGAGGTAGATGGCCCATACTGTGGGGATGATTCTTATTTTGGATTTTCTAACTATGGAAACGATGGAATCTTTGCTAATCAGTTCCCTTTTCTGGTTCCATCTGAGTTGAGAAATTACTATGGCGAAGAGAGAATTCCTCTTTCCAAAGGCGCGACAAAAATTCTTGTCTCTCTGAATAGGATCAAGTTGCATTTTCATGACTGGTCTTGCGTTTTAGGCATTGGCACAATACCAGAAGCAAGCGTTTCTTTTTCTTACATTAGAAATTCTTCAGATTTTCTTATGTCAGTACGGGGCATGAAAGTTGTCTCGTCTCTGGCCAATACCAGCATAACCGGGCTTTTTTTGGGACCAGCGGAACCAACCAATCCAAATATAGCAAGTGTTCGTATCAGGAAAGTGGCATCTGACAAGTCAGTAAGGCCTATGGAGGTACGGTTTGCATTTCAGAACACTTGCTGTACACTATCATCTGAGTATCTTGCCTTGGTGGTAGGATACTTCGACTTGCCTGAGTGGGACCCACCACTGCCAAATGAGAAGATCTCAAATGTGAAAAAAATCTGGTACCAATTCGAGCTTGTTGATTCTTTTGTGTTTTTACCAGTGGAGAAGTGTGAGAAAATGTGCATGAGAGTTGGCATCCCAAGACTTTTTGGGAAGGTTATTAAAAGGGGCACATCTGCTGAGGCTGGTGCAGGCTTACCGCCACAATGCCTAATCAACGAGTGCTTGGTGCCTGACAAGAGTGACATTGTGGATATATTTGGAAGAAGTGTATCGATATCTTTTTGTATGCTAGCTGAACAGACTAAGTTCATGAAGTTTGAGGAGTATATGCCTAATTTGGGGTTTCCTCTTCTTGACACGCTAAATGCAGATATGTTTGTTCGGATGCCGTGGAATACTGGGCCCATTCCCGGATATACAAGTGTGCCTGATTTTCTTATGATGCATGTATGGAGTTGTAGCCTGGTTGCTCTAGGTAATTAAAGATGAACTTTATTTCTATTCAAAACAAAAGATAATGCTTATCAAAAGAATTTTTTTATAATATATTTTATTATTTATTATTTCATTTATCTTTTGGGAACTAGTCTGTGCTGATCCCTAACATTTGCACATGTACAGTATAGATAGGTCACTGTTATTGTTTGTAACTGTTGTTACCATTTTCTGATATAAAACTCTTGATTCAATGACTTTCTAATGTAACATTTTCGCTTAACTTCTACAGATGTGAACTTCCTACCTGCACTCGGAACTTTAGCTGATGTCATAGATGAGTTCTCAATAGTGCGAAAAGAATCCAGAAAATACAAAAATGATGCTCTCCTGTATTTGCAGAACAAAAAAAGTGGGGTTGTTTCTGTTGAAGTCCAACGAGACTCCATTCTTAGCTTGAAGCTTTGTCTTGCTGCCCTCACAGTCAACCTCTCTAAGTCAGATAAATTAGATTCATCAAAATATACTAGTGTGGCCAATGCACACTTTGGACTCAATCTCTCTCTTGTGCTAGTAAATCAGATACCAGTCTATATTGGTGCTGATATTTCGACGGTTGTTCTCAATTCATCTCTGAATTGTCGAACTCTAATGTCATTTACATCTGAGAGGTCTGATTCTTTGCATTTTCGGGTCAGTTATTCTGTCCGTGCGGAAGGAGCTAATGAGATTTTGGTTGCAGCACCTTTTCTAGATATTTGGTTATACCTGATTGATTGGAATACTATAATCAAACATCTTGACTTGTATACTAGGAAGAATGATAATACCTCAAGTTTGACTGATGGACAGGAGTCTCCAGTGTCACCTGATTTTGAATCTCAATCTGTTTCGGAGAGTGATGACATTGTTGATTTGTCTGTAAATTGTGAGAATTTCTCTGCTCGGTTTCATTTGCCAATTTTACGAAGGGAGGGGGATGAGTATAAGCATGTAACCTTTGCCTTTCATGGTAAAAATATTGAAGCCTATAAAGGAGAGAGATTTGTTAGATTGAAAATTGAACTCGAGATGCTTAAGGTTCTGCTTAAGATTTTACAAGATGGAAAAGAAGATATCTCCATCCCGTTCATGCAACTAAATAGTATGAAGATTGCAATTGATTCTAACAAGAGAAGTGCTGAGCTAGTGAATTGGCTTGTGGAAATAAAAGCGGAGATGATGGATATGGGGCTTTCATACCAGGTTTTTGGCTTCTTGAGTAACATCCAATTCGAGTTGCCTGAAGAGGAAATGTCTAGGTCAAATTGTAACCTTCTGCTTAAGGTTCACTTGCGCAAGGGTTCTATATTGCTTAGTGATGGAAGGGTATGCTTTATCTTTAATTATGTGTGAGCATACTAGGGCTTACTGTATGAGTCTTTGTGTATTTAATTATAATGTTTCTTTTCTTTTTTATTCAACAGTGGAGTTATCATGGACCTATTATGAAAACCTTTTTGAAGAATGTAACGGCACTAGTTAAACAAAAGGATAGCATGACAGAAGCTTCAACATCTGCTGATCTCCTGATAAACTACAACAATATTGACAAGGTATCTCAAAATTGTTTTTTTTTTTTTCATCTGTGGCAATATTGTTGTTGTCCCACTAGAATAATGATGACCAACATGTTGTTTATTAGGTAATGTGGGAGCCTTTCTTAGAACCCTGGAGCTTTGGGTTGAACTTTGAAAGGAAAATTGAGGGAGGAGTTACAAGAACACGTGCGACTACAGATGTTCAAGTGAAGTCTTTGAAGGAGCTTAATATTAATATAACCGAACCCCTGATTGAGGTTAGCTAGTAGATATGAACATATGTTATTACATTTGCAGATTTTGCTACAATGTAGGTTCAGTATCATTACCCTTGTTTCTATGTCATTTTTTTTATTTGAGCAAGGGTATGGGGGTAAGCCACCGAACCATTAATATCCACAAGGGATCCACCATCCGGGTTCCAAATCTACCACTAGACCAAAGGCTGGTTTTCCTATTTCAACTTTGCAATTTAACAAACTTTTTCCTTTTTTTTTTGTTGGGGGTTGGGGGTTGGGTTAGTTAAGTATCGTCAGAAACTTAACAACTAACAACAGGGTAGCTAGTAGCATTGTACTCTAATTTTAGTGATATCTTGTTTCTCATTTCAGTGAATGTCTTGTGTGTAGGCCCTCTTCAGGATCAATAGCATGATAGAAGACTCAAAGAATCCAAACTGTGGAGGTGGTGCCCAGTCCAACCCATCTGTTCTTGGTTTAACAGGCTCAAATGACATTGGTTTTAGAAGATATGCCCCCTACATAATTTCTAATGAGACAGGTCTTCCTCTGAGGTTCAAGGTTTTCAGAGGTCCCCCGAATGCTGATGAAGTGAAGCACTTCTCTGCAATTGACGAAAGCAACGTGCCTCCAGGGTATTTAGTTTCTAAATGAAAAATGATCATCATAGTGTCTTTCTCCGTGGTTTTTTATGGCAGGATTTAATATTTGAGGATGAACTCATCCTCATCAGAAAAAAATCACAAAAATTAGCAAAGAAATAAAAAAAGAGTTCAACTGCTGTGGTGTTATCCAAACTGAGGATTCTGCCTGTCCATTCCTCAATTAGGCACTAATCAATGGTACTGTTTGACAAGCTCCAATACTCTAATTCAGTGTGAAATAACCAACTAAAACACAATTCTTACTAAAATTAAATAAAAAGGATGGGTTTGTTATGTCCATACGACCCCTCTATGGTAGTAACCTCAATTCCTACAAAATTATAAGATGAACAATCACTAAACACCCAATGGACTAAAGTGAAGCATGCTAACAGGTATTGTGTACCAATATACATAGAAGAGATTGTAGAGGAGTTCTTCTTTCAGCACAGGGAGGCCCGCTCATCCGAGCAACTTATCGAGAAGAAACTAAACTCAGTACCACACCACATGATTTCTGTTCAATTTGAGGGGACCAGCGGACCCTCCATGCCTGTCTCTATGGATTTTGTGGGTGTGACCTCCTTCGAAGTAGACTTCTCGAGTGGTCAAAGACCAGCTTCAGCTTCTTCTTTGACTGTTCCTGTTGTACTAGAGGTCTCAATGCAACACTACAGCAAAATGATTCGACTGTACTCTACGGTCAGTACTGGAGGTCTTTATTGAATTGCAGTTTGCTTCTGAAAACATCATTGCTTAATTGTTATTTTAGTTTCTAAGAAGGAAATTACAAACTGAACAGGTTGTGCTGTTCAATGACACATCAATTCCACTGGAGCTGCGATTTGATATTCCATTTGGTGTTTCTTCCACAGTATGAACAGATTTTTACCTTTTGCTATTATTATCTTGTTTAATGGATCAAGTAAATAACTGATTGAGTGAATAAACATGTTTCATAAGAATCAACAAAGTAATTGTTTACTAGAGAAAGTATTTTTTTTTTTCCTCTTCTGACAAGAAAAAATCAATACAAAATAATCTCTTTCAGTTCTCTCTCTAACAGGAGTATTTTCTCATATCTTAAATAAAAATAAGGTCTTAGGTCCAATTCAACCAGGTCAAGAGATCCCTCTCCCTCTCCACTTGTCAGAGGCTGGTCGAATCAGGTGGCATCCCGTCTGTGATGGCTATTTATGGAGCGAAGCACACTTGCTCTCAAGTTTGCTGTCACATGAAAACAAACTAGGGTTTATGCGGTCTTTTGTGTGCTACCCATCCCATCCCAGCAATGACCCGTTTCGTTGTTGCATATCAGTTAACGACTATGACCTACCTTACAGTCAAAGGAAGTCAATTGACACTGGCCGTGGCAAAATAGCCTACGAGATAAGTTCAGTGAAGAAGCATTTCATGAGGCAAGTGAGGCTGACGACACCGTTGGTTGTGAAGAATTATCTCCCAATAAGGTTATCTCTGACTATAGATTGCTGTGGGAGTGCGCATTCAGTTGCTCTTTCTGAGGTTTACTGTTGTTTTTTATAATAGATTTAATTAATCTTTAAACTTCTATTGCTATCAATTTAAATAGTCATTCTTTTCTTGCTAAATATGTTGATATTTAGGTGGACACTGCCTCCATCTTTCTTGTTGACTCTTCAAATGATCTTGCAATCAATTTCCACATAGATGGTTATAATCCTGTCATGTCTAAGTTCCCTCGTGCTGAGTCGTTTTCTACTGTGGCTAGACGAAGGAGTTTGAAGTATTCCTTGAAGGAAACTATTTCCTTCTTTTCAAATTCATCAAATGGTATACTTCTCCACTTTAAGTTCCCTTTTTTTTATGCAACTTTATAAATACCGGACTTGACCAGCTTCTTATAATAGAAAATGGAAAAATCAGACCAGATTACAAGCCGGTCCAGTCTGGTTACCGTTTATCTATGGGGCCCAATTAAAGCCTTGTAAGCTGAGGACCTTTTTCCAAACATGCATAGGCATAGTTGCTGGTTTTTTCCTGGTTCAAGAAGCAAAGAACATAGATAGCAGTGCAGTACCTTGGAGAAAAAAAAATCGGAAGCCAAAGTCAGAATAATCATTTTTTTTTAATAATGAACAATTTGTTTGGATTTAAATAATATCTACTTTTAATAATCTGTTGACAGGGCAAAAACATTTCTTATTTTATTCCCCTTTTTGTCTAGTTTTATTAGAAATGTGCATTGTAATCAACATTTTTCCTGAAATAGTTAAAAAGCTATTGTTAACTGGCACTAACAGGTCTTTGCAACAATGTTCGTATTTTACGTGTTCTTCTCGAAAAGATTTTTCTTTATTGTATCTAGTGGTACTAAAGTTAACAGACGACCATTTGTAGGACCACTAAATGTAATCCTGGAGAGATCAATGGATGCATATTGCGGTGCAAGACAACTATGCCTTCATGTTCCCTTCTTGATATACAACTCAACCGATCTGACGCTTGCACTTACTGAGAATAACCATGAGGGTAGCTCAAGGTCTCTTGTTCTTCCTTCCATTTGCATCCAAGATGGGAGTGACCGGTTGAAGGAAAAGTGTGGCCTCTTAATTCTATCTTCAGGGTGAAGAACTGTTCTTTGCTAAAAATGTTATTTTATCAATAAGAAATCTCCTGTAGTTACAATGAATGACAATTTTTCCAAGCAAATGCACCAGCATTTTTATATGAATGTTACAAGTAATAGATACAGACGAGTTAAAATCGTCGCAGGTGTTCTGTGAGAAAAATACAACAGAGAGAAACTTTTTCATTTTTGAAGTGTTCAACATAACTCCTCTTTGTATTTTACATCAAAGCAGGTCTGATGTAGATGTCCCAAGTTCATCTTCAAGCACAGTTGGTACTAGCAGCATTGATGAAGAAAACTTTGAAAGAGAGGTCAAAGCACACATGTACATACCTCCCGAGCAAACACCAACATCTGAACTTTTAGTCAAGCTTAGTGCATGTGCACCTGTAGCCAAGTCTGATTTGAACTCAGTCTGGTCTAGCCCTTTTCTGTTGGTGCCATCTAGTGGGTCGACCAATGTTTCAGTTCCCAAGCCTGGCGGAGCAGGTGCATTTTTAATTTCTGCCACCTCTGTTCCTGTTTCTGGAGAACTTGTTGGTAGAACAAGAGCCATTGCTTTTCATCCAAGGTAGTGTTTTAACTCCTCTCTTGAGTGTTGCATTCATCAAATTGCCTAATATAATATTAACTCCTAAGGATTTTTTAAGTTCTTAATTCTTGTTTTTCTATTTATTTTTTTTAATTTCGTGGCAGATTTGTTATATGTAATGCGTGCAGTAAAGACTTGTTTTTCAAGCAAAAGGGGACGAGGTCTTTTAGTCGCTTGAATGTTGGAAAGCATACTTACCTACACTCTTCTGATACAACAAGGTCCCTCCATTTTAACTACTCGTTACAATGTTTAGTAACTGGCATAGTAAGTACATACTCTGGGCTTTCTCTCATGTGTTTTATTGCTCCTTTCTTTATCCTCTGAAAATGTGCTCAGGGAGTTTCTTGTCTCAATTCGATTTGATGGACCTGGGTGGCAGTGGTCGGGCAGCTTTCTTCCAGATCGACTTGGTGATACTCATATCAAAATGCAAAACTATGTCTCAGTTATATCAACCATGGTGCGTGTCGAAGTACAGCATGCAGATTTTGCAAACCATCATAGCAAATCTGTACAGTCGAATGGTAACTCTGCCACACTATTAATCCTGTTGTCTGATGACAAGACTGGTTTCATGCCATACCGGATTGACAATTTTTCAATGGAGGTACCCAGCCACTATGCATTCCTTTTAGTTTTTTTTTTTTTATAGATTTAATTCTTGTGATACATGCCTGATAACATAGTAGAGTAGATTGGATGAACTCTAAACATTGGATGTCTTGCTGAGGTTTTGTTTTTGTTTTTATTATTCAGAAATTACGAGTTCATCAACACAGGTGCGAGTCTATTGAAACAATAGTACATCCTTACACATCTTGCCAGTATGCTTGGGATGAACCTTTTTATCCTCACCGTCTCATTGTCGAGGTATCGTAGACTTTTCCATTTATTATTAAAAAGACATTCTGATCTGTGACATACAAGAACCTACAACACACGTGGACATTCTTGCTCAACACAGCTAGCACCAAGAATTGTAATAGTTTTCGTGTCTTATTCTGTATACTTTTTATCTAGGTGCCTGGCGAGCGGGTATTAGGAGCCTACAATCTTGATGATGAGCATGAGAGCATGCATGTGAATTTACCAGCATCTTTAGATGTATGATACTTGAAACAGTCAAAAAAGAAATATTGGGTCTCTTTTGAATTGTAATAAAATATTTGCAATGGAAACACTAACAATTTTTTTATTTGTTGCAGAAACCGGACAGAACATTCTGTATATCCATATACGCAGAAGGAGCGATGAAGGTTGCTTCTAAAGTTTTCTAAGCTTCAAGCAACAAAATTTTAAACCAAAAAAGGATTGTAGTTATATTTAATCATTTTTGTAATTTATAGGTGCTGAGTGTTGTGGACTCAAGCTGTCATACAATTAAGGATATGAAAGAGACAGGTTTTATCGGATTCAAAGAGAGAGAAAATATGGATCAGAAACAGGACGATCACCTAAGCTTTACCGAAGTAGTTACTTTAGAATTGCCATTTGTGGGCATCTCCCTCATAAGCTCTTCCCCTCAGGTACAAATATAATTGTGATAAAATACCTTTTTGTTCATTTTTCTTTTCTTTACCTTTATTATTAGGGTTGTAGAGTTTGAAAACTTGAATATAGAAATTTTGTAAATTCTGCATTACTGATACTGTTATACATTCTTGAAAATCTGAAAGTTTGTAGCTCTAGCATAACCTGTAAGAAACAGAAAAAAGAAAGGAACAAATTAAGGGTAAGAAAAATGAACCTCCAAACTAAAATGGTTAGAAACAGTATTTCAATGGGCAAAGTTCACTAGAGTAGTGGTCATGGTGAATAATTTTGTGTTGCTCCTGGTGTATGTACTTTCAGGAATTGCTATTTGCATGTGCAAAGGACACCAAGCTGGTGTCCATGCAAAGCTTTGACCGCCAGAAGGTCTCCTTTAAAATGTCTTCTCTCCAAATTGACAATCAACTTTCCGAAACACAATATCCCATCATGCTCTCATTCGATAGAGCATTCAGAAGGGGCCCTTTGAGCTTTTTAAGGAAAGAAAGAAGGTTGAGATTGCAAAACGAAAGAACTGATGCTGATAGCAAATCAGACTTCTTTTACTTGGCTGCAACCAGATGGAGGGCTACAGATGCATCATTAGTTTCTTTCCAACACATAAATATTGCGTTAGTCATCTATTCTTCACCTCCTTTCGCTTTAGGAATTCGAACAGGGTTTTACTGATGTGTACTTTGTATCCTTACTATTATCCCCCCCCAAATGACCATGAAAATCTTATAACGGCAACATATGAAAAAGTCTTTTGCCCCTGAGTGCCCAACATGTGTCATGTCAACAAGAAAATGTGATAATTGTAAACATTTGTCTTCAACTTAAATTTTGTACCTGGATAAATTCTTTTTGGTTTTTGTCATCTTTGGCAGTGTTGCCCCTTTGTGTATCGAGCTTGAGGAGAGGCTTGTATTGAGCTTGCTCGACTTCTCCAGGGCAGTCTCTTCTAGGTTACATGCCAGGAATTTGGAGAATAATTCTGATCTACATCTTCTAGAAGCTTATAGAGAGCTCAGAACAAATTCATTTTTAAGGAGGCCATCGAGGGATCTGTACAATGTGGAAAGTGGTAACCATAATGGATTGTTACCATCTGTTGTACCGATTGGAGCTCCTTTCCACCAAATATATCTTTTGGCTAGAAGGCAGAGAAAAATATATGTGGAGCTGTTTGAGTTGGCACCCATCGAGCTGTCTTTAAGGTGATTTTCTTTTAATTTCTTGACAAACATTTCCCTGTGTGCCCATAAAAGCATGAAAGTTCTATTTAAGCTTGTAGAAGGGAAGTATTCCAGAAGTCAGCCTCTCATACATACATTAAAAAAAATTCAACTCCGCATTTTTCCTTTATTTGGTTGGTTACAATTATAGGCTGTCTCTCTGACTAATTTGTATTACAATGAAAGCTTTACAAGCTCTCCCTGGCTGTCCAGAAGTGAAGTTGGGTCAGATATAGATGCTGTTCCATCAAACAGTGCCAACACAATTCAGGTTAGTTTTTTTCTCAAACAGGTCCTGGTATAATGGTATTGTGCTTTTTTTGAAAGAAAAAATGGAAATTTTGTAACTGAGGCTGGTGGAGGATTTTTGTTGGTTTTAGAGAGGCCTGATGGCACTTATTGAGGTCGAAGGAGTGCCGGTTCATCTTAGAGAATTAGTCATGGAAAATTTTATTGCTAGTTTGGATTCTATTGAAGACATCCTTGTCAGGCACTACACAAAGCAGTTGCTTCATGAAATGTACAAGGCAAGAGGCTCATATGCATCTCTCTTATCCTTTACTGTTTACATATCGATTTATCTGTCCATTCACTTCTTTTGTTTGTTTGTTCATGAATGTTGGGTCTTGCAGGTATTTGGTTCAGCTGGAGTTATAGGAAATCCCATGGGTTTTGCAAGGAGTGTTGGGCTTGGTCTGAAGGACTTCTTCTCAGCTTCTAGCAAGGGCCTTTTACAGGTACATCTTGTTCATCTTGATAATGCCTTTTGGCAATACAGTAATTGGCTGGAATATTATGAAGTTTTATCTGAGAGACTATGTAAAAGGATAAATTGATGTCTTTCTTTTAGTGTCACTACTACTGGTACCTTATGTCTGCCCTGGTTATTTACCATGTCCTCCGGTCAGATATTTTGCTTTGGACCTCATTCTATCGTGATTTTATTTCTGTGTTTTTTTTCCTCTGACAGAGCCCACGTGAATTAGTAAGTGGCATAGCAGAAGGTTCAAGAACTCTTGTGGGTAGCACAATTTACGCCATCTCCAGTGCAACGACACAGTTCAGTAAAACTGCTTACAAGGTGGGTTCATAATAATATTTCAAATGAGGCTGTCAAAATTGATATTCTTTGTGTTTAACTTGTGACTGAAATATTAATATGTAGGGTATTGCTGCGTTTACCTTTGATGAACGAGTGGAATCTGAAATGGATGAATGGAGAAGACATTTGGGTTTGCATGGCAAAGGCGTACTAAATGGATTTCTAGAGGTCAAATTAATTTTTATTTTTTTTCCTTTGATCAATCCCATCATCATCATATTCTTCCTTTGCTTCTTTTTCTTCTTGTTGGAACCAGACCACTAGTCATTTGTCTTTTTTTTTATTATTCATTCTTTTTTTCCTGCTGAAATTTGACTTTCACAAATCAGATCACCGTTACTAAACCATGGGCCACTAGTGGTCTAGTAGTTCGATTTGCATGGGGAATAGATATATTTGATCAAGTCTTTCTATAACTAGCTAGATAATTAACTCTGGTTTTGAAATGCCTTACAGGGACTCACTGGACTCCTCCAGTCTCCTATCAGAGGTGTAGAGAAACATGGTCTCCCTGGAGTTGTCTCAGGTATTTATACCGCTCCGACCTTCCATATTGTTTCCTCTTTAGGTGTTTATCTGCGCTTCTTGTACTTGTATCAATGCTCCAGTTGTTAGCCTTCAATTGAAAAAATATATAAAAAAATACCATTTTCTCCTATTATTACATACTGTAACAAAAGTAAACAAGTGAAAACCCTGTTTAATTTACAAGTTTACCTACCTTTGAACATTTAATTGTTCCCACCACATGTTTGTTTTTCCTGTCTGCAGGTATAGCAATGGGAACTGCTGGTCTTGTTGCAAGGCCCGTGGCAAGCATTCTAGAGGCCACAGGAAAGACAGCACAAAGCATCAGAAACAGAAGCAACCCACACCAGTTCAACCGCCTCAGAGTGCGACTGCCAAGGCCTCTCGAAAGAGACCTCCCTTTGTTCCCCTACTCCTGGGAGAAAGCCATCGGCATTGCAGTGCTCAAACAAGCCAATAACCACAACCTTCAAAACGAGGCCTTTGTTGTGTGCAAACCCCTCAGAAAACCAGGGCACTTTGTTGTAATTACTGAGAAGTTACTTCTGGTCGTCTCAAGCAGTTACTTAATTGATCTAGGTAAGGAAAGCTTTGGTGGGGTCCCACCTGACCCAGCATGGGTGGTCGAAACCGAGATGAATTTGGAGAGTGTGGTACACATGGATCGGTCAGGTGAGGTGATGAATATTGTGGGAAGCAATGCTGATACCCTAGCTAAGCAAAGAAGAGGGCATGTGAGGAACGGGCCATGGACCCCATCAGGTTCAACACCTCTTTTTCATGCAAGTGTTGAGTTACGGAGTCCGGAAGAGGCTGAGGATACGCTGCAGGTCGTATCGACTATAGTAGAGAAGGGGAGAATGCAGAGGTGGGATTCACGTGTCTTGCATCGCAGTAATCTCACTTGAATGTGTTTTATGCTAGGGGAGTAGGGTATATTGAAGCCTTCTTCAGTAGTTAGTGGTATTTTAATAAACGATATGCGGCTCAAGCTGCAAGTTTTGTGGGTACTCCATGTGATTTGCCCCCCATTTTTGTGTGTTTGTTTTGCTTTTTTTCACCCCTTGTCCTGTCAAAGAAGTTTTAGGAACAGTGATTGCCCAGCACAAGTATTGGATGTAGATAATAGTGGTTGTCTGCTTGGGCCCAGAAGAGAGCTGCATAGATAAAGAAACATTATAGAAAATATGTTTTGTACATTTTTTTGTTTGTTTGTATGTATTACATAATTTTAGCATCTAATTGTTTTTTTACTTTCTTTTCGTTCAGAATAATTATATTCGGGGCAAGGATTAGAACAGTAAAATCAGAACACAGATGTTTATTTATCCTTGTCTCGTTCTCTTTTTAAAAAAAAAAAAATGCTTGGAAGAGGCTGGCAAATTCTTAAATTAAAATTAAAGCCGTTTTTTGTGATGTGGGTAGTATGATGCCCTTTAAAATAATTCTATACACGTAGGAGATTTTGGAATTATTCTATGAACCAGATTGGTGCCCAAGTAGATTTTGGTTTTAATGGAAGTGCCACAGTTTTCTCACTAACAATATCCATCATCTTACGCTGACAAACATCAACATATAACAACAACAAACAAGCAATTGTAATCAACAAGCACTACACGGTCACACACCAACAATAAAGATTAAGAGGTCTAGCTATCTAGATACTATTTGGCCAATGTTGATGCCGAGTCCAAAGTACCTCCTAGTATGTCGATAGTTGCTTGTTGAAAACCCTCCGACTGTTCCCAGTGGTCTACATAATCCACATCACATCGCGCCCACCAATAACCCTATCATTTTTCTTATTTCATTTTTTTTTTTTTGGCTGAGGGGGTGGCAAGGTTGTCTTGTTAACTTTAGTAGGTTATTGATGGTGGAAGCAGAAAGGGATAGAGATGGAAACAGCCTAGGGTTCCAGCATAGAGATACTGGAGGCATCGAAGGATGTTTATGGTGCTAGAAGAGATGGAGCTGCTAGACCGTCAGAGCCCTCTAGATCTGGAGGGATAGAAATGAATAAAAGCTGGAGGGTGAGAAGGATCCTCAAGGGTCGGAGAGTGTGCACAAGGGAGGAAAGGCAGAAGGGGCGGAGAGGCAAAGATT
The DNA here is from genome assembly GCA_011114355.1 of Carex littledalei. Lineage (NCBI taxonomy): Eukaryota > Viridiplantae > Streptophyta > Magnoliopsida > Poales > Cyperaceae > Carex > Carex littledalei. Next base: position 8,907,908 of record CM022099.1, on the reverse strand, counting down.
TCTCAGATTTGTTCCATCTCTCTCAGCCCCACCGTGCTCTCTCGTCAATAAAGAAAATATATCGCATACTAATCAGTGGAGATAGATCATACATTCCACCATAAATCATCCACAAGTTTAATGTCCTGCAAACTACACTTGTAAAAAGGGTTTACCATGTATGCATTAAGATGTCAAACATAAAATACAAAACAGCCTTATATAGCCAAAAATACAGCTATCTATTCATATGGTGCACAGTTTGATTAACTGGAGAGGAAGAAAATTTGTCAGAATTTCGAAAGAGAACTGACCAGAGAAGAAAATGAAACACTTATTTGAAATACTATTTTCTCTCTCAAATGTCTTCAACTTGTTACAAAACAAATAAGCAAATTACCAGTACTATTCCTTTGAATCATCTAAGAAAATACTATCCGTCACAAAAGTCTGAAGAACCAACTATAATCCAACAAAACTTCTAGCAGCACCCAACAGAATAATAAAATTCTTTTCATTATTCTTTTAAATGCTGGTCATAATAGTAAAAGATGAAAAGAGAAGAATATGCCGCACCAATGAGCAACATATTAGCTCAATCCATGTTGACCATTTCATATATCAGAACCTCAAAGTCGTAACAAAATCTCCGACTGATCAAGCCCTAAGTCTTAAGTACGAAACCATTTAGAAACTTCAGAAACCCAAAATTTCCTAATCGAACAAACTAAATCCCATGTCATCATCACTCTCTTCCTTGGGTTCCTCCTGTAAAAAAGAAAAGAAAAGAAAATGCATTTGATTATACAATTTCAAGTTTACAGACAACTTTTATGCACAGTAATTTGGAGTTGATTCAATACATAAATTATTAAACAAAAACTCAAGAGGATCAATCATAAAGTTTATATTTCCATGCAAACTAAAATAAAAAGCTAACCTTTTTCTCTTCAACTGCTGGCGCAGCAGCAGCTGAAGCAGCACTGGAACCACCAGCAGGAGCAGCAGATACATTCACAGGTGCAGCGCCGCCACCTTTATATTGAAAACAATTAAAATGTTTAAAATATGAGTATCCCCACCAACAAGTACTTGAATAACAAGACGCAACTAAAACTTGGACACCAATACTACACTCATGAATCTCAGAAGAAGGAAGAGATATTGGTTTAATTTATCAATTAAAATTAGAGCAAATTCACTCCTAGCATTGCATAAATTGAAGTAATTTTCTTTTCAGACAATTAAAGAAGGTTTGTAATCAGGTCCTTTTACCCACTCAAAATGAAAAGCACCAATGTGGCAGAATCAGTAACATTACAGGCTTAATCAACACATCTATAAACTTAAGTTTGAACAGATTCACTCATTATAATGATCAATTATCATCTTTTAACATGAAAGTAGAAACGTAAAAAAGGCATCGGAGCTAACCTGATCCTGCACTGAGGATGAGGTCTTCAACGCTTCTCCTCTCCAGTAGCTTCGAAAATAGAGCCGGCCAGTATGAATCGATCTTCAAGTTCGCTGCCTTGACAATCGTGGATATCTTCTCAGACTGTTTAACATCGCAAAAGTTACTACATATTACTAAAAAATTGGAACAAAATTGAGAGATTGAGATTAAGAGAGAGAAAGAGAGATCGAACCGTAATTGTGATGCCATCGTCCTGGAGGATTAGGGCGGCGTATGTGCAAGCTAGTTCTCCGGTGGCCATGGCAAGAGATTTGACAGTGCCTCCTGAATCCTGATAAATGTTGATCGGAGAAGGAACTTAAATTAGGCGGCTTAATTAGCAAAATTCCTTTTATATGATGTGCAAATTGGTGTTTTGGGCCGAGTAGGGTTTAAGTGAACTGTGGAGGGAACCAGTGAAATACTTGTAAAAAGTGTGGTAATGCAGTATGGGCCTTAAAAGGCCCAATAACTGATTTGTGGAGTCCATCATGGTTCCGCCAACCTTCCAAGGCCCGCCCCACCCAACATAAAACCCCTAACAGGATTCTGAATTTCTGATTATAGTAACAAGTTTGTAAATAGGGGGTTTCAAATGCTTTCGTTTTTTTTTGCTTCATTATCCTTCTATTTTTAAGAACTTTAATAATTTAAAATTTAAAATTTAAAAGTCAAAATTTAAATAGAGGGGATTTTATTTATGCACGTATAAAAAATTGTGACATTTCAACTTTGTTGTGATTGTCATCAAAAGCTTGTAAAAATGTACTAATGTGGATAATTTCTAGACGTTGATTTTTCAAATGATTGATTCACATAAAAATAAAATCGAAATGTGATATTTTTTTATGAACACAAAGAGAAATAACATAGATCACATCTAACGGTTTTATTTTGACGTTTATGATTTAAATTTTGATTTGTTAACGTTTTTAAAAATGGAGGCATTTGAACCCTCCTCTTGTAAATATAAAATAATTTGATGAAGTCTAAAATTTAGTTATTTAATATCATATGAATATAATTTAAATGTAAATTATTTTTATGAGACTAAAATATTAATATTTATATAATTTGTCACATTAAAAAAATAAATTAAAATGTTGATGAAAAGGAATAATACAGATATAATACAAATATTATTCGGAATATCGTTATATTATTGTTCTGATTAAAGTATTTGATGCAGAATGGTCCCAACTCCAAACTTTTTTACATATCCGACATCACCTCAATTATTTTTAGCTAGCTTTCTATTACATGCACAAGCTAATTAATTATTGCAAAAATTGTATGAAATATTTCTGACATAAAATTTGGAGCAAGATATCTGTTTTTTAGGTGCTCGGTATCTCATGTTGAGACTTAATATATCTACATTTAAAAAAAATTATCATGTACATAAATTTTGATTCAATTTTTATTTTGTTTAAAGTTTTTATGTAGTTCAATCCTCACATAAAATGTTAAATGTGTATTTGTATCACAGTTGTTCGAATTTAACTCAGTAATTGTGAAAAATTAAGTTCAAATTTCAGCTGCCACATATTATGTATTATTATGCATTTTATATTTTAACCTCCAATCCATTTTTTTTATTTTGTCCCTGAATATAGTGTGTTGGTCTCGAGCAAAGGTTATAGAGGTGAAAACAACTCGGATAATTATTATATATATATATATAGGACAGTGCTACGGTGCTACGCGTAGTATAGAGCCCTCCGTGCTACGGCTCACTTTTTGAGTTTTCAAAATCCTAACGGTCGATCCGAACTGTTCAACATGATCTCCATATGAATATGTACTTGCAAACCAAATTTTACATTTTTTAGAATTTTTTTACTATTTATTAAGCCATTTTGAATAAACACTAATTTGTAAACAACAGTAAAATCTGCTGGACCATTGGATCAGCGATTTTCAAAGTGGCTTAATAAATAGTAAAAAAATTCTAAAAAATGTAAAATTTGGTTTGCAAGTACATATTCATATGGAGATCATGTTGAACGGTTCGGATCGACCGTTAGGATTTTGAAAACTCAAAAAGTGAGCCGTAGCACGGAGGGGCCCTTATATACGCGTAGCATATTAGCAAAATCCTATATATATATAGGATTTGGCTAATATGCTACGCGTAGCATAGAGCCTCTCCGTGCTACGACTCATTTTTTGAGTTTTCAAAATCCTAACGGTCAATCCGAACCTTCAACATGATCTCCATATTAATATGTACTTGCAAACCAAATTTTACATTTTTTAGAATTTTTTTACTATTTATTAAGCCACTTTGAAAATCGCTGATCCAATGGTCCAGCAGATTTTACTGTTGTGTACAAATTAGTGTTTTTTCAAAGTGGCTTAATAAATAGTAAAAAAATTCTAAAAAATGTAAAATTTGGTTTGCAAGTACATATTAATATGGAGATCATGTTGAACGGTTCGGATCGACCGTTAGGATTTTGAAAACTCAAAAAGTGAGCCGTAGCACGGTAGCCATGTCCTATATATATATAGAGTATGGCTAACGTGCTTCCTCTAGAACTTCAGCGATATGCTTCCGGGGGCATATCTTAATGTTTGATGTTCAAACAACAAATGCAAACCGTTAGATGTGATCTCTATATTAAAATCTGCTTGGAGACCAAATTTTACATTTTTTGGAATTTTTTTTACTATTTATTAAGCCGCTTTGAAAATTTCAGATCATATGGTCCAGACTGTTTTTACTGTTAATCCGGATCTGGAATTTTCAAAGGGGCTTAATAAATAATAAAAAAAAATCAAAAAAAATGTAAAATTTGGTCTCCAAGCAAATTTTAATATAGATTGAACATCTAATGGTTTGAATTTGTTGTTTGAACATCAAACACTAAGATATGCCCCCGGAAGCACGAGGCCGAAATGCTTCCAGAAGCACATTAGCCATACTCTATATATATATATATATAGAGTATGGCTAATGTGCTTCCTCTAGAACTTCGGCCTCGTGCTTCCGGGGGCATATCTTAGTGTTTGATGTTCAAACAACAAATTCAAACCGTTAGATGTTCAATCTATATTAAAATGTACTTGGAGACCAAATTTTACATTATTTGGAATTTTTTTACTATTTATTAAGCCACTTTGAAAATTTCAGATCATATGGTCCAGACTGTTTTTACTGTTCACCCGGATCTGGCTAATATGCTACGCATAGCACATTAGCCATATATATATATATAGGATTTGGCTAATATGCTACGCATAGCATAGGGCCTCTCCGTGCTACGGCTCACTTTTTGATTTTTCAAAATTCTAACGGTCGATCCGAACCGTTGAACATGATCTTCATATTAATGTACTTGCAAACCAAATTTTACATTTTTTAGAATTTTTTTACTATTTATTAAGCCACTTTGAAAATCGCTGATCCAATGGTCCAGCAGATTTTACTGTTGTGTACAAATTAGTGTTTTTTCAAAGTGGCTTAATAAATAGTAAAAAAATTCTAAAAAATGTAAAATTTGGTTTACAAGTACATATTAATATGGAGATCATGTTGAACGGTTCGGATCGACCGCTAGGATTTTGAAAACTCAAAAAGTGAGCCATAGCACGCTAGCCATGTCCTATATATATATATATATATATATATATAGGACATGGCTAGCGTGCTCCGCGTAGCATAGAGCACTCCGTGCTACGGCTCACTTTTTGATTTTTCAAAATCCTAACGGTCGATCCGAACCGTTCAACATGATCTCCATATTAATATGTACTTGCAAACCAAATTTTACATTTTTTAGAATTTTTTTACTATTTATTAAGCCACTTTGAAAAAACACTAATTTGTACACAACAGTAAAATCTGCTGGACCATTGGATCAGCGATTTTCAAAGTGGCTTAATAAATAGTAAAAAAATTCTAAAAAATGTAAAATTTGTTTTGCAAGTACATATTAATATGGAGATCATGTTGAACGGTTCGGATCGACCGTTAGGATTTTGAAAACTCAAAAAATGAGCCGTAGCACGTAGAGGCTCTATGCTACGCGTAGCATATTAGCAAAATCCTATATATATATATATATATAGGATTTTGCTAATATGCTACGCGTAGCATAGAGCCTCTCCGTGCTACGGCTCATTTTTTGAGTTTTCAAAATCCTAACGGTCGATCCGAACCGTTCAACATGATCTCCATATTAATATGTACTTGCAAACCAAATTTTATATTTTTTAGAATTTTTTTACTATTTATTAAGCCACTTTGAAAAAACACTAATTTGTACACAACAGTAAAATCTGCTGGATCATTGGATCAGCGATTTTCAAAGTGGCTTAATAAATAGTAAAAAAATTCTAAAAAATGTAAAATTTGGTTTGCAAGTACATATTAATATGGAGATCATGTTGAACGGTTCAGATTGACCGTTAGGATTTTGAAAACTCAAAAAGTGAGCCGTAGCACAGAGAGGCTCTATGCTACGCGTAGCATATTAGCAAAATCCTATATATATATATATATAGGATTTTGCTAATATGCTACGCGTATATAAGGGCCCCTCCGTGCTACGGCTCATTTTTTGAGTTTTCAAAATCCTAACGGTCGATCCGAACCGTTCAACATGATCTCCATATTAATATGTACTTGCAAACCAAATTTTACATTTTTTAGAATTTTTTTACTATTTATTAAGCCACTTTGAAAATCGCTGATCCAATGGTCCAGCAGATTTTACTGTTGTGTACAAATTAGTGTTTTTTCAAAGTGGCTTAATAAATAGTAAAAAAATTCTAAAAAATGTAAAATTTGGTTTGCAAGTACATATTAATATGGAGATCATGTTGAACGGTTCGGATCGACCATTAGGATTTTGAAAACTCAAAAAGTGAGCCGTAGCACGGAGTGCTCTATGCTACGCGTAGCACGGTAGCACTGTCCTATATATATATATATAGATAGAGAGAGTGGCTAAGGTCAAAGTGGTATGACCAAGGCCTTGGTGCTACCAATTAGTTTTTGCAATTTTAAAGTTCAAATAGTCGATTCAAACCGTTAGATGTTCAATCTATATTAAAATATGCTTGGAGACCAAATTTTACATTTTTTGGAATTTTTTTACTATTTTTTAAGCCACTTTGAAAATGGCAGATCCGGGTGAACAGTAAAAACAGTGCAACCAAATTCTGGACCATGTGATCAGCAATTTTCAAAGTGGCTTAAAAAATAGTAAAAAAATTCCAAAAAATGTAAAATTTGGTCTCCAAACAGATTTTAATATAGAGATCACATCTAACGGTTTAGATCGACCGTTTGGACTTTGAAAATCTAAAAACGACTTGGTAGCACCAAAGGCCTTGGTCATACCACTTTGATCTTAGCCACTCTCTCTCTCTCTCTCTATATATATATATATAGAGAGAGAGAGAGAGAGAGTCCAGCTAATGTTATAACGTTATAATTTCAATCTAAGTTATAACGAGTCAGTTTTTGAAATTTTAAAGTCCGAACATTCGATCCGAACCGCTCAACATGATCTCCACATTAAAATGTGCTTGGAGACCAAATTTTATATTTTTGAGATTTTTTTACTATTTTTTTAGATAGGTACAAAATCATTGTTTTCAGATCATTCTCGACCATCCAAAACAGTGATTTTGTACCTATCTTAAAAAATAGTAAAAAAATCTCAAAAAATATAAAATTTGGTCTCCAAGCACATTTTAATATGGAGATCGTGTTGAGCGGTTCGGATCGACTGTTCGGACTTTGAAATCTCAAAAACTAACTCATTATAACTTAGTCTGAAATTATAACGTTATGACATTAGCCGGACTCTAATTATAATAATGAATAATATATTTTTTATAATATATATTAAACTATATGGTATATATTTATTGCTTGAATACAAATAATTAAAATTAAAATTATATCTATATCCGCACGAATATTAATCGAATACGGATCAGATATTATCGCCTTTGTTTTCACCCTGATTTCACTTTTAAATTTGAAATTCCTTGAGGTGTTTGGTTTGTACTCTTTTAACACAGCACCAAACGCTGTTGTTGTGGTGAAATAGTGGGTACCAATCACTGGTACCAGAGTCAGAGCCTCTGGTACGGTTTCAGTGTCTTGTTTGTAGTTTGTTTTTATAATGGAAATTTCTTTGCTAGGTCGTAATTGTACTTGTAGTACAGCATGAGCTGTGGTTTGTAGTATAGCATGAAGTGAAATGTTCGTTGTAATTGTACTCATTTTTTTACTTAATATATTTTGAAAATTAATGGAGGCCATTGCTAGAAAAGAAGAAGAAGAAAAAAAGAGTTCAGAAAAATTGACGGAGAAGAAGAGGGTCAGCGAAAAAATATGAGGTTATATCGCTGATGTAGTGGTTTGCAATTTCAAGTTGATTTCAGCAATGCAGCGGTAGCCGGCATTTTTATTAATATCCAAAGTTTAATACAAATTATTAATTATGTCTAGAACTCGACTCAATATCGAAAAATACCCAAGCTGGCCAGAAAATGGCCGGCTTAGGTACCAGAGTAAACCGGCAATTTTCTGGCCGGCTTACTCCATTTTTTTTTTTTTTTTTTGAGAGACACTATGAAGATCAAAATATTGAAATCTAACTCTGAAAATTTGAAATTTTTGTTTAAATTATTTGTTATATTACTTCTTTGAGGAGGGATCAAGTTACAACAAAGTTACAACAATCATTTTTTTCATTTTCAAAGTCCAAATCGTCGATCCAAACCGTTCAACATGATCTCCACAATAAACTGTGCTTGCAGATCAAATTTTACATTTTTTTGAATTTGTTTACTATTTATTAAGTATTTTACAAAAAATAGTTATATTTAGACCATTGAATTTTGTACCCATCTTAATAAATAGTAAAAAAATTCAAAAAAATGTAAAATTTGATCTGCAAGCACATTTTATTAGATAATCATGTTGAACGGTTTGGATCTACGATTTGGACTTTGAAAATGAAAAAAAATAGTTGTTGTAACTTTGTTGTAACTTGATCCCTCCTCTACTTCTTTTGATGTATAATTAGCATATTTATACTAAAATACGCTAGATTACTTGAAATTATGTTGAATTACACTATATTACAATAAATTATGTTCAATTATACTAAATTACGTTAAATTACAATAACTTCGCTAATTATGCTGAAATACGGTAAATTACGCTAAACTACACAAAATTACGCTATAGTAGACTGATTTTGCTCATCTTTCATGAATCATAAAAAATAGTAAAAAAATTCCAAAAATAGTAAAAATTGGTATTCTACAATTTCATTATGTAACTAATTTACTGAGTTACTTGGATTGAATAATAGAAATGAAAATCTTAATCGGAAACTTCAACTCAAGTTTTGAGGGTCTTCCCTTTGTTTTTTGGCGATTCTGAATTTCAGAATCCGGCGTTGCTAGCACGGACGCATACGCATTTTCGCAAGCTTTCCGAAAAGTGGTCATTTGCTGAAATCGGACACTCGAGCGCCGTTTTATGACCGTTTGAAGTTTCATCGTCGTTTTTCCCTTTTTCAGTGAAGATATCGTCCCTATTCATTTGTAATTTAGCGTAATTTACCGTATTTTAGCGTAATTTAATGTAATTTAACGTAATTTAACATAATTTAGTGTTATTCAACATAATTTCAATTAATCTATCGTATTTTAGTATAAATATGCTAATTATACATCAAAAGAAGTAATATAACAAATAATTTAAATAAAAATTTTAAATTTTCAGAGTTAGATTTCAATATTTTGATCTTCATAGTGTCTCTAAAAAAAAAAAATGGAGTAAGCCGGCTAGAAAATGGCCGGTTTACTCTGGTACCTAAGCCGGCCATTTTCTGGCCGGCTTGGGTATTTTTCGATATTTGGTCGAGTTCTGGGCATAATTAATAATTTGTATTAAACTTTGGATATTAATAAAAATGTCGGCAGCGGTAGTGAAATTGAAATCTCTGAAATTTCATTTTTTTCTTTTGACAGCTGTTTACAGTTGTTTGCAATTGCAAATCAATTTAATAATGGAGATGCTCTAACAAAGGACGACGTATGCTCATTTAAATTCACTTTTGCTATTAAAAAAAGAAAGGAACTTTGAAAACTGAAGACCATTAATTAAATATGATATTTGACCCTAATTATGCTTGACTTGATCGTACCGTACATATACTTTCATATTCCCGTACAGTTCACATTTCTAAAGACTTAACACGGATGGTTTACATTTTCAATTACTTCATTAGCTACTCTTTTTTTTTTTATACAATAAAACTTGATCGAATGACGTGTCCATTGCTTGTAGTTGTTGGCATGACTTTTCAGTTTTCACCCTTCTTTTCTTGTCTAACAAGATTGTGCTCGTTCAGAAGGAGGAATAGTAAAAGAGCGTAGAATTGTGATCAGACAATTGTGGAATGAAAGTGATATTAAATCAAACTGTGAAATATAAACAAGTGATTTTTTTTTTTAAACCTTAACAGAAGCTACAAAGTTGTGAAGAGAATTGAACTCTCAATTTTTGAATAACTAATAATCCTAAGACTTTTTCTCTGTGCTACATCTCCTTTCTCATAAACAAGTGAAATTGAAGTGAAAATTTGAGTTAAAACTGTTTTTATTGCACCTCATTCTCTCTTTTATATCGGATGAAATTATGACCGAGTCTTGTGATTTAAACCAATTTTGGACCGAGTCATGTGATGTAGACCGATTCCAGCTCGAGATCGAACCAATTTTCAAATTTCTAAACCGGTCGGTTCAGTTTGCCTAGCATATATGCAGAGTTGCATACTATATTCTTAGATTAATTTCTAAAGTGAGTTTCCGATCCAATTTGATTGATTCCGACCGATATATTCATCCGATTCCGATTCAAAAGTCTAGTGATCGATTCTGATTATAATTCTGATTTTGTAAACCATGGTTGTAATTAACTCCTTACCATTTCATGATTCTGATAATTTCTCACAATGCATATAAAGTGGGATGTTTTTCTCTTGCAACAGATGTTTTCTGTAATATATGTAAAGGAAATTAGAAATAAATAGATTTTTTTTTTGAAACATTAGAATTATATAATGAAAAACAACACAACTAAGTGAAAACTTAATAATGACAGAAAAAAGTTGTATAAAATTTCATTACAATTTAATCACATCAAACATATTTATAAAAAAGTAGATAGTGCCAAAAAAATACGAGCCTCTAATCAAGATAATTAATAAGATATAAATAAATTAAACGATTCATAATAGATTTGACGTATAGTAGATATGAAATAAATGAAGAAGATAAAAAAAATATGAGCCTCCAATAAAGATATTTTGAAAACCAAACTTATTTCTTTTAATAAGAGAGCTGGAGGTCAAGCCATATAACATTTTTTTTTTCAGATTCTTGTATTATAACAAATAATTTTTTTTATCTGAAATTTGAACTCATGATCTCTCAAATAAGAAAACGTCTGTTTTTGTCACTAGATTAAATGTTATTTTATTTTTACTTATTTTTCAAACTTTTGAAAACACGCTTACGTAGAGTCCTAGTTTATAACATTTTAAAAGAGTTTTCACACAAACGGTGGTTATTTATGTTTCTTTAATAATTTTTTGTCAATGCCTGTGATTTCAACTTTTATTCATCCTCCAATTTTTTCAAACTTCCGATACATAATATATGGTTTGCTTAGGTCATGTCAATTGTCATTGTATGGAACTATATATACATCATCTACCTAAGATTTCCATAAAAATATTTTAATTAAATCTTAGTAGCATTCTTTACTAAAGTTTGGCCAACTAATCATCTTTTTTATATATCTTCTCACTTTTTCATATTTTAAATATTTTCGTACGAAATATTCATACAAGTACTTGTGAACGATTTTCGATATATCTTTATTAAAATTATAGGTCAATTAATTCCAATTATTTCATATAGTTTTCATTTTTTTTTATAAAGTGATTCGGCTTCTCTTCTGTGAACATTATCATATTGTAATAGTTGCGATCTTTCTAATTTAAAAATATTATTTTGAATAATTTTTTATTACTTTATATTTTCTAGTTACTTAGGGTACGTTTGTATCGTGCAAGAATTAGTGCAAGAATAGCGATTTTTGGGTTAGTGGTTGATAATAATGCTAACCCGAGTGGTGTGAGAATAGCGCTAACTTTGAACTATTCGGGTTAGTAAAAATGTCGTTTAGATTGCATATTTGAAATAGAGATGGAGGAAATAAATAAAATAATGATTAAACTAATATAATATTTAAACTAGTATTATATTACATTTAATAATTAAACTAATATTATATTACATTTAAACTAATATTTTATTTATACTAATCTAATATAATCTAATATGATATTATATTTATTAAATACTAATCTAATATTTAAATTAACATTATATTACATTTAATATTTAAACTAATATTATATTACATTTAATCTAATATTTAATTTAATAATAATCTAATATTTAAAGTAATATTATATTATATTTAATATTTAAACTAATATTATATTATATTTAATCTAATATTTATTTAATACTAATATAATATTTAAAGTAATATTATATTACATTTAATATTTAAACTAATATTGCATTCAACACTTAACATTTACACTAATATTATATTGTATTTAATTTTTAAATGACTACAATATGATATTTAATGTAATATTTTAATTAATATTAATCTAATGTAATATTATATTTATTTAATACTAATCTATATTTTATTTTAATATTATATTACATTTAATATTTAAACTAATATTTTATTTAATACTAATTTAATATAATATTATATTTATTTAATACTAATTTAATATTTAAACTAACTCTAATTGAAGGAATCAAATATTTTATTAATATTACTAACCCCACTAGCTTTATTTTTGCTAACCCACTATTTCTATGGGTTAGTAGAATAGAACTATTTTTGAGCTAATTCAATTTGCTAATTTGTGTTTGGATCACCAAGGTTTGAGAATAATGGAGCTAACTTAAGATTAGCTCTATTCTTGAGTGATCCAAACGCATCCTTAATAAAAAAAATCTGCATTTTATGATTTCTAAACTCTTTGATTTGGTAATGTTTTGCTATGGTTGAGTCAAATCTTAATCAAATGCGTTATTATATACAATCCAAGTCAACTCATAGATTATATATATAGTTCCTTTCCCATTAGATGGTCAACTCAAATGACATTTATAGACAGTTCATATACAACTTCAATTTTAATTTAATCACAAAAATAGAAATATTGATAGAGCAGTTTTGGCGGCATGCAACATATATATCTGATGAGGAGGGTTCAAATGCCTCCATTTTTCATGCCTCCACCGTGCTTTCATTTTTAAAAACTTTAATAACTCAAAATTTAAAACTAAAAAGTCAAAATAAAACCGTTGGATATGATCTACATTATTTTATCTATGCACGTATAAAAAATTATGACATTTCAATTTTGTTTTGGTTGTCATCAAGAGTTTGTAAACAATGTACTAATGTGGATAATTTCTAGACGTTGATTTTTCAACTTATTGATTCACATAAAAACAAAATCAAAATGTGATAATTTTTTATGAGCACATAGATAAAATGATGTAGATCATATCCAACGGTTTTATTTTGACTTTTAAGTTTTAAGTTTTGAGTTATTAAAGTTTTTAAAAATAGAGGCATGGTGGAGACAAAAAATGGAGGCATTTGAATCCTCCTCATATATGATATACAATACTGTTTTAATTTCATTATATATATGCTACATGAGGAGGGTTCAAATGCCTCCATTTTTTGTTCCTCCATCATGCCTCCATTCTTTAACACTTTAATAACTCAAAATTTAAAACTTAAAATTCAAAATGAAACAGTTGGATATGAACTACATCATTTTATCTACGCACGTGTAAAAAATTATGGCATTTCAATTTTGTTTTGGTTGTCATCTTAAGCTTGTAAAAATGTATACTAATATGGATAATTTCTAGACGTTGATTTTTCAACTTATTGATTCACATAAAAACAAAATTGAAATGTGATAATTTTTTATGAGCACATAGAGAAAATAACATAGATCGCATCTAACAGTTCTATTTTGACATTTAAGTTTTAAACTTTGAGTTATTAAATTTTTTAAAAATAGAAACATGATGAAAGCACAAAAAAATGAAGACATTTGAACTCTCCTAATACTACATATCGTAAAATAGCGTTGTTAATATGAAGTGATCAGCAAGAGTAGCAAGGACTGCATCTAAAAGGATTGCACATAAATTTCAACGAAGAATTGTTCTCGTTCAAAAAGGAAATTCCTTATTAATAAAAAATACACGTACTTTTGAAAAGTAAAATCAAACTTTTGGAAGAAGCAATTGGACAAATTAATGGGCCGCAAGGATCTTTGCCGGAACACACAACCATACTTTTTGCCAGCTAATGAGTGCCACGTGGCGTCTTTTTTTCTTTCTATTCTCATTGTTGCACGTACTTAGTGGGTCCCACACCTACGACTGACTCGCTCGTAGGGAGCTGTGAAAACGGAGCGGATAATATTTTAGATGGACGTTACTAAAATTATCAGGAAGTGATGTATGTATGACAGTATTATGAGTTTACTCAATTTATGAACAATCGGTGAAACTATGGGCGGAGTCAGACTTTCAGACTATGAAGATCAAATGTGAATGGAGGAATCAAGCGTATAAAATTTTTCTACTACGAATAAGATCAATTTTACACTATATATAATATTTTACTTTAAACTATATTAAAATAAGATGTAAATAAAAAAAAATTCAAAATGAATGAGGTCAATTGATCCCCATTAATTGTATGTAGAGGTGAAACATCCTAGCAAGTTCTTATAACTAAAACATTGAAATGTCTAACGTTAAATTCAAAGCAATGTATTCAAAGAAATATCAATTTGTCGTACTTGCAGGATATCGATCACAACTTAAAATCAAATATAATTGTAATTCTTTTTTTTGAGAAGAATATTATTGTAATTCAATTGCAATAGAAGAAGAGCATTTGCTTCATATATATCTATGTAGATGTAGACTAATTAACCGTGTACAAAGCACATATATATGTGTGTCAAAACTTTGACTTCAAATCTTTACTTTCAAATTTTACAAAGTCAATCCGAATGGCTGAATGTAATCTTCAAAAATCTCGTTGAAAATTAATTTATATTTTTTCAAATACTTTTACTATTTTTTAAAGAAGAAAATCCTTTGATTTCAAAAGTTCTAAACCATACAAAAATAGTAATTAAACAAAACGAACAAAATATATATTGAAATCTCACAAGATTAATTTGTATATGAAAATCAAAATAGTTCGTATTAGCCATTCGATTTCGTAAACTAAAAATTTAAAACAAAAATATTTGAAGAACTAGCAGTTGATCTAGTGTTAAAAGACAACACTCTCCGTGTGAGAGGTCGTGGGTCGAAACACAGATGAAGACTCCTTTATGGACAAAGAAAGTTAGTAGACTGACCTCCACCTTCGAATAAATAATAAACATTTGTTTATCCATATTTTATAAAACACACCAGTCTAACTATGTATCTCAGTATCTTGATAATCGGGTTGTTGCCTACCTTTGAAAAAAATGTTATCTACCCTGAATAATCCATAGTTTGAATTAATTAATTCATGACTTATCTATCCTAAACAACTCACAATTTGAATTGATTAATTCACAGTAGTCTGCAACCTGCTAATTATACCAGTAAATTTTTTTATTTACTTCAGATAAAAATTCTGACTACGCCACTGCTCGATACCACACATGAACGAAGCATTGCCTTGATGCAGAAGCATATCCACACATGAACGAAGCATTGCCTTGATGCAGAAGCATATGTGCATGCCAACCCAGTCATTGGTTGTCTTCCAAAATTCAAGTCGGCAGCAAATTTGTTGACTTGGAAGAGGCCACACAACAACTGCTTGGAGTGGACGCCAGATAAACTGTGTTATAAAGATGTATGCATGAAACTGGATTCAATTTTGATACGGGTAGGTGAGAGATGGTCTAAACTGTTGACTCCACCTTTCTTACAAAGACCCAAGCCACAGCTGGTTCAGTTTCTAATAACTTTCTACTATATACTGCTCTTCAACCTGACACATGCACTGACGACATCCCAAAAAAAAAAAAACCAAGAGAAAGAACAGTGAAATTACTTTCCATATCATAAGAATTTTCACTGTAGGACAGAGAGCTATTTCGACTTTATACAGTGCACAATCAATAAAAACAAAAAACAAAAAACAAAATGTATATGACTGGTGTGTTACGTGGAGCCAATATATATATCTTTACCCTTTACTGGAGGCCGTTAATTCGATTCGATCAGATAATTAAAAAAAAAAATTTATTTGATTCAAAATATAAGATAATTTAAAATTAGACGATTTATAATTTAATTTAAGATGATTTAAAATTAAGCAATTTGAAATTCGGTCCGATCCGATCGAGATGATTTAAAATTTGTAATAAATAGAACTACAATCAGGGGTGAATCCAGAATTTTGGTCAGGGTTAGGCACAAAATACTAATAAGAGTGCAAATTTTTTTTTACTATATAATCTCATGAGCTAGAGTACAAAATGCAAATTTTCTGGGCCAGGATTGGGCACGATTTTGAGTCAGGGGTAGGCACAGTCTAAAAAATACACTGGGCTTAATTTTTTTTTCAAATCCAGGGGTAGGCAAGTGCCTACCCCTGGGCCTATGTGGATCCGCCAGTGACTATAATTGATTTGAATCTGACGCTTTGATTGTCAGTACACACCTCAATAATAGGGGTGTCAATGGGTACGATACAGTTCGGATGAAAGTATTTTCATACTCATATTCTATCAGTATTCACTAAAAATTGATCGTACTCTATTTTATATTTACCTGTTACAATTATCGGGTAACAAAACTGTAGCAGACGAATATGACGCCTGAACCAGTTAAACATTTATTATGCTATGTTCATACGCGTTCAATATTTTATATATGATCTATAATTAAATGTACATCTATTTATATATTTTTATAATTATTTTACAGAGTAACACCGTATTCTTACGTATTTATTTAGTTTACGGAAAAAAAATCTTTACCCATTAAAACCTTTAGCAATAGAGAAGAGAATTATAAGAAAGGAATTTTATTCATTCTGTTTTTCTTGTTTTGTACATGTAAATGTTGCAGTATATATAGAGATAGAGCGGGAAAAATGGCACAGCGGAGCCGGCTCCATCACGGAACGGCACGGAACGACACGGCACGCGTGTCAGTTACGTGCTGTGACTCGCGTGTCCCGTGCCGTGACTATTCGCGTGCCGTGCTCATCTTTTGAAATTTTGGCACGGCACGGCACGACACGTAGTCACGCGAGTCTCGTGTAATTAGAACCATTAGATATTGATTTAATGGTAAATCTTGAATAAACTAACATAAATTATGATTAAATGGTCACGTATGGTCACGGCACGTTTAGGCACGACGTGACTCACGTGGCGTGACCATTCGCGTGCCGTGACCACTCATTGATATTTTGGTCACGGCACGGCACGTGAAAAATTAACTTGGTCACGGCACGGCACGAGACCAAAGTCACGGCACAGCACGGCACGTTTTTCCCACTTTATATAGAGACTCATTACAGCATATTCTAACTATGAATTAAACTCTAACTAGAGTTCTAACTATCTACTAATCATAGTTCTAACAGTCTCGTAACTGTCTAACCAACTCAACTAGCCTAACTAACTTCGACTGTGCTATGAAGCTTTGACTGCGCCTCTGACTTGGATTCTTGAGCTGCTGGTAGTATAGGTTTATTACCCATAATTTTTTTTAACCGTATCCGTTTTATCGAATACGATGATCAATAACATCAAAATCTAGCTACTATTAATTCAAAAAGAACTCACCAACTTTGTCCAATTCAATGATTTCAAAAAGTCAACTGACTCGATCCAATTTGAAATTATTCAACATCCATCATATTGATCCAATTTGAAATTATTCACTAATAGAACTCATTAATTATTCCAACGGTGACCTATAAATTTAACTAACTAATAGTGTTTGATAAAATTTTCCAAGTCCTGATGACGACGATGTTGATGGAATAATTAATTGCAACAGTAATATATATAGAAAGCACCAAATTGCTATCAATTTGACTAATAATATATAAAAACACCAATTGCATTTTATGAATCATAAAAAATTGAAAAAAAAGAAAAGAAAAAAGAATCTGTACATTAATTACATGCTATTTACTCTGTATAGAGGTTCTTAAATTACAGTTGATCTCTACCAGAATTAAATGAAAAAATCCTTTTGATGTTTGACAGCTTGAGTCGGTAGATGCACTTGATCCATCTACTAGCTAGTTCATTTCCAAATATATTATGATACTGAACTTCATCTTCAATAATTAATTAATCATCACAGGAGACACTCCGGATCTTGTTTCCCAAAAATAAGGTCACTGTGCAACAACCACGCGCTTTCTTGAAGGAAATCTGATTCCTCTCCATTTTCATCCCAAATGGAGACGACCCCTTTCTCTTTGGCGCCAATTAAAACATTAGGCGTTAGTTTGTATTTTGTAGTACATCACATATGCATACACTATTTGGATTCAATTAAGCGCTGATGGAGGAACAGAGGCGAAGGACGGGTTAACTTATCGGGGCAAGCTGTGCACGAGTTTGCTTCATCAATGGCGGCTTTACTTGCCGATGGATCATCCAACTGTACTGCTCTTGCTTTACTTACGAACACTTGCTTCATATTTCCTCCCTGATGATTTAACAAACGAATTAAACTCCTTTTTGCGTTATCCCGAAAGGGACAGTTTGCGGCCATAAACCCGTCAACTAGGTGCAGATAAGCCTCGAGATCATGGCAACATGCCGGATCAGCATCTGGCCGTAGAACAGGTGACATGCGACTATCAACCCGCAATTCTCTTCCCACATGCACGTACCCGTCTACTTTCTCTAGTAACCTTTCCTGCCAACCTCCCTCGAACCATTGTTGGATATCCTCTCTGGGCAATAAACCGGGTACACGCGTAACCATGTCATGCACATTGACTACCCGGAGGACTTTAACACCGCGCGACTCGACTCGCTTGACAAAGGCTCGGTTTCCGACTCGTGGCCCTCCAAAGGAAAAGACCGATATAGGAGGCATGTCTTGTGTACACGTGCTGAGTTCATCGGCTACAAGAACAGATAGTGCCGCACCAAGGCTATGGCCGGTCACAGTTATACTCAGCTCTTCTCCCTTGTACTTGTTCATAAGGCGTCGCACTTCTGTAACGACAGATGATGACAAGCTCTTTAGTTTGTCTCCTGGAGTTTTGTAAAGGCTCCAGAAGCCGCATTCAACCTTGGCACCGTCGTTTTCGCTTGGTTCGACCGGGACAAGCCCTGCTCGAAAATTCTCAGCCCATTCAAGGCATGTGGCCGTTCCACGAAGAACAATTGTTATGTCGCGCCGACCCATTCGACGTATCTCTCGATCATCATCACAAACTGCTACATAGCCTATCCAACTTGAGCGCTGGGTTGATACCCATGGTGCAACTGAGCTGATCCACTGGGGTACCTGCACGGATGACGTGGCAAAGAGACTGCTTGTGACACGATACGACGGGTCAGCCAAGAAGACTTGGTTTGACGGATGTGAGTAATACGCATTATATGCCGCGTGAACAAGGTCGCCGTAGCGTAGGATCTCACGACGGAGATGAGGTATCAACGGATCAAGGAGACCAACCCAGTTATCACACCCATGATATTTACGCCAATCTTGAGAAATGTTGCCACGCGGAGAAGGCTCTGGGTCAGAGAGAAGGCGTTGCAAATGGGTGAAGCTACGTGGCGACATTGCCTCTGTTTGGTTCTTATCTGCAGGTGATGAATGCAAGGAGAGGCTGAGGGGGGTTGCAAGCCGACGGTTGGTCGAAGATGAAGGGCGGCAGCTTGTTTGTTTGGTTAGGTCCGAAGGAGGGATAGGTTTCTGCAGGAGCCTGTCAAGGTTGGAGAGATGGATTTTTGTGGTGAGATTTGGTGTATTCTGATGCTGCTGTTTAGATGCATTGATCTGTACTGACGGGTTCAGAGGAGAGCATTTGTGCGGCGGTGCTATCGCGGTTTGTAACGGCGAGATAGAAGGGCAGACACGCATAGGATCAAGAGAGGAGATAAGGGGGTTGTTTAAGGTTGTTTAGGTATGAGAAGAGGAGGAGAGGATTTGTGGTTGGTCTATATATATAATGACCCACTACACGGATGTGGGAAGACTTGAAAGTGAATCTTAGATAAAGTAAAATAATAAGACTGATGTAAATTAGTCAGACAGCGGGACCCGCACGCCAGAATAGTCTCTGTTGCCGTGGTCAAATATTTCTGTTCTAAGTTTTCTAACTACGTCGGTTAATTAAAGAACATTTTCCAAAGAACAAATTAAAGCGACGAGAGAAAATTTAATTATAGTCTGATCGAACTACTGATCGATGCTGTTCACTGGTTGACATCGTCAATATTGCTTTTTAATTCGACCAGTACCGTTGAGCTACATCTCCTTTAATTAATGCGGAACATCTCTTTTTTGTTTGCACAAAATAAATTTAAAATAAAAAATTTAAATTTTCTACGAAAGAATTTCGAAAAACAGGAAGGAAACGGATTTTGCTAGTTCGTTTTAATATATTTTTTTTTTCTAACACGAGACTTGAAAAAAGGAAAAATATATATATATACAAATGGGACAAATCAAAGTCATATATTGGTTGGAAAGAAAAAATTTGATGGATATTTCACACAGACATTCTGAAAGATTTAATTTGAAAATTAGTTTGACTAAATAAAATGTTTCGGCTTTTTATGACTTGGTGGACAAATTTGCTGCCTCATTGAATATATGTTTGTGAGAGTATATATACAAATGTGTATAAAATCATCTACAGAGGACGTCTGTCATATTGACCAACAAATATATTGAATATTAATAGCAGTCAAAATAATTTAAATTAAAAAAAAAAAAGTAATTCTATCAAATTGGATACAATATGAAACTGATTCGTTATCTATCTAGCCGTCTAATTAAAAAAATAAAATTCAATTTTAAGGAAACTTGATTTTTAACCAAAAGAACTTTAAAAATATACAATTTGTTATATAGTCTTAATATATATAATTTAATTTATTATTTTAAAACCATTTTATCAGTTGTAACTTATAACTATTGCTCAACAAGTATGAATAGGAATGTATTCATTGCTTAAAAAGAGCATTCCTATATATACATATTTGAGTGAGGCTACGGTACTATGCATAGCACGGTTTGGTCCGTGCTATGGCTCAATATTTGAGTTTTCAAAATCTGGTCGATCCAAATCGTTTAATATGATTATAAAATGAATATGTACTTTCAAACCCAATTTTACATTTTTTTCAAAATTTTTTACTATATTTTGAGATAGGTAGAAAATCACTTGATCTGAAAATTCTGGACCATCCAAAAACAGTGATTTTCTACCTATCTAAAATAATAGTAAAAAAATTCGAAAAAATATAAAATTTGGTTTGCAAGTACATATTCATTTTATAATCATGTTGAACAGTTCGGATCGACCGTTAGAATTTTAAAAACTCAAATATTGAGCCGTAGCACAACTCAATCCGTGCTATGCATAGCACCGTAGCCTCACTCTACATGTTTCTTATGAGAACGGAGTAGGTCCGATGCCCATCGGACCTACTTTTAGGTTCAATGAACATGATGACTGTCCAATCTAATTTAAAATTTGTGCGCACGAAAATTGAAACAGACACGCACGAAGTTTAAAGCGTTCTGCAATCTTAAAGCAAATTGACGGTGATTAAACCCATCGAACCAAAGTAGGTCTGATGCCCATCGGACCTACTCTCAAGTGGTTTCTTATAGGTTTACAATCCTTTGCTCGAAGAATGTAAGAAAGTCATGATATGACGGACACATCAACTCGTGTTTTGTTTCATGACTATTTGCGTGAGCTGATCATTTTTTAAAATTTTGGCATGATACGGCACGTCACACGAAAATTCTAATTACATCACTATGGTTACACGAGTCACGTATAATTAGGACTGTTAAATCTTGATCGAATGGGAATGATGAATCTTGAATAAACTAACTTAAATTATGAAGGAAAAAAGAGAATTAAATGTGACTAAATGTGACAAATATAACCAGTAATCACGACACAACTAACGTATATACTATCATCCTTCTGAATTTGATCACGATATAACACGACACGTAATTCAAGTTACGACACGTCACATATGTAGATTCCTACTCTGCCCTCTCCCTGATAAGTGGTCCCACTTCAGGGGCGGATCCAGGATTTTCGTCAGGGGCAGCAAAAAAATACCTAATCGGGTTTAAATTCATTAACCAATTGGGTACTCGACAAAATATAATGTTTTAACTTATATTTTCCAATGCTTTGACTTGTAATTTCTGATGCTCTGACTTATAATTCTAATTACCAATCAAAATTTAACATATTTATTTCAATTTTAACCCTAAATTTAACTCGAATTACAAATTAAACGTCCAAAGAGGGGCAAAAAAAATTTCAGGAGAGACAAAGTCGGTCGGAACCGATAAATCTCCACTAAAACTCAAAATCCATAAGAAGCAGCTGCCCCTAGAACACTCTGGGTCCGCCCCTGTCACACTTTGAGATAGCATTGTACGATTATAAAGCGCACTATATTAATTCGTGATTTGCAAGAGTCGGTGGGGACAAATGGTCATGGCATTTGTAATTTTGAATATCGCTATGAATATTTGATTGGGGGCATGTATCATTACTTGATAATAGAATAAATTAATGGGTCGGTCCGGTTGGTCCTTTTGAGTTCACTTTGCAGTTTCCATGGCCGGAAAGGTGTTCCTGTCTTTTTATTAATTGATTAGTTATCTTTCATAGTCTCAATCTTTATTTCTTTTGATGGGGGTCTCAGTCTATGTCCATTGTAACAACCGACATATAAGGAGAAAAAAAAAGATAATTGCACAAAAAATAATAATAAAGCAATTGTATGGAAGCAAAGTATAATATTAATTAAGTTCATAAATGATAGACACATTTAAAAAAATTGATATATACTTTCATGTTTCATTAGTATCTCACATCTTTATCGTCGTTTTCAAAGTCTAAACAATTGATCCGAACTGCTTAACATGATCCTCATATTAAAATGTGCTTAAAAATCAAATTATATATATTTTTTGATATTTTTTACTATTTTTTTAGATAGGTACAAAATCACTGTTGTTTGACCATCCAAAAACAATAATTTTGTACATATCTAAAAAATAATAAAATTTTCTAAACAAATATAAAATTTGGTCTGCAAGTACTACGAAGGTCATATTAAACTGTTCAGATCGACTACTTGAACTTTTAAAACGAAGATAAATATACGAGGCACAAATGAAGCATGAATGTAATGAGACATTTCAACCCTACTCTTATAATAAATAAAGAAACATAATTTTCTCCCAAAAAAAACATTAGTACATAACCATATAAACATAATTTTCACAGTAACTTTGGAGAGAAATTTTTGTGGAAACATATTTCTTTTTGATGTAAACATCGTGTAAGACAACTCTTTCTTTTTTGCTAAAGTCACAGGGAATGTGATTAGGTGAATAAGAACTACAAGTTTCTTCAATTTTAACAAGAAAGGAAGAAAAAAAAGGAGCACCATATATATTAAAGAAGAGAGAGAGAGAGAGCGTTGAAAGAAAGGTCACAAGTCACAACTAGCAACAGAGGCGTGATAAACTATGATCTCTCTGGCTAGCAGTAGACCATTTTTATAATTATTTCAGTTAGTTGACCAACAGAAAAGTCCAGACATACACATCAGTTGATTTCTGTATATTTTGGTCTTTTCTAAAGGTCAAGCCCTTGAGCAATTTCATGTGACCTTCCTTGTCACGGAGAAGTCGTAATAAGTTGTCAATATAATGTTGGGTACTGTATTTCATAATGTGTAGCATAGTGACAAATCGAAAGTTCAGGTTCGGTTTGGCGAGATCAAAAATTCGTGATTCGGGTATAATTCGGGAATGATTCGGTACAACAAGTAAGCAAAAAAAAAAAAAAACCCAAAAAAACTGTAAAAAAAAAAAATTTGAAAAAAAATTCAATTTTTTTTGGACGTTTTATTCACGTTTTTATCGCGAGTAATTCGTCAACTCGCGTTTTATTCGCGAATAAAACGTATTATACGTTTTTCAGTGTTTTATATGGAGTTCGGTTCGGCAACGTTGAAAAAACGAATAATACGCAAATTTCTCGCGAATCTTGTTACTATGATGTGTAGTGAACTTTCGAATTTCGTATTGGGATTTATTTACAATGTATTAACTTAATAATTTTAAAAATGAGTTGTAATATTTTTATCATGCACTTAAAAATGACGAATTAATAGAAGTTTTATTAATTGAATTTAGTACAAGTTTTATTGTTTATCAAATGATTATAAACTTACAATGATCTATATTAATATTTTTTATGGAACACCGAAGTAATACTCTATGTTGGTCCCTAACGGTACCTAGAGGGAGGTGAATATGGGGCCTTTTAAATTTTAATGCTTAAGTAATTTAATATTCACCACTAATATATATATATAGAGCTGGGCTATGGTGAGTTGTGAAGTAAAATGTCATTTTCACTTCACGCTCATATTTTCATTTTCAAAATCCAAACAATCGATCCGAACCGCTCAACATGTTCTCTATATTGAAATGTGCTTGGAGACTAAATTTTACATTTTTTGGAATTTTTTTACTATTTATTAAGCCACTTTGAAAATCGCTGATCTGGTGGTCCAGAAATTTTTACTGTTTTTTACTGTTCACAGTGGATCAGCGATTTCAAAGTGGCTTAATAAATAGTAAAAAAATTCCAAAAAATGTAAAATTTAGTCTCCAAGCACATTTCAATATAGAGAACATGTTGAGCGGTTCAGATCGGTTGTTTGAATTTTCAAAATGAAAATATGGCGTGAAGTAAAATGACATTTTACTTCACAACTCACCATAATCTATCTCTATATATATATATATTTAACGTGTACGTAAGTTGTTCTTGGTGGAAACAAGAAAATTTTAATGCTTAAGTAATTTAATATTCACCACTATTTATTAAGTATTTTACAAAATCGTTGTTTTCAGACCATTGAATTTTTGTACCCATATTAATAAATAGTAAAAAAATTCAAAAAAAATGTAAAATTTGATATGCAAGCACATTTTAATATATCCATCATGTTCAACGGTTTAGATCGACTGTTTGGACTTTGAAAATATAGGATGTTATCCGGTGTCATAAAAAAAGATGTAAGTGGATCCCTTCTCTAATAATAATAATAATAACAATAACAATCACAATATTAACAATAATAATAAGTGACTAGAGGTAGGTACTTGCTAGAGTTCGTCACTTCTAATCCAAAGTGAACAAAATCTTAATTAAGGTTGACTTCAATTCATTGTCCCGTAATATATATATTAAGGCATTCAAAGTTTCAAAACGGGGGTTCGTCTCATGTCCAGTCCACCCATCACTTGACTTCAATTTGTGTTCTGTACAAAATTATTTTTGATATCCAAACCAAGCACCGGTGTCTCCATTTGTTTGGTTAACTGGATATTGTCATATAATCATGTTATGAACAGAATTTGATACTTATTGGGTTTTCCGACATAGAAAAAGAACCAGAGTCAAGTCAAATTTTGCATAGAGACACCAGAAAAGTAGCAGAACAAAAAAAGATTTGCTGAAAAGTAGCAGTTGAAAATCTAAAAACAAAAAAAGAGATTTTTTTTTTTTTTTGAGGAAATGAAATTCGCCATTTAAGGTCGTCAGTTTTGAACTCTCTGAAACAACCTTCTGTTCAATTTTATTATTCTTTATATTCACAAGGAGTAAATGGATATCCGAATATACAATATCAATTTTAATTTTTAAAGTTTTGGTTAGGAAAATTAGGATTATCTCTAAAACTTCTCTTTGGAAAAATATATATATTAAAGAAAATTATAGTTTTCAAAATTAGACAATTTAATTGAGCAGAAATAAATATGTTTTGAAATGTTAAAAATGTGTACAATGATAAACGACATGATTATCCAAATTGTAAGTTAACAAAAGAAAACAGAAAAAATATATTGATTTAAGAGTTACATTGCAACTTAAAGCACTTCATACATATCTCTTTTAAATGAGGAGAAAAAAAATGATACAAAAGTCACTCAATCAAAATAAATAAGAAGAGATAAACTGGATCGCACAAATTAAATGTCTATTTTGAGTGTGTTATATTATTTAACATTCTTTAAGAAAACGACCATGAAAACTTTTGATGACTAAACGAGTTGAACTTTTGATTCCTTCAAACTTTATGATGATGATGATATACATGATATCATATACCCAGTTCAAATTAAAGATGAACACAAAAAAGAGATATCGCATGATCCTCAAATATATTGTAAAGTGAAATATGCACACAATGCTTGACTGAATGACTTCCTATTGGCGTGGTTTGACCTTTCTAAGCATTCTTATAGGTTTACTTTTTTCTTTTTCTTTTTTTCCTTCCTGCCAATTTGAAACCCGTTGTCATGACTCATGATAGGCTTGAAAAATAGTTACAACGAAAACGGGCCTTTGATTTAGGCATACTTCCTTTGCAAAGTCCAGGTAATGATTAAAAATGTAGGTTTTATATATTGAACTGGACTAGCTAAGATTTAATCAGCCTAAAATTGCTCGGCTCAGTTAGAAATTAATTTATTCAGCTTCGTGTTCAAATCAAATAAGGTGGGAAAATAAGTGTAAAAGAATCATTTGATTGGTAATGAAATCCCTTCCTCCATATTGTACTCTGTTACAATTTTCAAATTTTGATTAACCGAGGGATCAATTTTATTCTAATTATCTTAATTTATAAAAAGTAGTTAAAAATTATTTGAGTTGTTGGAATGTAAATGCTCTTGTGGACAGACAATTATCTGTCCTCGGCTCATACATTATTCCTTCTGTTCCGTCTTCCTTTGCTTCAAACAGTCAAATTTTAACTACATCACATTGGCAGAAATTCAACTCACTCGATTTATACTAAAAAAAAATTAGTATTGCTTTTGACAACATGATTTGCATCTCTAGCTATCTACCCGCTGCTTCTTAGGAATACATTTCATGTTTATCAGGTTTTTAAATCTTCTTCTATTCTCTCCTAAGTGAATATTTTTGAAACAAGCATATTGATTATTGCCGTCACTGTTACGTGGCAGTCTTGATCTCCAAGCATTTCCTTTCCCCCTTTTTACTGCCAACACGTCGTCGGAAGACTAAGCAAAGAATACAAACAAATATATGATCAGTAGCAATATAATGGAAAAAAGAAATATAAGATGCAAACAACAAAGCAGTCTTAACTCCTTACATGACATAACAAATTAATTATATCCCAGGCAAAAGGACATCCTTAGTAAAGCAATATAACTGAGTTTATCCAAAACTTCGACCATTCATGTCAAGTATATCAATAATGGGAACATCTAATAAATCTCACCCAAAGACCCCAAATAATTAAAGAGTTAATGCAAATTTGTAAATTGAAGAACAATTAAACTGACCCTACCACCCCCCCTTCCCCACATGTAGCTCAGCCATTAGGTTCCATTGTATCCAGTATGAAGTTGGATTGGCATAACCAGCAAAATATGGCACAAAATTCTCAATCTTTAAGTTCAATTCATATTCCTAATGCTTAAGCCTCTACAAATAAGCAGCTAAACAAATAGGAGGGCATAAATAACCAAAAAAGAAGCCAAAACATCCACTGTTATTAATAGCTCCATGCTGATTATGCCGAAAGAAAAGAACCAATCAAAGCAAGGTGGCCCCCAACCTTCACAAGCACACAAGAAAAAGAAAAAGAAAAAAAAAAGAAAGTCTGAAAATAGCCCCTGAGTTTTTTGCCTGCAGCCCCTGTTGAACATCTTTCTGGTTTAAACCCGTGAACTTTCGTGCTGTGTTCAACCGAGCCCCTCAATCAGTTCCTGACTACTAATGTGTGACAGTATTGCTTTAGATGTACATTGTAGAACCCCAATAGCAATTCAAACCTACATTTTATGATATTATGGAAAATTTCTCTTTTTCATCTTGACATCTCCAAATCTGAGTTCCCATTAGCATAATCCCTAACTCTCTTTTACTGAGGAAAGACATATTTATTTGCAATTCAAGTGGGAGGACTGGTACAGAAATTACCAATTGACTGCTGATAAAATGGTCCCATCTCCAAGCTCTATTAAAAAACAAAAAAGATGAAGAAACTGAAAATGACAATGCAAATAAAAACAGAAACTTTATTCAAAAGAGTATTATTGCCAACAACCCATGAGATAAGATCTAGGTGACGAAAATCATGTAATAAGGTTATCTACCCCTTGTCCCAGTTAATTCCTAGTTGCATATACTATACTTCAGGATATGGCGTGGACTCGATCTAGACTCATAATTCGTTGGATCTGATTAAATTAGTCTAGGTTTTAGAACAAAAGGAACCCATTAAATAAATTCCATCTATTCATATGGCTGCAGATTTCACAAAAGCAATTAAAAAATTTATGCACCTTATGATGAAGTTTTACTGTTTTAGTGATTCCAATGCAGTGGAATGACGGAGCATCGTGACCACGGCTTCAAAGTTGTACTCATGAAAGCATATGCTCATATCCAGGTGTTTCAAATTAGGAAAAGTTGGCACCTTTTTTTCCTGGTTCCAACAAGACAGGAAATGGATAGTCCTCCTGTAAAAATCAGACAAAAAGTTAAAAGAAATCCAACCAAAGCAGAAACCGATAATTCTACCATATATAAGCCAAAATAAGGATATGTTAGCAGTCGAACCTGTATGAGATCTAGCATATCAGCCAGCTCATCATAATATTTAAATTATAACCTATATTAACCTTCCAGTAGCCACTTGTGCTAAGCTACTAGCATTAGGGGCATTATATATGGCGGGACTCCGGTTTTCAGCAATAGAAAAATAAATGTGGGACTAAATGTGTGCTTGTAGTTTGTTTTTCCTTAAACTGGCAATTTACATATTTCCCTCGTAAATTTATAAATTTGTCACTAAGTTTTCTTTCTAATTGCCCTCTCTTATCCATTAATCAACTCGTACGTACAACTGTAATTATATGTTAAAATATAATAATAATTGCTATTCTTTCGTATTTTAGATTTTTTTTGTTCTTATTTTAAATAATAGATAAGTTCTACATTTACTTTTTCAGAAGCACCTTTTGTTATGAATATTATGATAATCCATTTTCAAAGGGAAACATATATGTGCAAATTGATCCTAGAACCCTATGATTCCAAAATCATCAGGTCCTGTATTCATATTGTATCAGATGCCATACTTGACCAAAATCCATGTAGCATTGACTCTAATTATGAGTACAAATCAAAGTTTTCATGGAAAAAGGTACCATTAAAACAACCTTTCTGCATATTTTCTGTTTTCTAAGGTTTCTATTCTGTGGGTTTTTGGCCAAGAATGCCATGAAAAACCGAAAAGAATCGACTATTTTGTGCTACATTGGTAGACCGAAGTACAGGTTTGCACTATCCAACAAAAGAAATTGGCTGGTTAGCTGAACCTGCACCAAACTATCACATGAATGTATTTGCTGGGAGTTATAAAACCTCATCACTACGATAAAATGAGGTAACCCTGACAGCAATCCCGACTGTAAGATCGAGCTCACAGTCAATCTGTAGTCAGGTTTGCTTCTTTTTTGCACACATATTGTTAGCATCTGCCTGCCAATCAATTAATCTAACACAAAAAAAAGAAATAATAAATGGCCGTGACCAAAAGGAAAGCAACCCCATTCATAGGAAAAAACATAATAGAAATTAAAAAATAATCTTCCTGAGCACTGCCTCTCTTTTCCTTTTCTAACCTATCCCTAAGCCAACCTCAGCCTCACCAAATCCTCTCTGCCGCCTCCTATCAGTGTTGCCTCTCAGCCTCCTTAATCTACTTTTATCTATGCCACTGTCTGGTGTAGAGAGAAAGAGACAAAGGTGTATGCCACTTGAGGCAATTTCCAAGCATTGTAACGCAAAGTACTCTGGCCTCATAATTGGGGGGACAACTGGATAAGGTACAATTAAATTTGATTCTCAAACTTTCAGCTACTTTTTCACATCTAAATTTGTATTATTAATTTACATTTCTATTTCAGTGGTTCCTCTGTTTGTAAAAATGCTTAGTTTCCTAATTTCAACAAAAAGCAAGTTAATCACTAGAAGGGAAGCAAAACAGTAAATACACAAAAATAAGGACTTGGTGGAGCTTATTACCTCATGTTCCTTCAAATTAAGGCTCAGCTCTTCCACATGTGAGATAAAGTTCAGAAACTGAGCAACAACAGTGACGTGGTTCGGACGAAGGCCACGAAGGATAACAACAGCTTTTCTTAAGAAGGGAATCTCTCCATGGATGCATCTTATGTCTTCAAGGATTCGACGATTTTTCACATTCAAAGGAACTCCAATGAAGGCATGGATAGCCTCAGAGGCAGAGAATCAGGATGTAGAATACTATTGGAAAGAAGTAGCTCCAGTTTTTTTTACTGTTCAGGAGGACAGGCAAACATCCCCTGAGATCACATAAAGTTGTAAATCTTCCAAACAACACAATTCAGAGAGAAGCTGTTCGATTTGAGTCTTGTTGTAGGTAGTCAAATTGATAGAAAGGCTTTTCAAGCGGGTCAAAGCGATTGCAGAAGGAAAAGTCATTCGAAGAATAATGCGAATTGAAAGCGACTCGAGAGAGCTAATGGAGAAGACATCGCGGATAGCAGCTTCAAATTGCCAATAGCCATCGATAGTGAGGTGGCGGAGGCCAAGAGCATGGGCATGGACGAGCAAAGAACAGATGAATGAGTCATTGAGCTCACATGAGATTGGAGACTCGACCTGAAGGTGGAGGCGGGGGAGAGGGTTGGAGGATGTGCGACTGAGGAGGGCGCTGTTGTCCATGGCAACGTAGGGTAAGTGGTTGAATGAGGGTGTGTGTTGAGGAGGTCCACCGAAGGGGAGGCCTTCCAGAGGTAGCGAAAGTGACGGGAGAGAACGGAGATGCGAGTGGGCAGCAACGAGAGGATCGAGATGAGCAGAGTTCGGGGAGGTTGGAGAAACGGTCGATTTGATCAGGATCCTGGAGCTGCGCATCGATTGGGGAGGTCGCCATGGCTAGAACCCTACACTAGAGGAGTCCGGATCCCCTAATGTAACCCAATTTTTGAGTTTTGACGTGTACGGTGCCTATTCGGTGGTAGCGCAGGGGGCCAGTATTATTTGTGGGGTCCAGGTTCTTTAAGATTCGTGTTAGAGCACCTTGGACGGTTTGGATCAAAACTCAAAAATTGGGTTACTGCACTGGATCTGAATTCACACTAGAGAGGAGTGAGGGGGGATGAAAGACAGTGAAGCTCGTTGTCAAGTATGCGGTACCGCGTTGAAATTATGGATTATTGGGCTCGGAATTGCTAGTTTGACGGGCCTCTTTTTAAGCTCTTTTAGGTGATTAAATATGATCATGTTAGCCCATAATATTTGGATTATTGGGCTCGGAATTGCTAGTTTGACGGGCCTCTTTTTAAGCTCTTTTAGGTGATTAAATATGATCATGTTAGCCCATAATATTTGGATTACTGGGCTAGGAATTGCTAGTTTGACGGGCCTCTTTTTAAGCTCTTTTAGGTGATTAAATATGATAATGTTAGCCCATAATATTTGGATTATTGGGCTCTGAGAAATAATTTATGCGATAAGTTGGCCCATTAGACCTTTCAATATCTTAAATGGGTTCAAGACTGCAAACCCTCTCGCCTTTTTTCTTATTGTTGTTTTTTGCGGGTTGCTACTAAAAGCGGACAAGGCAGAAAAATTTGGGCCATGTCTCATAAATCAATAGTCATTATTCACAGTTTGTATTTTCATTCAAACTCCAATTTACTCCAACAATAATTGTTATAGGTCTGGACAAAGCGATGTTAGGTTTAGATGCATTGAATTAGTGTAGGCTTTCAGGGAACCTAATTGGGTTCATTTAATAGGTCTAGAGATAAGTGCAAGAGATAGAGATAGAAGGCAGTGACATGAGGTTGTTTGGCAGAAGGAAAATTGAATAATTGAGTTTGAACGGTCGCTAAATAAAGATAGAATTGAATGAATTGTAAAATGTTAAAGTATAAAAAGTGGATCGAACTTTATAGTTAAATATCTCATTTTTCACTAATTATCTTCTCTATTCCATTCAACGGGGCAATTTCAAAGAGTTGAAATTAGAGAATAAGATCATTTCTAAAAGTAGAATTGACCTAATTATTTATTCTTAGAAGGTACATCAAGAACAAATGCATTGTATTACCAGGGCGGAATTACTAACAACTCTGCGGTCAATTTTTTTCAATGTTTTAAATAGCATTTATAGCGTCATAACGGAAATGCTACAAAAAAAACTATAGCAAATAGCGTAGCTATAACGAAAGCTATGCTACATAGTATTTTTTTTTTTACAAAAAATTATATTATATATTTGTACTAAATATCAACATTATCTAAAGTTTCATAGAACAATAAATAACACTAAATTAATTAAGAAATTATAATATTAATATTGAATCAGTACAAAGTCCAAATTGCGGTTCAAAATATCCATAGTAATATTATAAACTTTCGATCTTTTTCTATTCAAAATATCTTAAGTATCATGATTCATGACATAATCTATTTTTTTTTCTATTCAAATTTCAAAATAACCTAGATCTGTAGCAAGAGTTTCCTTTTCGGTTTGGGCAAATTAAAAGATCTGTAGCAACAAAGCTTTTAATTGATTTCGGTTTGGGCTTTTATTTAACTTTTTTGGGTCTTTATTTAAAGCCCATATAAATTGCCTAAAAAAGCCCATTATGAATAGCGCACGCTATTTGCGCTACACGCTATGCGCTATAGCGGACCGCTATTACCGCTATAGCGGTCATAGCTCAATTAGCGCATTTTGATGCCATAGCTTAGCGTTTAGGATCCAAAACCACTATAGCGGCGCTATTTAGAACATTGTTTTTTTTCAAAAAAAAAAAAAAAAAATATATATATATATATATATATATATATAGAGAGAGAGAGAGAGAGAGAGAGATGGGCTATTGTGCTTTGCAAAGTAAAACCCCCTCTTTACTTCGGGTCATATTTTTATTTTTGAAAATTCAAACAACCGATCCGAACCGTTCAACATGTTCTAAATATTGAAATGTGCTTGGGGACTAAATTTTACATTTTTTGGAATTTTTTTAATATTTATTAAGCCACTTTGAAAATCGCTGATCCGGTGGTCCAGAAATTTTTACTGTTTTTTACTGTTCACAGTGGATCAGTGATTTTCAAAGTGGCTTAATAAATAGTAAAAAAATTCCAAAAAATGTAAAATTTAGTCTCCAAGCACATTTCAATATTTAGAACATGTTGAACGGTTCGGATCGGTTGTTTGAATTTTCAAAATGAAAATATGGCCCGAAATAAAGAGGGGGTTTTACTTTGCAAAGCACAATAGCCCATCTCTCTCTCTCTCTCTCTCTATATATATATATATAGAGCTGGGCTATGGTGAGTTGTGAAGTAAGATGTCATTTTTACTTCACGCTCATATTTTCATTTTGAAAATCCAAACAACTGATCCGAACCGTTCAACATGTTCTAAATATTGAAATGTGCTTGGAGACTAAATTTTACATTTTTTGGAATTTTTTTACTATTTATTAAGCCACTTTGAAAATCGCTGATCCGGTGGTCCAGAAAATTTTACTGTTTTTTTACTGTTCACAGTGGATCAGCGATTTCAAAGTGGCTTAATAAATAGTAAAAAAAATTCCAAAAAATGTAAAATTTAGTTTCCAAGCACATTTCAATATTTAGAAAAAGTTGAATGGTTCGGATCGGTTGTTTGGATTTTCAAAATGAAAATATGGCGTGAAGTAAAACAACGTTTTACTTCACAACTCACCATAGCCTATCTCTCTCTATATATATATATAAGATTTTCTATATAGTTTATGATAAAATGTTATAAATACCGTAAAATTAATCTCTATTTACAGCATGAAAATTTGATTTTGTGTCCGCCTTCTAATTGTTCCAATTTTATCCATATGCAACATAAATTCCTGATTATTATATTTTCATTTCCTACTTAAAAAAGAAATTTCGTTATAATAGTTAAGCATAACAGTTAAGTAAATAAATTTTAAAATAAAAGGTTACATCCATCAATTTTAAAAATAAATATAGTGTAGGGCAACGTAGTTAGTTCTTGATCTACGGATTAATACAAAATAGCTGTATCATTTTAAAAAGAAAAGAGATTACTTCATAATGATTAATTTGACAATCCTGACATAGAATTTCCAAGAAATTCAAATAAAATTAAAAAAATAACTTAAGAATGTCATTATTGGACTTATAGATATTCTAACAATAAAAGATCATGCAATTGTAAGTATTTCTCACCGAAATTTTTATTAATAACATTTCTCAAAAATAAATAAATCAAATAACCACCGTTTCTAGTCAATTCTAAATCTAACACGGCCACACTTTACCGCTGCGGACCCATTTCAGGGACGCCGCAGAATGCCGGTGCGGTCCCTGTTATTTTTTTTTATTTGAAATGTGAAGAAGTTTGATTATGATTTTGTTTTGGAAGTTTTTATCAGAAATGTAAAGTTTGTACTGGAAGTTGTGTGTAATTACTTCTGTTTGAAATGTCGTTTAATCTGAAATTGTTGTTCGTTTGTTTGATCAAAAGAAACATTACAATAGAACAAGGAGCCATATAAAGAATCATATAATAGCACAATGCTAATGTTATCAGAAATTACAAATACGTCTAATTAACTGAAAATAAACAACATTTTTACGAATACAATTCAAAAAAGATAAATATCCCATCCATTGATAAACTCTCAATCTCGTGCAGCTCTGTTTTGTCTTTCTTGTGTATCTCGGCCGGCTTGGTGTCCTCTTCTCCTATTATTTAGAACGTCCATCCACATCGAAATTCGGTTGTGCCGTCTTCTGTCCACAGAAATATTTTTATCCTTTGGAACAAGGACCGGGCCATCGTGTTGAGGTCATTCCGACTGATTTTCATACACATGCCATTGAGCGCTCCATGTGTTGATCAGTGTATGGATGTGATAGTAGTGACTTACAAAGACGCCAGGGTTGATGCCTCGGATACGACACACGGACAGAACATGAGAGCACGGTATGCTGTCCAATTGAGGCTTCTGGCACGTGCAAGTTACCGTGTGATCATCCCCGATTATTACCGTGTATTTGTAATTGGCCTTGGTAAAACCGGCCAGAATCGTCAGGTATGAAAACGTGAACTCTCTCCTGTGGAGGTTACCTCGAACTCGTTGTTGTTTCCAAACCCCCCAGCATCTTCATTTTATCGGACCTCTCGAACCGTTTGTTGATCAGCTACGAAAAATTAAAAAATAATGAAGAAGTCAGATTTTTTTAACAAAGTTCATTAAAAATTATGAAGAAAGAACTACAAATAAAAGTACCTGGTGCACACGACACGAGAATTGTTGACCTTGACTAGCTTCCCATTCCGCTTTGGCCCTCCTTTGCGCAAACCATGTCATACA
This sequence comes from Carex littledalei, assembly GCA_011114355.1. NCBI lineage: Eukaryota > Viridiplantae > Streptophyta > Magnoliopsida > Poales > Cyperaceae > Carex > Carex littledalei. Next base: position 8,872,573 of record CM022099.1, on the reverse strand, counting down.
TTTGTAAAATGTGTCTTTAATTATTGCTGCCACCGGTAACTTACGAGAGGACTTGAAGACATTATTTAGCGACTCGGACCCGTTTGTAGTCATAATGCCCCAACGGTAACCACCGTCCAGTGCTTGGAATATCTTCCATGGTTTCAGGCACTTGTTCTCATCTTGATCCAAATATTTACCCACACCGTCTAGCCAATTGAGGGCAATGGCACATACCATCCTCATTGCTTGCATTCCTTGCTCGTATCTCCTCATCTTTCTCTTAGCCACACATATTCTAAAATACCGGATTGCCGCGTCACTGCAACCGTTCTTCTTCATGTTCTCGGCTATGTGAGTAACACAAAGACGGCGAACACATTGATCCTCATCCTCCTCGTTCCACCCCAGATAATCTTGTCTGAACACCTTCTTGATACCCTTTTCCCTATCAGTGATGACACACATGAATCTGGAGCGAATTACATTATAGCGTAACCATTTCATGAACCACGCATAATCGTCAAAACTCTCTGATTCTACCAGTGAAAAAGCCAACGGGAGGAGTTGGTTTTCAACATCGTACCCGGTTGCAATCAACAGCTTGCCTCCACATATAGATCAATTATCTTGTATGCACCCCCAGAAAAATCATGGTTTGGTTGTACAATACCTGCCAGACTCTCTCATTTTGAATTGGAAACATTTGGAACCAGGTTTGTGCCGAACTAGTTGGCATGCTAATTTTGGCATCAATTTTAAGGTCATACTGACCCTGATCCAACCCCAAATTCTAACATATACTTGATTTAAGTCCCACATAATCAGTACCCGGCAATACCGGGATCACAGTAACAGGTCCAATACTATAGTAAACCCCATTAGGACCTGTTAAAACATCCCCACCAGTGTAGATGGATACCATAAGAGCCATTTTTTCAATCCAATACAGAAGAAACCTAAAATTAAAAATTAACTAAATTAATTTTTCTAAATTAATTATTCTAATTTAATTATTAATCTACTGAAATAAAAAAAAATTTAAAAGAAGAGAGAAAAAACTTACAGATCAGAGAGCTAACCCAGGAGAGAGAATGTGTGAGAGTGTGGAATGAAATTTCACTGTCATTTTCGGGCTATAAAGAACAGGGTCCGCTCCGGCATAGTGCGGACCCGGGTCCTCTCTGGCATAGTGCGGACCCATATGGGGTCCGCTCCGGTATTCTGTGGCCATGCTAGATTTAGAATTGTCAGAAAAAGATGATTATTTGGTTTATTATTTTTTTCAAAATATTATTAATAAAAATTTCGGTATTTCTCATGATGCAATTAGAACCTTTAATTTTGGACTATTTGAAACCCAATCCAGTTGATTAACGATGAAAGACACATCAAATCTAATTATATTATATTGACATGATGTGTGGATAGAGTAGGGTTAAAATACACCATTGATTTTATGCTCCAATCATATTCCACATCATTATCTCTGTTTTTAAAGTCCGAACACTCAATCAGAACCGTTCAACATGATCTCCATATTAAAATGTGCTTGAAGATCAAATTTTATATTTTTTTTTGAATTTTTCTAGATAGGTGTGTACCTATCTAAAAAATAGTAAATTTTTTTTTAAAATATAAAATTTAGTCTCCAAGCACATTTTAATATATATATATCATGTTGAACCGTTCGGATCGACTGTTAAAAATGTGGTAACATAATTGGAGCACAAAATCAATAATGCATTTTAACTCTACTCATGTGGATAATATAAATCATGTCTATGATGTTGAATTTAAAATTAAACTATATATTTAAAAATTGCTAAGATGGTCAAAATAGAAAATTGTCAAATAATTCTTACTCTTTAAAAAATTATGTAATCTCTTAAACACAACAAACACATTTTTATATAAAGAAAGAGAAACAAAAAATATATAAACCTTTCAATAAAAAGGAGCGGAGAAAAATCAAATAATCAGTATTAAGTCATAAAATTCAGGAATCGCAGGTTTATTGTAGTGACACAAATTTTTGTTTCTCTGCACAGAGATACATGTTTAATTCTTGAAAATAGCATTTAAAAGATGCTGGAGTGTATCGGAACCCTTTAATATAAAAAAAAACAAGGAATTATAAAATCCAACAAGTATAGATTTTCTCAAGAGCGTTTCTACAAGATTCTATTTTAAAGGCGAGGATAAAATTGCTTAGCAGCGTCGGTATCGCCACTAATACTTATGTCAGTAATAACTATATCTTCAGAAATAACTAATTATGTGATCTTATCCTCAACAATAGTCATTTTTTTTATCCTCATCTTGAAAACAAGTTCTTGTAGATATACAATTAACATTATTGGCATCCAAATGAATGAACTTATCCGAGACAGGGCAGATCTTGCAAGAAGACCCCTATTCATTTTCAAATTTCTATACTTTGACATGATTTTGCTATATAGTTTAGAGTAAATTGCTATGGGTATTTAGATACTGTAATATTGATCTCATACTTTTGTGAAAAATTTATATGATTGATCTCCAATGTGTAGTTGATCTCCATAATTTAAAACTCTGCCTCCACACCTGAATCCGAGTATGTTGTGTTGGATGAACCCACCTAGGGGTGTCAATGGGTACGAAACGGATCGGGTGAAAGCATTTTCATACCCTTACCAGTTATGTTAATGAAAAAAAACTTTACCTTTTACCCGTATCCGACAAACTAAGCAAAAAAAAAATATCTTACACGTACATGTCTTATCGAATACAATATGAATGGAGTAAAAATATAAAAGGATGTCATTGAATAAATATAAATAAGCTATGAATAAAACTATATCATATCATTCATCATTTTCATATAAATATATATCTATATATATATATATATATATATATAGAGAGAGAGAGAGAGAGAGAGAGAGTGGCTAATATCAAAACGTTTGCACCAAGGCCCTCGTGCAACCAAGTCGTTTTTGAATTTTCAAAGTCCAAACGGTCGATCTAAACCGTTCAATCTATATTAAAATATGCTTGGATACCAAATTTTACATTTTTTGGAATTTTTGTACTATTTATTAAGCCACTTTGAAAATTGCTGATCACATGGTCCAGAATTTGGTTGCACTGTTTTTACTGTTCATTCGGATCAGCAATTTTCGAAGTGGCTTAATAAATAGTACAAAAATTCCAAAAAAATGTAAAATTTGGTCTCCAAGCAGATTTTAATATAGATTGAACATCTAACGGTTTGGATCGACTGTTTGGACTTTGAAAATCCAAAAACAACTTGGTTGCACGTGCGAGAGCCTTGGCGCAAACGTTTTGATATTAGCCACACTCTCTCTCTATATATATATATATACACTTTTATAATTATTATTTTTAATTATAAACCGTACATGATAATGAGTAAGAAATAGTATTTATCCATATCTTTAATTATTCATTATGTTAACAGAAAGAGCTTTACCTATCCGTATCCGAGAAGCTAAACAAAAAAAAATTATCCGTATCTACCTTATTAAATACGATACGGATTAGATAAATAAATAAAAGAATGCTATTGACACCCCTGAACCCAGCCAACCGAGAACCTGCATTGTTATCATTGTTGAAGAACTAATATAATTTTCTTTTACAAGTCAGTTACGGGAGATAAAATATGTCTAGCATTTATATATGTAAAAAGAAAATATAGATATATTTTTAATTATTTAGATATAACATATATCATTTTTTAGTCTATTTATTAAGACTTAATTGATCATCTACCATGAAATGATTAAATCTCCGCTGTTATTTTTTTTAAATTATTTGACGGAAGACTAATTTTAATAATCAAATTGGTTCCAATTTAATTCACACATAATTCAAAAATAAATGTTACTTTAATTTCTAATTTTAATAATATATATTTTTCAGGATAACAAATAGTTGTATGTTACACACTTGGAATGTTATTTTATATTGCAATTATCAACTGTAACATGTTCATTTCTACTGTCAATGGCATGCGTCTACGAGTCAAAAAAGATAAGGTCCCATTAAGCTGTATGCTTTGACTATCAGACCTGGCTCTTGGCTAATGGTAACGACATCTCCCGTTTTCTTGGTGAGTATTTGAAGGAAGGATGATTGAACGCATGACGCAATTGACCCGAATTTAAAGCTGATTAATTAAAAACCATCCAAATTATTTATTACGCCCCCACTTGAACTATTTATCCATCCAGGTGGCCTTTCTATTTTCCCTCTACTGTATGGGTGAAATTTGGAGACAATTAATCATGTGCTAGCCTGAGTGCCACACTGTTCGAGTAACAGGAGATCCCGCTTTTTTATTAATATCCAAAAAAAAAAAATATATATCAAATCTGCTCTCAATTCCAAATTTTTATTAAAAATATCCTGACCGCCCCACTGTGGGGCGGTCCACTATCCATACCAGACCGCCCCCCCAGTGGGGCGGTCCGCTTATTTTTTATTTTTAAAAGGCGACCTGACCCGACCCGCTCCGCCCGACACCCCCCGCCCCCTTCATCTCTCTCTTTGTCTTGCGCCGCCCAACCCGACCCCGGCCACTCCTCCACCGGTCACCCTCCCCACCGGCCACCCTCTCTCTCTCTCTCTCTCTCTCTCTCTCTCTCTGTTAAGATTTTAATTTAACACTCTCTCTCGCTCGCCCTCACCCCACATATCCGACCCCCCTCTCGGCCACCCTCTCTCTTTCTTCCTCTTGGCCCCCCTCTCTTCCATCTCAGCCGCAATCCGATTATTTCCGAGTAAGTCTCTAAATAACTTATTTGATTTATATTTTGTGCCTTGTATTGGCATTGGAATGATTTGTAAAAATTGAATTGTTAATTATCGTGTGCGGGTTGTTGATTTTCTCGATGCGATTGAATTGTTCAAAATTAGGGTATTAGAATTTAGGTCCAAAATTGTCCAAAATTAGGGTTGATAAAATTAGGGGTTTATAAATTAGGGTTTAGGGTCCAAAATTAGGGTTTAGGTTTAGGGTTTAGAGTTTAGGGTTTATGGTTTTAGAAACTATCCAAAATTATAGTTTAGGATTTAGGGTTTATAAATTAGGGTTTAGGGTTTATGGTTTATGGTTTAAGAAACTATCCAAAATTATAGTTTAGGATTTAGGGTTTATAAATTAGGGTTTAGGGTCCAAAATTAGGGTTTAGGGTCCAAAATTAGGGTTTAGGGTTTCTTGTATACTTGTGTACATGATTGGACTCAAAAATTTCTAAATAATTTGAAACTATGAAATTGACTTTATATGTAATTTATTTCGGTCAAATAAATTTTGAATACACATTTTCTTGTAAGTGAAAATTAGTAACCTGCTATTTTCAAATGTAGTATGGCCAGACCTAGACGGGGACGTTCACGAGATACTATGGAGACGGGGGAGAGTTCACATGATCATGTTGACGAGGCTCCCAGTGCGGAGTCATCCGGTGCAGAGGCTCCCGGTACAGAGTATCCCGCTCATGGTCCTGACACATTTAGTCATCTTCTGTGGATCCCACATATCAAGCACCGTGTCGCATACACATCTATGGAGGTACGTTGGTTTTTTATATGTAATTTAAATAACATTATTTAATATTACATATAGTCAGTCGCTTAAATTGAAATTATTGTAAAATACAGGACGAGACGATGTTGACAGTGAGACATCGCACCCCTGAGATACCGTACGTCCCTCATCCATTGATGGAGCGGTGCATCATTAATCTTGGCTTGTATCAGCTAGCCACCATGCCTCAGAGTAAGATCGACCAGGCTCTCATTTGCGGTCTAGTGGAGAGATGGCGACCGGAGACTCATTCATTTCACCTTCCGGTTGGGAGATGGCAGTCACCCTAGCTGATATAAGCACTTTATCGGGTTTACGGATCGATGGCGACCCCATAGGCGGTGTCTCAGACCATCCAGACCACACCAAGATGATATAGGAGTTTTTGGGGGTCGATCCAAATGCGGTGCAGAAGAAGAAGAAGAAGAGATGAGAGGAGGACGAGTTCCTGTATTCTGGGTACTTTATTAGTCTTGCGTCGCTCCGCACTTACTTCTACCAGCATAAGATCACCCCCGATACCACTGACGAGGAGGCCGTTTTGAGGTAATCACAAACAGTTGCAAATTAAAATATGTTATGGACTCAACAATAATAATCATTACTTATGTTGACTATTTTATATTGCAGGTATGTGAGGGCGTTTGTGATGGATTTATGGGGTAGCGTCATATTCGTGAATTCCAGAGGTGACGCAGTTCCGATTATGTTCATCTCTCTGCTGAAAGACATTGAGAGGCCATCGAGGTGGAACTGGGGTGGAGCTGTGATCGTCCACTTATACCGGTGGTTGTGTCATGCTTGTCTGGTAAGTTTGTACAAATATTTTAATTTTTTATTACAAATATTACGATTCAATAATTACCAAAAATGCACCTCATGTCCAAAATTTAGGTGAAGAATAAGCAGATTGCCGGGCCACTTCTTCTACTCCAGCAGTGGTCGTGGTCGCATCTACCGGTATGTCAGCCTGTTCCTCCAGTTCAGGCCCGGTCCTGGACGAGACAAGACGTCGATAGATGTCCCGCATACGGTGCCATATGGGGTAGTCACCACACATACGAGAATACGGGCAAGGGAAGAACTGTGGAGATTTCTTATGTCCGGGGTCAACTCTAGATGCTTCACGAGACTAACGTCACCTGGTACCCCTACCGTGCGTTCTACAAGAACAACCTTCTTTACCGGCTGACATTGGGGCAGAGAGACCTCTGGTATTATCAAGGGCCGTGCGTATGTTACTGGATTATTGAGTATCATTATCCGGATCGAGTGCCCCGTCATTTTGGCTTGAATGCGTTTGTCCCGGACTTTCCAGAGCTGGACGAGCAGCAGACCACTCAGCTGCACTAGTAAGTACACACTACTTAATTTCTTGTTTATTTTATTACTTGTTCAGTCTTACACGTTAATAATAATCTGTTTTAATTAATTTATTTTGCAGGACTAACCACAATAAGCCCAAAGTCGACTGGAGCACGCGTTCGCGGAGGATTACCATATAGCATGATATCCGCATGATCACTTACTTATGGTCTCCACCTACGGCTGTTGATGTCTCTTTGTCGGTAGGGCCTTGGGCATTTTGATATTTAGTCTGGTACCAGAGGTGGGGCATGCCGTCGGTATATCTAGAGGGGCACTATGGTGATGTCCTTCGACGGAGACTCATGGGTGATGCATCTATGACTTACTTGCCTTTCGGACTGATCTATGCTCGCTCGGTATATTTAAATGAAACTGGCATATTTAACATATTAAATGTTTATTTATTCATCTTCTAATAATAATAATGAAAAAACATTGTGTGCAGATTTTGACCGGCATTAGAGGAGTGGCACACAGCTTGGTGTGCATGGCAAAAACTGGTTGGAGAGCGATAGGATGTCAAATGCTCCAACACAGTGCACCGATCGTGGAGGACTCTGGCTGGGACGGGCGCCTCATTGGCATGTTGCATGATGCTGGGAGAACATCAATTGGCGCGATATAAAGCTCACACCACGAGATCCAGATCAGCCTCGAGTCGCTATCTACGATGATGAGATGCCGCCACCTCCTGCAGGTAATTTGAAGGTGCCATACACATGATCATTTCTCTTTAAAAATCTATTCTTATTAAGTTATCTTCAATTCTGCAGAGGATGACTCGGGTTGGGCGGTTCACCAATGGGTGTTGAATAACAACGCGTGGAACGCTTACTACAACAAGTATGGAGTTCCAGTGCAGATTGGCGATGTAGCAAAACTTTATTATTTAATTAATTTACTAGTTATTTGTATGTAGCAAAACTAACATTGTTTACATGCAGGATGGAGCTCCTACCTGGCAGGCCAACCCCGATTTCTCTATGGATGACCTTACTGGAGATGATGCCGGGTATGAGGTACCGAGCCTCCACAGACCACGATACATGGAGACCAGACAACACGACCGCGAGGCCAGTGGGAGTGGGGCGCAGACTGCAGATGCCTTTGCCTCTGCTATATTTGGCACACCGCCTCCGGCCACGTATCATTCTACTTGGGAGGCCGATCCATGGGAGTTGCGTACACAGCCGGTGATCCAGGAGGAGCATCCATGGGCGGGGGAGGACCCATGGGCGCAGGAGGATGTCCAGGATGACGTGGAGGAGGAGGAGGTTCACTTGAGGCATGTGTTGCCGCACAGGGACCGCCATCCACCTCCTAGGTTGGATCTCTCCGGTCGTCGCCCTCGTCCTCGTCGTTAGGAGTTTGCATTGTTTAGGTTGATGAATTTCTAGTATTTTATGTTTGAATTATTATATTTCATATTTGAACTGTTATGTTTCATGTTGTAGACTTACCATTTAGATTACCTAGTTTTGATGTTTATTAGTCGAAAAAACCAATTTATAACATTAACCAAAATAATAACATATTATAAAACATTAAATATAAAATCGGCAATTATAAAAATATAATCGTCAACAAATAAATATATAACATATAAAACATTAAAACAAATAAATATATACCACATTATAAAACATTAAAACAAATAAATATACACCATATTATAAAACATTAAAACAAATAAATACATAATATTATTGTTATTCTACTATTTAATATTTAATAGCAGACCACTCCCGGAAGGTGAAATGAATAAGTATGAGTTTTTAATAGCAGATCTCCCCCATGAGACTCGGGTCGGGTCCCTCTAAAAAAGCTAGCTACCAGAGACTCGAGTCGGGTCCCCCTTAAAAAAAAAAAAGGAAAATAAGCAGACTGTCCCACTGGGAGGCGGTTTGGTATAAATAGTGGACCACCCTCACAGTGGACGGTCAAGGTATTTTTAATAAAAATTTGGAATTGAGGACAAATTTGATATTTTATTTTTTGGGATATTAATAAAAAAAAAAGCGGCAGGAGATCTCAGCGGGGTCTTCACGGCGCGTCAGAATTTCTTTTTGTTATTTTTTAAGAGTAAATGATGGTAAGACCAGATCTTGTTCCACTAAGCTAAAATAAGTCCACAATCTGGAGTCGTTGTTGACTGACTCCGAGGCGGGCGCAACGAATTAGTAGTGGGGATACATCTCTCCATTTCAAATCTTAACGGATATGTACACCTTACAGCACCGCTCTCTTTTTTGTAAAAAAAAAAATCACTTTTTTTGTGTGCTAATAACGCCCTTATAAGAAATTTACTAAAAAAGTTTCCAAACTCGAAATTTGAAGATTTTAATTTTTTTTTCATGATAATAATTGCCGAATAATTAAACTAATAAATATGTTTCAATCGCAGATCATTTATATAGTGATCGAACAATATCTATATGAATCTAACTAACTAATTCTAAATAGAGTGAAAATATATTGGATTAGAGAGGGTTAATACGCTTATATAAGAACTTCACCACCAAGTACTTATAAGTCAAATATCAGTTTTCAAAGTTCAAATAGTTGATCCAAACTATTCAACATGATCTCTATGTTAAAATGTGCTTGGCGATCAAATTTTACATTTTTTTGAATTTTTTTACTATATTTTAGATAGATACAAAATTTTTTTTTTTTTTATGGTCCAAATTTTTTTGAATCAATAAATTTTCTACCTATCTAAAAAAATAGTAACAAAATTCTAAAAAATGTAAAATTTGGTCTCCAAGCACATTTTAACATGGAGATCATGTTAAACGGTTTGGATCGACTGCTTGAACTTTAAATCAACAATACTGACTAGAATTTAGAACTGAGAATGTAATTGTCGCCTTCTTCTTTTCTTCTTTTCTCTTTATCTTATCAGTATTAACAACTTTTTTTTTGAAAGGTTTGTGATTTAGAACAAAAGAAAAAAAAAATGCAAAAGGACCAATGCTGATGTGGAATACAGCAAATGCATGATGCTTGATTAAAGATTTTGTTTTCCGGCTTCACTAGTTCACTATTCAACTTAACTTGTGATCTCCTTTTCGAAAAGAAAATGGAAGCCGTGTGTGTTTTCACTATTCTTTCCGATGGAGATGGAATCATGGAAATGAAAAATACAAAAAAAAGGATGCATCCGCTCACCTTCCTAACCACGTTTGGGTTTTCATCTTCTCGACCCTTCCAACGTGACCTCACCAAGTTGGTTGCTATATAAGTTCACCACCATCTGCCTCCATTCCTACCCACACTCGTTCATTTCCATTCTCTCATCTTTCCTCAGTCTCCTCTAGAAGTCTTCCTTCTTTTCTTCTAGACTTCTCTAATATCTTCTTATAATCCCTCTGCGCCTCTCGCTTACCACCAGCTTGTCTCTGCTTTTGAGCTCTTGCTACCAAGGAAACATATCGGACATGAAGGTATGGTTTTTGTTGTCTAGATCAATTTTTGAATTGGGCGTATTGTTGGAATAGGGATCAGAACTGATAAGACTTTTGATTTTGATTTTGCGGTCCATTTCCACCAAAAAACCCCCAATTGTCGTTATTACTTTGTCCCATTAGGAAGGAAATTGAGGTCGGGGCAAACTAGTATTGGAATTGCGGTTCTACCTCCAAGCGCAATAGAATCTGATTTTGATTATAATGATACTGAGGTGGTTGTTTGTCTATTGAGCGATATGTCTTATGTAATTTAATATTTGATAAATTTTTGAAATTTTTTGCAATCTTCTAATGTTTGACTGCTTTGTTTTTTTTGGAGCAGAAGATTGTGTTGAAATTGGATTTACATGATGACAAAGAAAAGAAGAAGGCGATGAAAGCTGTCTCCAGTCTCGAAGGTGTGAATCACCTTTCCCCGTTATTCATTTTTTATAGCTTTGATTAAGGAAATAATCAACACCACAATTGCTAATATTCTGAAGTTGCAATAAACCAATTAGCTCCACCTTTAATTGAACAATTGATCAAGGCTTTTCCTTGTAATAATTATGTTTATCTAGTAATAAATTAACTGAAGAATCATTGTTGCTATAACTGATGACTTTTGTCCTCCAATTTCCAACAGGAATCAATTCAATTTCAATGGACATGAAAGACAAGAAACTCACAGTGATTGGCTCTGTTGACCCTGTCGATGTAGTTTCGAAACTAAGAAAACAGTGGTATCCTGAGATCTTATCAGTGGGACCCGCAAAAGAGCCAGAGAAAAAGAAAGACGAGGGCAAGAAGGATGAGAAGAAGGACGATAAAAAGGATGCTAATAAGCAAGTTGCTGAGATGATCAATGCTTACAAGGCATACAACCCTTACATGACCTCACACTACTATGTGCAAAGCATGGAAGAAAACCCAAATAGCTGTGTTATTTGCTAATTAAGAGACGGTGCATGTTGAATTGGGAAATTGCACATGGGCCTTGTTGAGTCATATGAGCGTGGTTCGAGAAGACCGGAGAGATGGTGATAGTCGGCCTTGGTTATATATTAGTAGTCAATGGGTGCTATATCTTAGAGTTTGTACAAAGTATAAGGCTTTTTTTTCTTTTCCCTTACTATTTTGTGGTGGTATTATATTAATTTATTTCCGTGTTAAACTGTACGAGATAAATTTTGGCCCAAGTAATGAAGCAGAAAGATTTCATAGTATCTCTGTTGTCATTATGAATTCATATTGATAAATTATGTAAGTCTCAAGAGTGAGCCTATGGTGCTATGCATAGCAAGGATGGCTAGTGTACTACGGCTCGATATGGTGCTTTTTAAAATCCTAACGGTCGATCCAACCGTTCAATGTGATAACCATATGAATATGTACTTGCAAACTAAATTTTATATTTTTTAGAATTTTTTTACTATTTTTTTAGATAGGTAGAATTTTGATGGTCCAGAATTTTCAGAAAACACTGATTTTTCTACCTATCTAAAAAAATAGTAAAAAAATTCGAAAAAATATAAAATTTAGTTTGCAAGTACATATTCATATGATTATCACATTGAACGGTTAGATCGACCGTTAAGATTTTAAAAAGTATCATATCGAGCCGTAGTACACTAGCTATCCGTGCTATGCATAGCACCATAGCCTCACTCAAGTCTCAATGATCGACTTGAAAAGTGGACTCAAGTAAATGATTAATTGGATTACATTGGACATATTAGAACTAATAAGCTACTAGGCCAATTTGGGTCCGATGCCCATCGGACTCAAAGTGAGTTCAATGACCATCCGATCTGCTTTAAGATTCGCGCCCACAACTTTCCCGTCTGCTTTAAAATTCACGCACACCAATCTTAAAGCAGATCGGACGGTCCTAAAATCCATCGGACCCAAATTTGAGTCAGATGGGAAATGGACCCAAGCTGCTCTCATAAGCTACACTCCCACCAAGGGAGGTTTGTTGTTTGCGCACATATGTTAAGTCGATAAATCAGTTGACAATTATTGTTGAGTTAAAAGTATAAAGCTTCTGAAGTGAACCAAAATATTGAACTTTTACAATGAGCAAGACATGATTGTCACAAGAAAAATACTAATTGGAAAGCCTGACAAAATTTGTTCTGCAAAAGATAAACGGAAGCAATGTGTTCAAAACTGAGCAAAAGAAAGTTGAAATACTTGAACACAGAATAATCATATTCCCAGCTAGCTTTGTTGTTTCCTAGCGATGTACGCTAGGAGACTATCCCGTAGCCAACTATTACTTCAAATTGTACACACACATTATGTCAGTCAGTGAAAAATGCTTTGATAAGTAACTAGAGTTAATAAAAACTACTAGATAGATAAAGGAACAAAAGTGGTTAACATTTTACACTTAATTGTGTACTATGGCTGTACGTGCAAATCGCGCGTGCAGAAACACCACAGTTGATCACTGCAATTTGGGTTATAACATCAAGCTTCTCTTTGGGGATCTAATCAGAGCCAGTCCCACAGTAAATCATGATTACATTTTCTGAAGCAGGCAAAGCCTCACGAGGCATGCGTTCTATTCCAAACCTGTACCAAACAATGGTTAGGGTGCAAGAATCTTAAGACAGGCTCTTGAATTCATTCTGGGCGCTTCAAGCCAAAGTGTTACCACAATGGAGTTAAAAGATGCCACACATAACCTTATTCTTGGGCTGAAATATCAGCAATTTTTCGACATATGGTCATTCCATCGCCTATTGGAACCTGTAAATTTACCATGGTCAATATTTTAGCTGTGATGTGCAGGGTCCAATGTGTGCGTTTTGTGTGAGGGAAAGCAAGAGAAGAGAGAGAGATTAGCCTACCAGACTAATGCTGATACGTTTATCTTCCAGAATTTTCCTGTTGAAGTTTCTTATACTGACAGTTTTTGGGTCGTTAACCTGAAGATAAGTGACATATGTTTACTTCAAAACAAAAGCATATATTACTTTAAAAAATGATATGTTTTACTAAACATCGGCACCAATTTCTTACACTAGGATCAGCAACTTTTCCATGCCAAAGAACATTATCCATGATTATTACACCACCAGTTTTCACCTGTGTAGTATGAATATTAACATGATTTTGACCAATACAGGTAAAGTCAAGTACAGTAACAAGGATGAATAATAAAAATACAGGATATTCACTCTGGAATTAAAGACTTGCTTCTAGAAGCTTGTTGACCTTCATACAGAAAATATCATGTACCAGATATCAAATACTAAGAAGATAATTCACAAGGAACTTACTAACTGGAATAGAAGTTCAAAATATTCATTGTAGGATCTCTTGTCAGCATCAACAAATGCAAAATCATAACTACAAAACAATGGGATAATAAGCATTTGGTTATTAGCAATTTAGAAAGAGAATACACTTAAACTTCAAACAATCCATAAATAAGGTGTAATTGACCTGTTGGCTTCACCAGAAAGGATTAATGATTTTAGTGTATCAACCGCTAAGGCATGCCTTACATCAACCTAAAGACAATCAAAACCAAACAATAATTTATTATGCACATAAATCAAATAAAAGAGGCACCAGATATAACTTTCTAATACATTCAATGGGAAAAAAATGACTAACCAATTAAACAAAACTGTGCATAACATATTTTATTTGAACAGAAACATCATAAAATACTGAATATTTCAATCAAATAAAAAAGTAGAAAACATGAATACTTCAACCAACCTTGTGAGAGACGCCTGCTCGTTTATAAAATTTCTTTGCAACTTCAATACATCTTGCATCTCTTTCACAAGCAACTAACCGGCCTGAATCGGGAAGAGATAACGCAACAGCTAACGAAGAGTAACCCTAAAATTAGTAAACAATGGGGGACATGTTACCAAATATTGGTAGCTTAGGTGGTGCGGGCGAATTCTCACATAAGTCAGGTCACAGGATCAAGCCCTGGTAGGTTAAAAGTTGAATAAGGGGTTCACAAGCTGTATGGTATGAGCATACAGTGATGATGAGTGCAAATTATAGGGTTATGTTACATTGTACGTCAGATGAGAGTTGAAATTAGTTATCCAATATTAATAAGTCATTGCTGGCACATGCAGAGTTGATACTGGGCCATATAAAGCCTGCCCAGGTGTGTCCAGTGTTACTGTCGGATCTAAATTACAATAATTTCTGTTGCAACTTTTCACATATGTTTAAGTTCTGGACAAAAACATCAATCATAAATAGATTAGCTTAGCAGGACAGGTACTGATTTGAGCTAGTTACAGTACCAGTTGGTACCAAAAGTACCAGGTTTGAGCAACAAGAAACAAAATCATACAGTGTAAATGCCAACTTCAATGCACCTTTTTGCTCCCATAATCTGCACCAGCATTGCTAGTAGTTGTGCTTGATCGGGTGACACCTACGAGACAAGTTAAACAAGTTCATGATAATTTTAATTGTTTTCTTTGTTAAAATCAAAGTGCGTTATTATACCAATCATGTTTGTTCAAAACTACTATTAGAAAATAATCAATTTCCTTCTAACAAAATATCAAAAGAAATGAAAGGAAGGAAAATACATACTTGCATTTGACTCCCATGCATAGTGGATGTCTCTTCCCTAAGCTCACGTAGGATCTAACTTCAAATTAAGAAATACAATCAGAATTTCCGGAAAAGAAAAAGATTATACCCGCAACTAACCCCTAAAATAAGTAAGAAACCCAAAGCTTTTACTTAATAGGAAAACAAGGAATCTGACCTGAGGTTCACGGACATTAGACAAGACATAATCGTACAACTGAGGAGTGAGGCTTATCACCTCCTTCCTCCCGTACTTCCCGTCTTCTGCCACCACCACCGGGGCCCCATTGTCAGTGTAGATACTCCTAAAAGTGCGCTTGAAGCGACAGCGAACAAATGGAGATAGTAAAGAGAGTTTACTGGAGGGAATTGGAGGTCGTAACAATGGAGGGAGACCGACGGAGAGTGGAGCGGTCATGGCGCTGAACCGTGCGAGCATTTGGAGCAAAAATTCTCTCTTCGAGTCGCAGAAGCAAAGAAAACACTAATTTAAAAGAACAGATGCGCTGCTTTGGTAATGCATTCATTTGGGCCTTGAGATCGACTAGTTGATTTCCAGACTATAATTTGGGCCTTCGTTTGAAGCCTTATATTTGGGCTTATGAAGTGAGGTTTATTTGGGTATTATCTAACTTGGCATCGGACTTATTTGGGCTTCTGGATTTGAATGGGATCAAAGGACAGTTCTTTTGACATATAATGACAACATTATTTTTTAGGCTAATAACTCAAATTTTAAATTTTAAATGATAAATTCATACTATTTACTGTTAATTGTTTATGTTGCGACCAGCTTTTTTTCAACTGAAATTATAAAGGTAGAGCTTCTGACTCAAGATCAGGACGTATAAAAATCAACACACATGATTAATTTCAATTGATTGTATGAACCAAGCTTTATAAATTTTGATACATATGAATTACCGTGACATATTCCAAAATCAGCAGCTTGGTTTTGATGTTATAAATTTCAGTTAATACAACAAATAGTGTTATCGTGATTTTTGACAAAAAATTACATTTAGGCCCCTCGAGAACAATTACTGGTTTGGAAATTTGAAGGGTATCTTAACCAATATGCCAAAATTGCAAAGCAAATTGATCCATTTAGCTATGTTCGCATTTTAGAAAGATGCCAGAAATTCATTGGATTCTTTGTAAGATTAGTTAGTGAAAAGAATGGGATATGCCTATGAGCTTGTACTTCAAATAAGAAAAAGTAGTCGGACATGCTCATTTGTAGAGTGGGAAAAATGGCACAGTGGAGCCAGCTCCGTCACGGAACGGTACGGCACACGTGTCAGTTACGTGCCGTGACCATTCGCGTGCTGTACTCATATTTTGAAACTTTGGCACGGCACGACACGTGAAAGATTTAGTTACAGCACGACATTCAGGCCCCTCAAGAACAATTACTGGTTTGGAAATTTGAAGGGTATCTTAACCAATATGCCAAAATTGCAAAGCAAATTGATCCATTCAGCTATGTTCGCATTTTAGAAAGATGCCAGAAATTCATTGGATTCTTTGTAAGATTGGTTAGTGAAAAGAATGGGATATGCCTATGAGCTTGTACTTCAAATAAGAAAAAGTAGTCGGACATGCTCATTTGTAGAGTGGGAAAAATGGCACAGTGGAGCCAGCTCCGTCACGGAACGGTACGGCACGCGTGTCAGTTACGTGCCGTGATCATTCGCGTGCCGTACTCATATTTTGAAACTTTGGCACGGCACGACACGTGAAAGATTTAGTTACAGCACGACATTCAGGCCCCTCGAGAACAATTACTGGTTTGGAAATTTGAAGGGTATCTTAACCAATATGCCAAAATTGCAAAGCAAATTGATCCATTTAGCTATGTTCGCATTTTAGAAAGATGCCAGAAATTCATTGGATTCTTTGTAAGATTGGTTAGTGAAAAGAATGGGATATGCCTATGAGCTTGTACTTCAAATAAGAAAAAGTAGTCGGACATGCTCATTTGTAGAGTGGGAAAAATGGCACAGTGGAGCCGGCTCCGTCACGGAACGGCACGGCACGCGTGTCAGTTACGTGCCGTGCTCATATTTTGAAACTTTGGCACGGCACGGCACGTGAAAGATTTAGTTACGGCACGGCACGACATGTAGTCACGCGAGTTACGTATAATTAGGACCATTAGATATTTATTTAATGGTGAATCTTGAATAAACTAACTTAAATTATGATTAAATGGTCACGCGAGTCACGTATGGTCACGGCACGTTTAGGCACGGCGTGACTCACGTGGCGTTACCATTCGCGTGCCGTGACCACCCCTTGATATTTTGGTCACGGCACGGCACGACATGTGAAAAATTAACTTGGTCACGGCACGGCATGACACGAGACCAAAGTCATGACGTATTAGTCACGGCACGGCACGTTTTTTCCACTACTCATTTGTATATGAAAGTAGGATGTATAGATGTTCAAGTTGCTTGCTTTAAATATATTTGTTGATATTGTCGTAGCAATCGCTAATACATGCACTTTATGACATACTAATAGGAAAGTATTTAAAGATGATCACTTGATAATTAATGGTTATGTTGACAATTTTGAAAATGATTTTTAAAAATAAAATTATAAAATTGAAAAGTAAATTTATAGGTAGTTTTTTTTTTTTGAAAAATATAGATAGTATAATAATCAAATTTGATACAATTTTAATATTGTTTCATTTGAAATTAAGGACTATTAATTTCGAAGCGTTGAAATTAGGTCATTTGATTATGCTGAAACGTATAGAAAAATAGTTGAATTTCTAATTTAATATTTAATTTTGAATATTGTCAAAATTATCCGAATAAAGAATTGTCTAAGTGACCTCCTCATATTTAAATACCTTTGGTTTATTTCCGCCAAGTGTTAGAAAGTATATTCCGAACGAAATGAAACCAAAGGTATATTCCACTGGTTGCCTTTCAATTTTTAAAATTTTCGTAAATCATTTCCCATTTTTTTTGTTTTTTTTTCTATTTATCATCAATAAAGTTTCGGCCCCAAAAGAGACAAAGTCAAACCTGTCTTCGAATTTCTCTCATGCGTAGAAAACAAAATCCGAAGATTCGATATTTATGTTGTACGCTAGTTCCCCCTTCTTCTTTGACACTACACAAAAGCCTATGTAAACTTTAGCATAGAAAAGTTGAAAGCTCTGTTACGAAGATTACGGGAAGTTGATCAGCAGTGACGTAATGGGCCATCTCTGTTTATTCCTTTTTTCTAAAAAATCAGTGGAGGAAGAAATTAAATTTGATTCTAAAAAATTTGTAATTGGCCATCTCTGTTTATTCCTTTTTTAATAAAAGCCAAATTAATGAGATAATTTTATGGTGGTCCTCATCAACTTCATTTTATTCATTTTCAATTCTGAACCGAGATGCACTGTCTGTATCCTTCCCTATAGTAAATCTAGTTACCTACAAGTTTTTATTGAATATTTCATATTTATTTGGTAATTAATGTTATATTGTGGAGGTTTTCTAAAATTGAATGATAATTTTGTTTACCATTATTAGTGAATATTTTCTTATTTGAAATTTATTAAAACAAGTTTTAAAATTAAGTAAAACAAACATTTCCTACTTCTGTTTGATTGGATGGTCAAAATTTTAATACTTAGTCTTAAAAGTAAAACAAACATGCCCTTCATATTTAATTTTTCTCTCATAAATATGGTATATATTAGAGCACAGCTATATATTTTAGTTAGTGGCTAATTTTCTACAGGTCAGTGTTGAATTATATATTTAGATTAGGGGTGCAAACGGATCGGATAAAATCCGATCGTATTCAAAAATTAGATACGGATATCCGATATCCGAATATCCGTGCGGATACGGTTACAGATATGGTTTTGAATATTAATTATCCGTATTTTAATACTAGATATATACCATATAGTTTAATATATATTATGAAAATATTTATGTATATATCTACGGATATCCGATATCCGATCCGTATCCGTCTAATATCCAATCCGTATCCGTATCCATATCCGAAAAATAAAAACGGATACGGATATGGTTTTACCACTATCAGATCCGTATCCGATCCGTTTGCACCCCTAATTTAGATACATGTTGGCCACTGTGTTGTTCTCTTTTCCAAATACATTGAATTTTTATTTTGTCTTTAAGAAAAATTGAAAAAAAAAAAAAAATCTCATTTTTCCTTGCAAATAAGTTAGAAAAGCAAACTTTCTTCTGCCAAATATATTTTGTCCCACCTCTTACTTTTCTCCTACGTTGAAGAATCGAGGAGAAATGAAGAGATTGAAACAGAGAGAACACTTATTTGATGGGAATGAAGTACATTTATAACTCTTGTATCAAATAAATAAGACTCACAAAATTGATATCCATAATATATTCACAATTGGAATTCATGATCCTAATGTTTTGTTAGTTGTTTATATGAATAAATTCGGAATGAGAAAGCAGTTGTTTTGGCTTCTTTGTATTTTGCTCGTTTGGTTACCTTGGTATTATATTTTGGTTGGGATTGATACAACGCCTAGGATAGCATCCATGTTGTATAATAGATAATTGATACCAGTATCTTGCTGGTTGCAGTACCAGTAGAGTCTGAAAGCATTTTCTAATATCTTATATGAATATACCTAGGCTATTTTTTTGTGCATAAATCATATTTGAAAAGAAACCTAATATATATGTTAATGAAGGGTACCAGACAAATGCATCAAAGCACCAAAATTAATGCTTTACCAGTGAAAGTCAGCAGAGAAATTAGGCACTTAAAAAGTACTGAAATGCAAATAAAAAAGCCAGTTTCTTGATCAAACAATCTTGATCGACGCTTGCATCAAAATGGAATGTGTGATTTTTTTTTTTTTTCTAATCTGAGCCATCCGATTTTTAATCGAATGGATGTCCGTGGAGAATAATACGTCTGTGCAAGCATGAACAGTACACAAACACTTCCAGTCCAGATACCACAGTGCATATATGCTGTGCATTGACATTTTACCTAATAATCCAATATTACTATAATCATAATACAAGTACATTTAAGAGAGTCGAAATTCAGCGATCACTGAACAAACCGCTCTCATACCTTACAACATGCTAACCCTCTACACCATTAATTCCGCATTATCCCAGAAGCCAATTATCGACATACTAAGCATTAACCGAGCATGTACCATTCTCACCATCAGTATCATTGCTATCAGTATCATACTTAGAGTAGACATCCAGGAAGTACAAAACAGAGACCAGCACCAGGCAGCAAGCCAACATAGGTATAGGCCCGAAGACCCATAAAAATAGCGGCAGTGAGAAGTAGAGAGCTCTAAGGCCTAGTGACCAGAAATAGCTTCCTCGGTTAAGCACATTCACCACATATTTTGTTCCAGGACCTCGTAGCAGAATTCCTGATGTGGGGAGCTGGTTGAATGGTACATTTATGAGTATGCTACCTGTTAATTGAAGAAACATTTCCCATCAGAAATTTTAACATATGCGCTGTAATATTCATATTACCATTGACTATGTATGTACAACATATGTGTTATAAGTTATTACAGATAAATTTGATACCACCAGGTTAATAGCAGTAGTGTTCTAAAGGGTATTATTTTCTCATTTTCAGAACATACCCATTATATGTTAACAACTTCTAACATACTAAACTGTGGAGTTAATAACAGCAAGGAGCCCATTTTCCAATTTTGGTCATCAGACAAGTTTTTGAAACAGTTATTTCCAATTAATCTGGTTAACAGGAATGAATTAGATGTCTATTTCAATAAAGTACTATTCTTAAATAATACTTTATATTGTAAACACTTTGGTAATTTTAATGGTTTTTAATTAAACCTCAGAAGTATATAGAGATGTAATAAAGCACAGATGGAATAGTAATATCCATAGTGCAATTTTACTCCGTTTAACATTTTTTTCTCGGTGTGGTGAAATTGATCATATTATCATAAAGATACAAAATTATAAAATGAAATGTCAAATGTGACAGTCCCATTGCCTGCCTAATGACAAGTTGAACCTTGAGATGTCTATTACTAACTAAATTAATTAAAGAAACCAGGTGCAGATAGATACTCTGTATATATGGTACTTAAGTGGAAAGTGAGAACACAATGTAAGAAAGAACTTTTAATTGAATATTTGTATAATGCATTAATCGTATAGTACCGTGGCTATAGTAGCGGATGGATTGCAAGTTCAAGAAGAAAGCCAGGAGAAAGCACACTAATATGGCCAGGCACTTCACCGAGAGGCCTAGTTGGGTTGTATTGCCCAAAATTAGAGCACCGCCTCGGATGCCACCCATAGTGGCACTATTGCTGTTTGTCATGATAACAGCTATGATGGAGCTCAGCATAATTGCCATAGAGCCAAGGAGCGTCGATGCCATTATGTTGTTGCGAAGACTCTGCACTGCTAGCACCCCATATTTGGCTGGATCCTGAAAAACATGAAATATAGGGTTACAATGCCAATGCCCACAGTAACTAAAAGTGATATTTTGAGAAATTTCACTAGTAAAAAGAGACTAGATTGAGGACTGCTTAGTGCTTGGATATGTTTTGTGGTGTACCGGTATCACCGTGTCTGGTACCGTGGTATTTTGTATAGTGTATCATGTGTATGTTTAGGAAGAAATGAAACCAGTGGACCAATTGACAACTTAAAAAAAAAAAGTGAATAACAAGGATATTAAATAGTTGGATGGCTTAACTTTTAATTTTTAGTAAAAAAAAAAGTGAATATGATGTTATGTGACCTTTAATTTTTAATTTAGATACAAATGCAGTCAGAAATATTACTTAACGAATAATTTGCGCAACGTTCGATTTATAAATTAATAAACAATAGAACTGGAGTTCTCCATTCCACAAATAAACTTGAGATGATCTCTTTACAAATGATTCTTCCATCCGCTGCAAATTCAGAGAATTATCTTAATTTAACTTGTTATTTTGTTCTATATACACCACAAATAAACCCGTTATTTTGTTCTATATACACCTCATTAGCTTAATTTAACTTGTAGTACAGCAAGGCTTGTAATGGAAAGCCTATTTAAAGGCATGTAATCATCTCTTAATGAAATATACAAAAATACAAAGATTCAAATATATCTTCTTCTATTTACCAGTACAAATGATATAAAACAGTAGTCTTTATATAAATATGTATTCGTACTTTAAAATAACCTCACAACAATTTTAAAAAATTATTGATAGGTTGGCTCAACACACAAGTACACACAGTTCAAATAACTTGAACCACAAAAAATCCATATATAAAAAGTAGGTCTTAATTACCATCCGTGGTGCTGGTGCATGTATTGGAAAAAGTATTAAAGAAATAATAGCTCACTGTCATCACGATTATCACAATATTGACAGTACATATGAAAAGAGACAATTAGTTCCCTATTTCTAGTATTAGCTAAAGATAACAGCAATTTTCTATGTATTATTTAGGAGAAGATGCAATTAACAATGAAATTAAAAAGACGAGCTAGAAAAGAGTTTCACCTGCATTACAAAATGAACCCAAAGGCGACGATTCATGGAATTGATTCCAATAACAGTAGTGCTTGGATGCATCACAACGCGATAAAGAAGCCACAAATGGTACCCCAAAAGAGCCAAGACACCAATAGGAACCAACACATAATCCAGTTCTTGTTTCTCCATTATTTTAATTATTTTATTGAGAAATTTGGGGCACGCGGTTTTTGGTGGAGTAGGGTTTACGGTTTTACACAAATGGGGATAGAAATTAAGAGGTGATGAACGAAATAGAGTTTTATCAACTTTGGAGTTGGAGAAGGAGAGAATTTATGACTGGTGAGCGAAACGTGTCAAACACAGACTGTACAACTTTTGCCGAAATTTTTATTAATAGAAATAATAATAAATGAATGTCGACATAGAATATTGAATTCGTCATATTTTCAAATCTAACAAAGACGTTACTGTTCGTAACGTCCAGCTTAACTACATGTAATCGTTAATTGCAGCTTGCTAAGAGCTGGCCGTTGAGAACGGTAACGTCCAGAGAGAAAAAAAAAAAAAAAAAAAAATTGTCTGGCCATTGAGAACGGTGACGTCTAGATAGAAAATTTTAATCCCTTTGACCAAAAGGCAGTCTGTGTCCTCTCAGCGCATTTGGATTGGGAAAAAAAAAATTGTGGGGCCCACACAAAATGCATTAACTCATGGACAGCTGACTTTTGATTCTCATGAAAAAATTGTGGGGCCCACACAAAATAAAACTGGTAAAGGTACATGGTGTAATTGACACTAACATATTATATTATTTTACATATATAACTCGGTACGAACTACGGTTTAAGTTTTCACAAAGCTATTTTGTAATACTGTGCGAATTTTTTAATAGACAATTCCGCAACTATGCGAATTACAATACCGGATAACTCATAGAAACATTTAAAATAAAAATCTCAATGACTCGCTACATTGTTAAATAATAATATTATAATTTAGCAAGAATTTGAAGTATAGTCTTCAAAAATTACAAAATTATGTATTCCCCCTTCTAAAATCTACAATAACGTATTTATCCTCCTAAATCATAAAAAAAATTATACTATTAAAATTAAACTTTTCTAGTTATATATCTCCATAAACTAAATAAAAATATAATATATATTTTGAAAATTGAAAACAATATAACTAATATATTTTGTAATTATTTATTTGTAAATGAAGAAAATTTATGTAAAAATTTCCCGTTATTTATTGTTAGCGCCGCCTTGGAACCATTTTCCGTTAGTGCGGTAAAGAAAAAGCAAACGCATATTAATTTGAGCTCTCGTTTGTGTTTGGTGAGCAAAAGTTCATTCCAAATGGCAGCAGTAGGATTAAAAATCTCGACTTTTCAATTGCACCATGGTTGTTCTTACCGACAAATGTGGATCGCATAATGCAAAGATAACGAGAGCAAGGGCGGAACTAGAATTTGAATATAGGGGGCTAATTATTATTTAAAAAAAATGAAAAATAAATTTTTTTATAACACCAAATCTTACACTATTTGAATTCATAAAAAGATACAATAAATAACTGAATAATTATTTTGGTACCCACAGTATCGTACCCGCATCGTACCCGCACTTACTCCGTCCCGAATAACTTCCATAACCGTAAGCGGGTACAGAAACTACCGATTAACTTCCAGTTTGAATTTCAAACTTTCCTTTCTCTCCGTTTATTCCTTTTTCGAAGCTTCGGCGATTTTGAGGCGATTTTAGGTCGGTTTCGAGGCGATTTCAAGGCGATTTGGAGTCGATTTGTATGCGATTTGGAGGCGATTTGGAGGCGATTTGGAGGCGATCGTCTGGCTTTCGAAACTGGAAGCGATTTCGGTGATTTTTCAAAGGTGATCAGCTAGGTTAATATTGTTTCTGTTCTATTTCGATGATTTTGTTTTTGTTCTGGCGATTTCGGTGATTTCGTTTCTATTTCATATACACAATCTGGATTTTGAATTTTCAGATGTTTTTGACAATTTGATTTGCGAAGATGTTCTGGCGATTTCGGTGTTTCTGTTCTATTTTGTGTTAATTTCATCATTTTATTAAGAAATCTCTTGATAGAAATCGGTTGATATTTCTTGTTATGAGTTCTGTATGTGTATAATAAGTATGGGAATAAATATGTTTGTTATGTGTAAACTTATAATATTGTGTTTATAGATGTTAATACTTCATTACATCTCTATGAATACTTCAGTTGGCAGGCCTTATAACATATAGAGTAGAATCTACATTTTGCTATTACATGTATTAATACTTGGATACCAAGATGTCAATACTTCTCATTATGAATATAAATACTTGAGAGTGTAGTCATATACATTTTGCTATTACAGTTATTAATACTTGGATACCTTGTCGTCAATACTTCTCATGTTAAGTATTAATACTTGACATATTAGCCATATACATTTTGCTATTATAGTTATTAATACTTGGATACCTTGATGTCAATACTTCTCATGCTTAGTATTAATACTTGAGAGTGTAGTCATATACATTTTGCTATTACAGTTATTAATACTTGGATACCTTGTCGTCAATACTTCTCATGTTTAGTATTAATACTTGACATATTAGCCATATACATTTTGCTATTATAGTTATTAATACTTGGATACCTTGATGTCAATACTTCTCATGCTTAGTATTAATACTTTACATGTAGCCATATACAGTTTGATTTTACAGTTATCAATACTTTGCATTTTATTGTTGAATATTAGGATGGATATTGATCTCAATGAGTTTTTTGGAGATGAATTATGCATACAATATAATGGTGATGAAGTGGATGAGGTGAATCTGTATCGTTTCTATGAAGATTTGCATCGTGAAAATGATGTAATAAGTGATGATGTGGGCATTAGAGAGTTTGACTGGGATCTGAACACCATATTGGATGTTTCACAACCTGAAACAGACAATTTTCAAGGTGAAAAATCTAATGTAAATGGAAATGCAAGAGTGGAGGTTGATGTTGTTGGCATCAGAGATTTTGACTTGAATCTAAACATGGAATCTGTCAACAATGAGTTGGATGAAGAAGTTGAGGTTCAAGGTGAAAGATTTGTAGAAGAAGTTGAAGCAGTTGTAGAAGATGAATTAGATGATATGGAAGATGAAGATCATGAATTATTGCCACCAGCTGTTGGTGATGTATTTGATTCGATTGATGAAGCACGCCAATATTATGAGCTATATGCGAAAAAAATTGGATTTGCTGTTGTCAAAAGGTCAATCCATAAGAAGAGGGGTACTGCCTTCGTCAACCATGTAACATTTGCCTGTGGCAAATGCAAAGAGCCAATACGTCTTGAGGATGGACCTGTCCCACAGAGGAATAAGGGTTATATAGGGACAGGTTGTAAGGCATGTGTTAAATTGGGAGATTCTGATTTGAGTGGGAATTGGGTAGTAAAGAAAGTGATTTTAGGGCACAATCATGATTTGTTACCTGAAACAGCATTCCTTATTGCAGGATTCCGATATATCCCAAACCAATACCAGAGATTATTGGAGTTTAATGAAGACCAAGGTCTTGTGGTATCAGTTAATATCAATCTTGTAATAAAAACTGCTGGAGGTTATATGCGGTGTCCTTTTACTCGTAGAGATGCGCGGAATCATATTGACAAATACAAGAGGTTGAAATTACAGTCTATTGGTGGGAATGATGCTCAACTACTCTTTGATTACTTTGGAGTGAAGGAAAAAATCGATAGAGATTTTTTTTATAGATACGAATATACAACTGATGGGCGTTTATGGAGCGTATTTTGGGCTGATGGCCGTAGTCGAGCATCTTACAAGTATTTCCACGATGTTATTGTTATGGATGCAACATACTTGACCAATAGGTAATAATTCATTTTTTTTTCAGATTAAATGTCAGTATTTTTTTTAGTAGAATATGTCAGAATATGTAAAAATAGTAAGATATATAAAGACATGTGTAGATATAAATACTTAGTGTATTCAGATATAAATACTTGCTGTTTCAGATATAAACACTTGGTGTGTTCAGATATAAATACTTTCTATTTTAAGAGTGAATACATGTATCAGTTGAAATTAATACAACAATATATATGTATATTTAGTAATTTGTCTTTTTTGATGTGTCTCAGGTACGATATGCCTCTTGTGTTATTTGTTGGTGTTAACCACCATGGTCAGACTATTATCTTCGGTTGTGCTTTGCTCGGTAGGGAAAGTGTGGAAGACTACAAATGGTGCATTGCCAGGTAAAAATACTTGATGTGTTTAGGGTAAATACTTAGATATTTAGATATAAATACTTTAGATTCTGTAGATATAAATACTTTAATGGTTTAGATATAAATACTCTAATGATTTAGATATAAATACTCTAATGGTTTAGATATAAATACTTGAGGTGTTAGGTATAAATACTAAACTACTTTAGATAAAAATACTTGAGGTGTTAGGTATAAATACTTTGAGCTGTTTGGTATAAATATTTTGATGTTTATATATAAATACTTGGTAGTTTTTTAGTTGGCTGTTAATACTTTTTCATTGTCTAGGTTTTTGGAATGCATGGATGGTGTGAAACCGGGAGGTATTCTTACTGATCAGTGCGCAAGCATTGAATCTGGTATACGACATGTATTGGGACCTCAAACAGTACATAGATATTGTTCTTGGCATATTTTGCACAAGCTCCCTAGCAAATGGGGATTTGTGTCTGATAATGTTAAGTCCAATAAAGTTCAGGAGAAAAAAACTGCAAAGTCCGATAAGGTCAAGGAGGTTGTATACAAGTCGAAAACGAAAGAAGATTTTGAAGAAAAGTGGTTGAAATTAATGGATGAACTCGGAAAGGAAAATGATTCCTGGTTTAGAGGGATATTTGAATTAAGAGAGAAATGGGTACCAGTATTTTTAGATGGGCAATTTTGGGCTGGAATGACTAGTACCCAAAGGGTAGAAAGTATGAACCATTTCTTGAATTCTTATCTGACAAAGAGAGAGAGTCTTAAAGATTTTGTTGAGAATTTTGAAGCAGCTCTGAAAAGTATTTGGCAAAATGAGAATGATGCTGATCACAAATCGAAATATAGAATTCCTATGCTGCATTATGGATTGCCGATGGAGGCTCAGTTTCAGCGTAGTTATACAAATGATATTTTTTACAAATGTCAACAACAATTCAGAAAATGTGTTAATTTGTCATGCAAATTAATCGAAGAAAAAGACGAAGAAGCATTTTATGAAGTTAGTGATTGTTGGAGCAACATTTTTGTTGTTATTTATAGGAGAGCATTAAGGGAAGTGCATTGTATATGTAGAAAGTTTGAGACAATGGGTATTCTATGTGCACATTCCATCCAAGTTTTAAAGCAAGAGAAGATATTTGCTGTTGAAGATAAATATATTGTGGAGCGGTGGAGGAAGGATGTCTGTCGTTACAATTTGTCCATAGTTGACCCACATTTGCCAACTATACCTGAACAAAGCAGGTAAAATAACTGATTAATATTTTCCTTTACCATCCCACATCAACTATGATGTGTTTAGATATAAATACTTGATGTCTTCAGATATAAATACTTGATGTGTTCAGGTATAAATACTTGAGGTGTTCAGGTATAAATACTTGAGGTGTTCAGGTATAAATACTTGTTGTGTTCAGATATTAATACTTGATGTGTTCAGATATAAATACTTGATTTGTTCAGATATAAATACTTGTTGTGTTGAGATATAAATACTTGAGGTGTTCAGCTATAAATACTTGATATGTTCAGATATTAAATATTTGTCACAGGTATATATACATAAGCTGATATAATTAAATACTTGATATTATTGTTCTTACATTTTTCTTTAGGCTCTATCAATTGACAATGGCTACAAATCCAATAATTCAAGAGTTGCTTCATCTTGGCAGTCTTAACGAAAATTTGCATAGTGCAGTTTTCAATGGTTTTCAGGAATTGAGAAACATAATATTAGGTTTGTTATTTTGTTTCATATAATTTCTTTAATTATGTTTATATTTGAAATAATTTTTTTATTGATATTTGGAATTCAAATTTGTATGAAACTAGCAAATGTCAATGGTGAACAAAGTGGTGCAAAAGTAACTTCTCAAGTTGTGGGGAGACCAGCTAGAGGTAGAAACAATAAAAATATTTCAGCAGTTACAAGAACAGGTATAAATACGTACTGTTTCTGATATCAATACTTTATGATTTTGATATCAATACTTGATGTATTCAGGTATAAATACTTATTGTATTCACGTATAAATACTTTCTGCTTCTAGATATAAATACTTGATGTGTTCAATTTTTTATAGGTGAAGTAATTAATGATGAAGTGAACGTTCAGGCGGTAGTTACTGGTTCAGGAACAGGTATTGGGGAAGAAACTATTTATATTTTTCAACATAACTCATAGTATAGTTACATATAGTTCTTATAATTGGTATTAATACTTTTTTATATTTTGAGGTGATACAATGCAAGAAGAAAATGTTGAGACTGTGCTTAGTGGAACACGATCTGCATCATCTGATCAACAGACTAGTACTGTAGTGAATTATCAACCATCTACAAGTTTACTACCACCTGCTAAATCTAAAAAAAGAGGACGGCCCCCAAAAAGTACAATTAAGAGTAAACTTGATATTGCCATTGGCAAAATGATTACAAAGGGAAAAAAGGAGAAGGAAAAAAAGGGGAAGGGAAAAAAAGATAAAGGAATAAAAGAAGGAAAAGGAGAAAATATTAATACTTCAATTTAATTGTATAGATATAGATA
The DNA here is from genome assembly GCA_011114355.1 of Carex littledalei. NCBI lineage: Eukaryota > Viridiplantae > Streptophyta > Magnoliopsida > Poales > Cyperaceae > Carex > Carex littledalei. Next base: position 8,843,224 of record CM022099.1, on the reverse strand, counting down.
GAAAAAAATGATAATATAGATGTTCATAGAAATACATTTCATATAGTATATTTTTGTTGATTTTTTTTACATTAATAGAGGCAGAGGAACTACGAGAAGCAATATATTGTACAAATTTTTTTTTCATCCATAGTTGATATAGTGTACTAATTCATTATGTTTTCTTTTTTATTTGTTTCATAGTAATAAATACTTGATTTGTGCAGATATAAATACTACAGTTATTAAGTACTCTCCACATTCAAAAAAAATTATAAGACATTTATGTTATTATAAATACTTCATTGTATAAGAAAAATAATATATATTAAATGAAATTTAAAGTTCATTTTTATAAATGTAGAAATACTAGATGTGTTCAGACATAAATACCTGATGTGTCCAGATAAATACTTGGTGGTTGAGATATAAATACTTGTTGTTTCAGATATAAATATTGGATCCTTTGGGTATGAATACTTACTATTTTAGCTAATCAATACTTGGTATCATCAGCAATCATATTTTATTAAAGAAGAATTGACCGTAGGTCCGATGGGTTTAACCACCGTCGATTTGCTTTAAGATCGTGTGGAATGCTTTAAACTTCGTGCGAGTTTGTTTCACTTGTCGTGCGCAAAATATCTTAAACTAGATCTGACGGTCATCTTACTAGTTGAACCTAAAATTAGGTCCGATGGGCATCGGACCTACTGTTTAAAGAAATGCTTGGAGATGATTGTTATAATTTACGAAATGGAGACGGTCCTCGCATTAAATGGTCCCCACACATTCATATTTGAAATTATATTCATATTGGTTGCGCCATTTCGTATGATTGAACCTTCTCATATGCGCCATTTCATATGATAAAGTATTTATATTTGTACCACTTCGTATCTACCTCGAAACGGTGCGCCTTTTGAACCGTGTTCAACTAATGTCATCAACTTTTGTCCTTCGATCACATCACCGAACAGACCACTGTACCACTAAGTGAGCAAGCAACCTGCTGTCCTTCGATCACATAACCGACTAAGCAATCTCTCCGTCTTTCGCTCTTTCGCTCTTTCTCTCTATCTAGGGTTTCTCCGATCAAAGCTCCGATCAAAGCACCGATCGAAGCACCGAGCAAAGCACATTGTTCAGAAGACATTGTCTATCCACACCGTCTAAGCACATTTGCTATCTACACCGTCGCAATGGTGATTCTACACCAGATAAGCACCGATAGAAGCGAAGGAAATCCTTCCGAGCAAGTGAGCAACGACGAAACTGTCAATCTTACTTCCGAGCAAGTGAGCAACGCTAACAAGCAGATCGTGCCATTTCAAAGTGTGAAACCCACAGAAAAGGCTGATGAAGGTACAATCTGTTATTTCTGAGAAATTTTCAACAATTTTCGAGTATTAAATGTAATTTTAGGTATAAATACCTTAGGTTTTAGTTGTAAATGATGTCTGATTTTTCAATTAGGAACAGAGAGAGTAATTTCTGGTTCTGAGAAATCACCACAAGTTACAATTGCCTCGATGAATCCCGAAGAAGGTACAATCTATGTAAATTTAGGTATAGTTTTTGACTAATTTATTCCTCATATTTAGGTATAATTTTAAGGTGTTTAGTTAATAGCTGTGCATAAATACTTGTCAGCTATAAATACTTGATATGTGCAGATATAAATACTTGACTTGTTCTGATATAAATACTTGATGTGTTTAGTGTGTAGGGTTTAGGAGTAATACCTCATATTGTCAGATATAAATAATTGATGTGTTGAGATATAAATATTTGATTAGTTCAGGTATTAATACTTGATGTGTTGAGATATAAATACTTGATTAGTTTAGGTATTAATACTTGATGTGTTCAGATATAAATGCTTGTTAGATTCATAATACTATCTGATATGATCCAGGATGCACACTCAAATATTTAATATAAATATTGGTCTCTTTATATATGAATACTTGTTACTTATTTATGACTTTTCAATCAGGAAAACTACATGTTGCGGAATTAGTACAAGTTGCTAAACGTGGTCGTGGACGCCCACGAGGTTATAGGAAAGGTAATTGTTAAATACCTATTTTAATTGTTGGACATTAATACCTTATAGTGTTGCTATCTGTACATTTTTACATGTGTATAATTACTATATTAAATATTAGTAATTATACATACTTGGTATGTTCAGCTATGTTCAGATATAAATACTTGGTATGTTCAGCTATAAATACTTGGTATGTTCAGCTAAAATATGTATTTTAATTGTTTGACATTAATACCTGATATGTTTAGATATAAATACTTGGTATGTTCAGCTATAAATACTTCATATGTTCAGATGAATACTTGATGTGTTCATATATTAATTGATATGTTTATATTTAAATGCTTGGTTTGTTTAATAATACCTGATTTATTAAGATATAAATATTTGATGTGTTCAGATATAAATACTTCATATGTTGAGATATAAATACTTGATGTGTTCAAATATAAATACTTGATGTCTTCAGATATAAATACTTGATGTGTTGAGATATAAATACTTGATGTGTTCAGATATAAATACTTGATGTTGTCAGATATAAATACTTGAAGTAGTCAGATATAAATACTTGATGTTTTATATGCAGGTACAATCTGTTAATTTAAAATTAGTATTTAATAATTACCTTATATTAAATATTTGTTATGTTGTTTATTCTTCATAGGTGATGCACCAATAAAACCACGACGGGTTTCAGATTCTTGTATAAAGAACAAATGCTGTGTTGACACAGCTATGAGGTTCTTTCATTTGAGAGTTTTAAAGAAACTAAATGAGCATCACATAAGGTTATTAGCAAAAACTCCTTTCCTCCACTTTTTTGGATTTCCTAAAGGAACTGAAGTGAACAATGCCATATTACATCAAATTCTGTTGATGTGGGATGGTAAAGGATCTTTCATTTTCAAGACTGGAAGTGGTGCAAGCACTACTGCCCACTCCCTGAAATTTACTGCAGATGAAGTGGCTTTAGTGATGGGTCTTTCCACAGAAGGGAAACCGGTACAGTACAAGAGGGAATGTGTTACTGTATACGGTCTCCGGACGAGACATTTCGGGAGAGGTACTGGTGAGATCACTCGCAGAGAGCTTGAAGACGCAATTGTGAAAGCAGTTGATGATACGTCATTGTGTTCAGAAATTAACGATAAAGTTGCTGATGTTGTACGGTTGCTGGTGCTGTATTTGTTTACAACTATATTGTTCCCGCAATCTACTGGGAATGTACCAATTCACATGTTCGACGTCGCTGAAAATCTGAAAAAACTCAAGTTTCTGAACTGGTCTGAGTCAGTGCACCAAATGTTGATGGACAACATTCCTCATAATGCTGCATGGTGTAAGTTGAAAAAAGATGGAGAGGAAGTTGTTGTAGAAAGTTCTCAAGAAGAAGTTTCTAAGAAAAAGAAGAAGCCGAAAAAGGCTTCAGGTACAATGCCAGGGTGTGCTTTGGCTCTGATTGTAAGTCATAGGAACTTTTATTCTAACCTAATAATTATTTTATCTGTTAATCATCAAATGAAATATATGGGTAAATACTTGTCATGTTTGTTCTAAATACTTGTATGTTTAGATATAAATACTTGATATGTTCAGCTATAAATACTTGATGGGTTCAGATATGAATACTTGATGTGTTGATATAAATACTTGATGGGTTCAGATATAAATACTTGATGTGTTCAGATATAAATACTTGTTTAATTGAGATTAACCACTAAACCTTCTTTGTTTTATCTTATATGCAGGCATGGTTCTATGAGCATGTAAAGATCAGAGGTGTTTACAATTGTGCTGGCCGCATCCCGAGATACCTCAATTGGAAGTTGAATATTACATGGAAGAGGGCAACTTTAGAACCTCACTTGAGGGATGTGAAAGTTTCAGATGTGAACAGCAATCCACTGAAAAGGGGCAGAGGCGAGAAACTGATTTTTCAAGGGTTTACTGCACATAAATTCTTGCATCTTATTAGAAGGTATGCACCTCTTCAGAGTGTGTCGAACCAGAAGCTTCTTCACTTGTTGAAAGAAATGACTCCAATTTTCTGGCTTTTTGCCATGGAACCTTGCCAAGAACTTATTGATCTAAATGAAAAAGAGAGGTTTGACGATCTGTCATTTGAAGAAGGTGAACACCCACAACTTCCAGAAATGTCACCGAAATCTGCAAGCAAATTGGTTGAATTTGTTACTGCTATTGAATGGCGCAACCACATAAGCAAGAGGTTGATGGAATCACGTAAGTTTTTTTTATTAATTTTATAAGAGTAAATATTTGGATGCACCATTGTTTAAGCTTTAATAGTTAAGTATTAATATTTGAAAGTGTCATTATGCACATTTTTAATTAAATGTTTTATGTTTCTTTGTAGCTCGTAAAGAGATCAAGCAAGAGGAGATCAAGCAAGAGGAGAAGAAGAAAGAGATTGATATCTCTTCTAAGAAATCAAGTAAGTTTTTTTCAGTATAAATACTTGATGTGTTCAGATATAAATACTTGATCTGTTCAGATATAAACACTTGGTTCGTTCAGATATAAATACTTGTTATGTTCAGGTATTAATACTTGTTGTGTTCAGGTATTAATACTTGACTTGTTCAGATATAAATACTTGACTTGATGAGATATAAATACTTGATGTGTTCAGGTATTAATACTTGACTTGATGAGGTATAAATACTTGATGTGTTCAGCAATAAATACTTGATAAGTTCAGATATAAATACTTGATTTGTTCAGATATTAATATTTGTTGTCTTCAGATATAAATACTTTTTAGGTTAGATATAAATACTTGATGTGTTCTGATATAAATACTTGATTAGTTTAGGTATTAATACTTGATCTTCTGATATAAATACTTGATTAGTTGAGGTATTAATACTTGATGTGTTCAGATATAAATACTTGATTGGTTCAGATATAAATACTTGATGTGTTCAGATATAAATACTTGATTTGTTCAGGTATTAATACTTGACTTGTTCAGATATAAATACTTGACTTGATGAGATATAAATACTTGATGTGTTCAGGTATTAATACTTGACTTGATGAGGTATAAATACTTGATGTGTTCAGCAATAAATACTTGATAAGTTCAGATATAAATACTTGATTTGTTCAGATATTAATATTTGTTGTCTTCAGATATAAATACTTTTTAGGTTAGATATAAATACTTGATGTGTTCTGATATAAATACTTGATTAGTTTAGGTATTAATACTTGATCTTCTGATATAAATACTTGATTAGTTGAGGTATTAATACTTGATGTGTTCAGATATAAATACTTGATTGGTTCAGATATAAATACTTGATGTGTTCAGATATAAATACTTGATTTGTTCAGGTATTAATACTTGACTTGTTCAGGTATTAATATTTGATGTGTTCAGATATAAATACTTGGTAGTTTCATAATAGTACCTGATATTTCTCATCAGCATTGATTTGTTTTTTCTAACAGCTCCTGCACATGGTAAACGTAAGCTTTCTGAAGTGAAGAACAGCAGTGGTAAATCTGATAAAGAAGGAACAAATCCATCTCAAGTGAGGAAAACACCTCCTAGCGGGAAACCCAAGAGGAAATTGGACTACAATGTAACCCCTACACCTCCAGTTGGGAAAGATGCACCAAAGAAGCCTTCAAAAAGAGAAGTAGATCTAATGAAAGCTGAAGAAATAAGAAACCAGAAAAGGAGGAGGAGTCCTAGAATACTAGAAGCTGAAGAACAAAAGAAAAGGGTAATGCAAGGAGGTGAGAAAGAAACGCAAAGAAGGGATGACATTGGTGAACATAAAGAGATGAGAAAGAAGAGAAGAGAAGAGAAGAGGATGTTGTAGTAGAAGATGTTGATTATGGAACAGCAGGGGAGGAGGACAAGAGCAGTGGAGGGGAGGAGGTGGCAAGTAGTGAATTCTGTGATCTGAACCAACTTGTAGAAACTATAGTTGCTTCAGTGGATAAACCAAATGAAGAGGGAGGAAACAATGTGAATTCTGAAGTGGGGATGCAACAAAAAGAAATTGCAATCCCCATTGTAGTGCAAGAAGCTGTGGTGAAAGAAGTTGTGAAAGAAGCTGGGGTGGAAGAAGTTGTTGGGCAAGAAGGTGGGCAACAAGTGGTTGGGCAAGAAGTGGTTGGGCAAGAAGTTGTAGTGAAAGATGCTGTATTGGAAGCAGTTGTGAAAGAACAAGTGCTCGGGCAAGAAGCTGGGCAAGAAGTGGTCGGGCAAGAAGCTGGGCAAGAAGTGGTCGGGCAAGAAGCTGGGCAAGAAGTGGTTGGGCAAGAAGCTGGGCAAGATGCTGTAGTGAAAGATGCTCTATTGGAAGAAGTAGTGAAAGAACAAGTGGTCGGGCAAGAAGCTGGGCAAGATGCTGTAGTGAAAGATGCTCTATTGGAAGAAGTAGTGAAAGAACAAGTGGTCGGGCAAGAAGGTGGGCAAGAGGCTGTATTGGAAGTTTCAAAAGATTCGGCGATTGATCTTTCTCAAATGGATCATCCAACTTTCAGCCTTGGATTTACCCCGCCCGGCCCAAAAGTGCAAACAGAAGTTCTGAAAGAATCTGGGGTGGAAGAAGTTGTGAAAGAACCAGCTGTCGGGCAAGAAGTAAAAGGGAAAGAACCAAACCCCAAGGATATTACATATCAGAGAAAACTGAAGGCAAAAACACGTGAACCAGTTAAACGTAGGGGTTACAAAGCTAGGAAAGCCAAGAAACAAATAAGAAAGGTAGAAAGTACTCCTGAGATGGAGATAGTGGCAGCAGAGGACGAAATAGAAGATTTGCCTTATATTGCCGATTTACCTCCATTAGACATTCCCTTTGATGATTGGCTTGAGTCTGCTGTTATTGAAACAGAGGTAAAAATTGAAACAGTGCCTATCAAATCTGCCGAATTTTATAAAGACTGGAGTTATGGTAGAGATAGCCTGTTTGCTGACAATGGTAGCTTGCCACTAACTGAACCGATGGAAATGCCCGATAAAAAATGGGATTATGGATTTAGAAATATCATCAGTGAGCAACAATGCAGACTTCTTGACGATTGGGCTATTAAGTATTTTCAACTTGAGCTGAATCAAACAGATTATGCATTCAAGAACTCAGAGTTGAACATTTTTGCCACTGTTGCACAATTTTATGATTTGCTGTTCAGTGAGCGCTTCATTGGTTCAGAGGTAAACAATTTAAAATTTACTTTGTTAATAAATTGATGTGTTTTGCTGTGTTCAGATATAAATACTTGGTACATCAGATATAAATATTTGATGTGTGCAGATATAAATACTTGATATGTTCAAATATAAATACTTGGTGTGTTCACATATAAATACTTGGTGTGTTCACATATAAATACTTGATGTGTTCAGATATAAATACTTGATGTGTTCAGATATAAATACTTGATGTGTTCAGATATAAATACTTGATTTGTTCAGATATAAATACTTGATGTGTCCCCACGTCGTTTATTACACACACGTAAGCTCAGTCAACGTTTTTTTTTGACAATTTTAGTGGTCCCCACATGCCGTTTGATGGTCCCCAAAATGCGGGTACGAAGAGATGAATTTTGAAGAAAAGGTGCGGGTACGGTTATTTTAGGAAATCATATATCACAATATGTTGTTCATTGTATAGATATAAATACTTGTCCTTGTTAGATATAAATACTTTACAACGGTAGTATTAATACTTGTAAAACAAAATTGCAGTTTTGTAAACGGTTTGGTCCCCACAAGCAGTTATGTCAGTTTTAGGTGCGGGTACAGAGGGGGTATTCAACTGCGGGTACTCATATCAGCTTCCTAAATAACTAGCACCAATAAAATACCATGTCTATCAAAACTAAATTAAAAAAATGAAATTCATATATTATTTAAATTTTGACCTATGATTTCCTAAAAAATCAAATTCATCAATAATCTCATCTGAAGTAATCTTATTAGCTATTTCTTTCTCAATATAAACAAGCATGTAGTCTCTGAGAAATTCGTCACCCATCTTATTTCGAAGCGCAGTTTTAACGAGCTTCATGGCTGAAAAAGCTCGTTCTGTAGTAGCAGTTGAGACAGGAAGAGTAGCAGTTAGTCGAAGCAATCTATCAACTAGAGGATACACAGCGGATTTGCCACTTTCCACTAATCAGTGACATAAGTCAGCCAACGATGAGGAGTCTTTAAGAACTGGGTTGTTTCTCATGTTAATCTCATAATGTCGCAATTGACATTCTAACAAACCTTTTTCTTGACTAGTAAAATCTGCAGGGTAGAATTTCTCTGCCAATTTACATGCATTTTCAATACTAAACAACTTCACCTGTCTTGGGTCTAGACCAACACTTAGGATAAGAAGTTCAATAGATTGCTCACTAAATCGACCACTTATCTCTTGTAATTGTTGATCTATTGTGACATTAAATATGTCTACCCGATAATGATGTTCTACGGTGGTATTGTCTTTCTTACTATGAGATCGAATTAAATCAACAAATCTTTTATTCATATTAGGAATTTCAATCTCATGTTTTGTACAAAACAATTTTACCTTCTCCAAAAGAGGTTCCCAACCATGATCTCTTAGTTCTTGAAGTAGTGACTTTGTGCTTGATAGCAAATGCACTGCATTAAGAATATCCAAAGATTTCAATTGTAAAGTTTGGCATAACACATCTGTAATTGCCATGATATCTTTCATTAAATGTAGAATGAACACAAAATCGAATGAGAGAAGCAATTTCACACCAAAACCAGCATCCCCTCGAGAAGCATATGGTACCGAACGATCAGTTGCTATGCTCCTTAAAACAGATGTTGATGCATCAAACATCTTCAACAAACTGGAAATTGCCTTAAAATGAGAGCTTCATCTAGCATCTCCCGGCCTTTTGATCACTCAAAAGAGAGCAATGTTTCTTTTAATATTTATAAACTCAGAAATGCTATCGGTTCGGACTGCAAGCGCACAATCCTATCGAGTAGTATGTTCGAGGTCGATCCACAGGGAATATTGGTTCAATGCTTTGAGCGATCGAATCACAATCTTTCGAAAGGCTAGACGAAATCTAAAAATTGAGAGATGTTGTTTTGATCAATGTAAATTAGGAAGCAATTAAAAGTAATTAAAATAAAGATAGAGATGAGAATTCCTAGGGTTTCGGCACACCATTGCCACTCAATCCGCCTTGATAATATATTCCTGTTGCGTCTGATTTTCTGTTGTTGTTTTAATGAAAGACACCACATAGGTCACTGCGATTTATGTTACGCAAGAATGACAGATCTTTCACCGAGATTCTACATAGGACACTGCGATTTACCTTACGCAAATGTCTGATCTCTCAAATATCCCAAATTACTACACAGATCACTGCGATTTACTTTACGCATGTGATGGAATTTGGTACGCGTTTTGTTGGTCTGGTTTATGGTTTCCCCGCTAAGGTTTTCTTCACATAAACCTAATAAATCTCAACGAGGCTAATTCATACAAATAGTTTCTCTTACCATTAAAGTACTGTCACTACCCTAATGGACTCAAACTAGATCATTGAAATTAGATGAAGAGATAATAAATCACAAAAGCATTTTAGTACAACAACAAGAAATCATAAGCAACAGAAATATATATATCAAAACATCAAGAGTAACAAGATTTACTGCATAGCCCTAAGAAAATGAACTTAGCCGCGGAACGGCATTGTTACAGGCACTCCTCTCTTCTCACTTTAATCAAATCTAACCCTAATTACAAAGATGATTATTCCTTCTGCCCTGGGGCCTTATATAGGAGTGGAGGGACGTGTAGAGGTTGAGTAGGGGCTAAGAAATTGATCTGGAAACAGTTGTCGGCAGTTATTCCCCGAGAGATGCCTTCGGATACGGACCGTATTAAGTGATACGGTCCGTATTAGGACCTTGGCAGTTAGGGTTTAATGCTTCCAGCGCTATCTTCTGGTCTGTGCTAGGCCTGGTCCGTATTAGTCAATACTGGCCGTAATAGGGACTTAGTCGATGAGCGTCGCTGATCCGATTGACCCGATTCTAGCTCCATTTGGTGTAAAATAGTCCCAAAACCTGTTTTCTGTAATAAAACATAAAGAAGGGTGACAGTAGCCTTTTTCTCTAAATAATTAAACATAAGTGTGAGAAAATATGTAAAACCTAAGCCAAAATCCTACGTAAATCATCATTATTTTGACTCTGATCACCTTTGCAATGTACCAATTTGATTTGCTCCTCTACCAGTGTCAAGCTCTCCCAAATCAATTTGGCGGATTATTTCTTCAGCTTGTTGTGCTTGCAACTCATCATGACGTTTTGGAGATGCGCTAACAACATTTATAACAAAATTCACATTCTGGAAAAAATTATGAACTTCATGTACCTCTCTTGATGCTGCAACAAGGGCCAATTGTAATTGATGAGCCATGCAATGCACATAGTACGCATACGGACATTCTTTAAGAATAAGAGCTTGTAAACCATTCCACTCACCGCGCATATTACTTGCTCCGTCATATCCTTGACCTCTAATGCGACATATGCTTAGACCATTATCAGATAGAGCTGAAGCAATTGCATTCTTCAAGGTTAGTGATGTTGTATCTTTAACATGAATAAGATCAAGAAACCTCTCACGAATAAATCCTTCTTTATCGACAAATCGAACAACAATTGCCATTTGCTCCTTTTTAGATTCATCAACAATCAAACAAAACTTCTCATTCCCAATTTCTTCTCTAATTGCAACTTGTACTTTTCGAGCCATAATATGTAGAATTTGTTTTTGAATTAACGGTGAGGTGTATTTCGCATTCTTCTGAGCATTCTCTAACACAACTTGGTTCACTTCCTCATTGTATGAAGCAAGCAATTTTATCATTTCTAGAAAATTTTCCTGATTTTTTTATTCGCGAGATTCATCATGACCCCTAAACGCACACGCTTGAAATGTTAACCATTTAATTGAATCAATAGAAGCTTTGAGCCTCAACCTTGCTTCTTTCACTTCCTTTTCAGTTTGCTTCTCTATAACCGTTTCAATATGACCCATCTTATTTTTAAAATTTTCACAACAACTAACAGCAAAATTGTGAGCCGAGTTGGAATCTTTACCCATGTGAGATAAAAAAGCACAATCTTTCCCACCACTGACCTTTCTCCAATTTTGAAATCCCGAAACAATGAATGTGTCAGAACCAGGTTTTCCATTTGGTTTTGTTGAAAAGAGAAAACAAGGAAGGCAATATGCACGGTTTGTGTGAGGTGAATACTCTAACTAAGAGAAATTTTTAAACCAATGATTTTGAAACCTACGACGTTGATTTCCTTGCTCAATATATGAATATTCATCCATATGAATCTAGTAAGACCCCTTAAGTATGTAAAATTTTCTAACTTCATCTCTTTCATTAGTAGGGTAATCTGATAGTTGGAGGCGTTTACCTGGATCTCTTTCATATTTAAATGATCTTAAAGAACTCTGTGAAGGTTGCTCTTGATCGATATTCATCACATGTGGAATTGGTTCAAAAATCTGATTATCAAGACTTGAAATTTCTATCGGAGTTTGAGAGTTTGAGTTGCTTTCCTTCACCTTGAAATAAGAGTCTAATGTCTTTCTCTTAGACATAATTTTCTCTGTGTACAAATTATACATAAAAAAATAAATATCATTTTTTATCTCAAAGTTACAATGAATAATAATTTTAAAAAGTACAATCAAATACAAACCTCAATTAAAATTGAATTTCGTAGCTCTTCTTTAACTTTGTTTTCTGAATTTCTGTAGATGCACTCTGTGAAATTTCGCCACTCTTCTAAAATTTGATTATTTTTTTTTTCGGTGAACTAGAGAAGCCGAGAAGCTCTGGAGATTTCTTTCTTTCAATTTGGCGGTGACATTTCCTTTTTTTTTTAAGTTTCTTTGTATGTTGAACTTTCCAAATTCCAAAAGCAAGATTTTCTATTTTTTTAATATTGATGGTGCGGAAATCAAGGAGTCAACAATGAAATGGAAATAAAAAAAGTTGCCGCAAGTTTCAACTTTGCTTCTCAATATTTATCCTTAGGACCCTATAAATTTATAATATTACATAAGGGGGCTACTATATACAAAAAATAAAATTTACTTGAACTTCTATATACTTGATTAAAAAAAAAAAAATGAAAGGGTGACTTAGCACCCCCTAGGGTCTACTATGTTCCGCCACTGGTTTTCTGTTTGTTCATTGTTTTCCTTTCTTTACGTGAGAGAGAAGACCCTAGATTAATTAGGGTAAAGCATTTACTATTGACCACGTGGCCATAGTGCCACGTTGGTTATTCTTTTTATTTTATTTTTAAGTTTGAACTTTTATAAAGTAACCCCTAAAATTTCATATTTTGCAAATTAGTCCATGGCAACAAAAAGGAAGTTCATATTACTAGTTATTAATCTGATTCTTATGTCAAGCATTCGAACATTCACTTCCAAATATTTTCAAAATTTTGAATTAATCTCAACAAATAGAAATTTAAATAATCGTTTTGACAGTTTCAGTGTAACTTAATCATCTTAACTAATTAATTCAGTAAAATAATATTTATTCTATAAATAATACTCACTAAAGAACCCTTTTAATTAAATTGTATTTTTTTTTCAATTATGAATTTCATATACATATTTTGCGTAATGTTACACAACTTATTCAATTTATTAAGGAAAAAATATATTTTTCTATAAATTAGTTCAGAGAAGTGTCAGTTAATCTCTAGTAAGTGTAAGTATCGTATCTAACTCCCATTGTTTTCTTTTTATTTTTTGTTGGTAACTTAGTCCCTGAAAGGATGCAGATGCAATTTTGTTAGATATCATGTTTGAGTGTTAAAATGTTTCATTGTTTTCGTACCACAATTATATCTCATATTCTTATCTTCATTTTTGAAGTTCAAATTGCCGATTCAAACCGCTCAACATGATCTCGCTATTAAAATGTGTTTGGAGACCAATTTTTTTTTTTTTGTGGAAATTGTTTACTATTTTTATATAAGTACAAAATCTGAAGATTTTAAACCATCTAAAATAGTAATCTTGTATATGTCCAAAAATTTAGTAAAAAAACTCGAACAAATATAAAATTTAGTCTCCAAATACATTTTAGTATGGAGGCTTGGATCGACTATTTGGACTTTGAAAACAAAGATAAGAATGTGTAACATTATTGGGACACAAAAAGATGAAGCATTTTAACCCTACTCATCATGTGTTTCTGGGATTACACCTCAAAATATAACATGTAATTGATACAACATGCAAAATAAAAAAAGATAACCTACTATGACAATAGCAATTAAAATTTCAATATATTAAAAATAAATAATTAGAGATAGTTTTACCCTTTCTTATTAGGAGTTTTACTTGCTTGGATTTTCTCTAAACTTTTAATGACAAGTAAGAAAGCTATGACTTTTTATTTGTGTCTCTAAAATGAAATTTAGAAGACAAAAGCATTAGTTTTCGGATTTGATTATGTTCGAGACATCGAATAATGATATTATTAAGAAGTCTAAACAACAATGTCACTTGAGTTGTGATAGAGCCATGTTCTCAAGGCCCTTAAAACTATCTCTTTACGGGTCATGAAAGAACTGAGATTCGGACCTTCTTAAGAGGCCAATCCGGAATCAATATGAAAAGCTCAGGATCCATCCGAACAAGGCCCAACAAAAAAGCCTCATAAAGCCTCGCGAATACAGGCTCAGTCCAGAGTCGGTTTACACCGCCTTCGTGCGGGATAACCGCTGGTGCGATTATCATAACCGCCCAGTCTCCCATAACCGCATGGGATAGCGGTTATGGGACAGCCTATATAAGGCTAGACGACCCATTGGACAGGGGTCGAAAACTTTTGCTAAGAGAGATATCGTATAGGTCAGAGTTCGAATATCTCCAAACCAACCCGAGTTCCAAACTCCATACGCATCTCGGCCTGTCATCCCGTGACAGGACGAGCCCAACCCATTTCCCATATGGCCTACTCTCATTGAGATAGGACGTATCAAGTTGATTAGGGGTGGCAACGAGCTGGCTCAGTCCGAACTAGACCCTAGCTCAGCTTGTTAATTATGGACCGAGCTACAACCGAGCAAGCTGGACCTAGATCATCCGAGCTAAAACCTCAGCTTGAAATCGTGACAAGCCAGCCCGAGCTGACGAGCTGGCTCGCTGAATCTGGCTAGATCTTGTTTTAAGAATAAAATAAATTCTACAAACTTTTTGGATCGAGCTAGACAATATAAAATGCACACATATTCATACAAATTCACAAATTGATGCCTAGCCGAGTTAGCTCGCGAGCTAGCGAGCAAGCTAGGCCCCAGCTTGAACTCGTTAATTCTGGCCAAGCTAGTGGCGAGCTGGCTCGTTAACAACTCGATCCAATAACGAACGAGTTATTAGCGAGCGAATTAGGTGCGAGTCACGATCGAGCCACAAGCTTTTCTGCCACCCCTAAAGTTGATTGATAACCTTTAATTCCGGTGTAGAGTTAAGTTTCTACTTCGAAATTAATAAATAAATCCCACATTGACGTTCATGAACATTACTAGATAAAAAATTTGGATTTTAATTATCTATTTTTCTTTCTTACCGACTCTTGATTAAGCGAAAATATAAAAAATAGTTCAGATTGAGTTGAAAGTGTTGAGATTGATATAGTCCAAACTTATTTTTTATTTTATCTCTAAATAATTTTAATTTGTAATAGTCTTATTCTACTTGTTTCTAGAAAAGATTGTATAAGAGATAATGTGTTGGATACACAAGATTCTTCTCAATAAAAAAATTTAGTTTAGAAATTATGTTTTATATAGAGGAGTCCAATGATACCAAATTGAAAATATCACATGAATAAATTATAAGATTTTGTTGTTAGTACAATGAAATTAACAAGAGTTAATTTTCTTTACAGTTTAATTTTAAATAATATTACATGATCATATCTGTGAATTATTTTTTTAACTCTTACGATTTTTTTTTTCTGAAAAACATATTTAAGTTTAATTTAAGAGGGTGATAAATTTTTTTTTTTTAATTTTCCTCCAAATTCTCAGAAGTGCCCCAACCTAATACATTCAACCAACAACTATTGATCATTTTATATATATACTTAAGAGTGAGCCTATGGTGCTATGCATAGCAAGGATGGCTAGTGTACTACGGCTCAATATGGTACTTTTTAAAATCCTAACGGTCGATCCAACCATTCAATGTGATAACAATATGAATATGTACTTGCAAACTAAATTTTATATTTTTTCGAATTTTTTTACTATTTTTTTAGATAGGTAGAATTTTGATGGTCCAGAATTTTCAGAAAACACTGATTTTTCTACCCATCTAAAAAAATAGTAAAAAAAATTCTAACCATATGAATATGTTTAGGAGATAACAGCAACTTTCTATGTATTTTCTGAAAGATAACAGGAAAAGCATTAGTTTTCGGATTTGATTATGTTCGAGACATCGAATAATGATATTATTAAGAAGTCGAAACATGTCACTTGAGTTGTGACAGGATCATGTTCCCAAGACCCTTAAAACTATTCCTTTACGGACCATAAAAGAACCGGGATTCGGACATTTTTAAGAGGTCAACCCGAAATCAATATGAAAAGCCCAGGATTCATCCGAACAAGACCCAACAAAAAAGCCTCATAAAGCCTCGCGAATACAGGCTCAGTCCAGAGTCGGTTTACACCGCCTTCGTGCGGGATAACCGCTGATGCGATTAACATAACCGCTCAGGGTCCCATAACCGCACGGGATAACGGTTATGGGACGGCCTATATAAGGCTAGACGACCCATTGGACAAGGGTCGAAAACTTTTGCTAAGAGAGATATCGTATAGGTCAAAGTCCGAATATCTCCAAACCAACTCGAGTTCCAAACTCCATACGCATCTCGGCCTGTCATCCCGTGACAGGATGAACCCAATCCATTTCACATACGGCATACTCTCTCCGAAATAGGACATATAAAGTTGATTGATAACCTTTAATTCCGGTGTAGAGTTAAGTTTCTACTTCGAAATTAATAAATAAATCCCACATTGACGTTCATGAACATTACTAGATAAAAAAATTCGGATTTTAATTATCTATTTTTCTTTCTTACCAACTCTTGATTAAGCGAAAATATAAAAATAGTTCAGATTGAGTTGAAAGTGTTGAGATTGATATAGTCCAAACTTATTTTTTTATTTTATCTCTAAATAATTTTAATTTGTAATAATCTTATTCTACTTGTTTCTAGAAAAGATTGTATAAGAGATAATGTGTTGGATACATAAGATTCTTCTCAATAAAAAAAATTTAGTTTATAAATTATGTTTTATATAGAGGAGTCCAATGATACCAAATTGAAAATATCACATGAATAAATTATAAGATTTTGTTGTTAGTACGATGAAATTAACAAGAGTTAATTTTCTTTACAGTTTAATTTTAAATAATATTATATGATCATATCTGTGAATTATTTTTTTAACTCTTAAGAATTTTTTTTCTGAAAAACATATTTAAGGGTAATTTAAGAGGGTGATAAAATTAATTTTTTTAATTTCCTCCAAAATCTCAGAAGTGCCCCAACCTAATAAATTCAACCACCAACTATTGATCATTTTATATATATATATATACACACACACATAAGAGTGAGTCTATGGTACTATGAATAGCACGGATTGGTCCATACCACGGATCAATATTTTCGTTTTCAAAATCCTAACGGCCGATCCGAACCGTTCAACATGATTCCATATGAAAATATATTTGTGGGCTAAATTTTCTATTTTTTAGAATTTTTTTACTATTTTTTAGATAGGTAGAAAATCACTGTTTTTGGATGGTCCAGAATTTTCAGATCAAGTGATTTTCTACCTATCTTAAAATATAGTAAAAAAATTTGAAAATATAAAATTTAGTCTGCAAGTACATATTCATGTGGGATCACGTTGAACGGTTCGGATCGACCATTAGGATTTTCAAAATGAAAATATGACTCCGTAGTACGGACTAATCCGTGCTATGCATAGTACCATAGACTCACTCTATACATAATACACTTAGGCCCTGTTCAGCCCCGTCTTGGAAACGGGAATAGGAACGGAAATGGACTCGAGTCCAATTTGAACTGGAACAATACTGTGCAAGTGGGGTTTTTTCCATGAGGTCAGAGTGAATTTTTTTTTCCCCACGCACACAGTAAACAGAACCTTAATACGTTGTAGTATATTTTTCATTATCTACTTTTTCAAATGCTTCAATACTCCATAAATACTGAAAGTGGGTTCTTGTATCAGAACTAAGTACAGTTCCAACATTATAGTTTCACAAAATCATATAGCTATAGTTTATAAAAGATTTGTCCATAATTTAAAAATTGCAACGGTGATTCAAAGTTCGAACTTTAGGGGCTGAAAACGGAGCCGGATAATCCACTTCAAATCCGAGCAATATACGTATCCGGATTAAAGGGATCCGGAATTAAATCCGGATAATTAATAATTGTTCCGGATACGGATTCGGATAAAATCCGCGAACCCTAAACAGAGCAGATATCCGCATGTATCCGATTCATTTTAGTTTGATATGGAAAAACTTAGTATATACTATATAGCAGCGCTGGTTTTATATACTGTTGTGGGATTATTGTTCAATTCTGATTCGGACCTTCTCATTCCCACTCTTCTTTCCTTAATCCCGCTCTTTTTTCACCCTTTCTCTTCCGTCCGCTACCTGTTCCATCGCTCTTTTCTCTCCCGTCCAAGCACCAACTACGCTTTCTTAGGTTTGCCCCTCCTCTCCTCTTTTACACTTCCTCTTTCTTAAAAAGAAGGGTTTCGCTTGGCCGAGGTGCTGAAATTAGTGGGAAAAAGAAGGGGCTTTGCCTGTCTCAAAACCCGCTTGCGTCTCTCCGCTTCGCTGATACCCTGTCAATCAAAACACAGTGAAATGGAGCAAATTCCGGGTAAATTGATAGTCTGTTGCGTACTCTCTTGTCAACTGTTTGCTAATTGAAATTAGTGGGAACTGATTGGGGTTGAATGAAATTAAAGTGTTGAAAAATTGCATAATTTCTGTATTGATTAAGCGAGTTGCGCTGCTCTGCCTATATTATATAAACTTAGATTCTTGAATTTTCTTAAAAAAACATCCAACCCAAAATTTAGTACGTAGCAGAGTAAGACCAGTTTGTTAGCAGAACTGATAGTAACCATCTATTCTTGGTAGCAAAAATTGTGGGAGACCAATTCAGCTCCTTTAAGTTTGCAATTTTCAAAATTTTGCCACAATCTTGATCAAAATGGAGTAGCAATCTAAAAGGTGGTAAGACAGCATTTTACATTGTGTCCTTATTTTATGTTCTAGTTATTGAGCATTCTCCATTTAGCAAATATAACTATTATTTGACTTTTATAAGGGTGTGCTGGTAAATTTTATGTACCAATTGTAGGTACAATACTTTAATACTTAAATAGAAAAAAAAGTACCAATTCTTATTCACAGTTGAATTTTATAAGGATCAAGTAAATTTTATAAGGGTGCACAAGTAAATTTTATGTACCAGTTGTAGGTACAGTACTTCATGGTTGCTGATATTTTAATGTTGTTTACTGTTTGTTTTTTTTTTTTTTCCAATAGAAACTTCATCAAACCCTTTGATGTCATTACTTAGAGTGGATGATGCTTCAAATTTAGTGACGAATGATGTCTTAGTGTCATTTATTGCAAAACTATAGTTTTTTGTGCATAAAGTAATACAATTTATCTTTACTAATTTCTATTATTTTGTAGCTAAAAAATGTTATGTTTTGTGCATCGATAGTGATATAATTAATTGCACTGTCATTTTGTAAATCGAAAGTCTTATATGCATGCTTAGATGGTTGTTTTTTATATTCCAATTTTGTTAATTAGTATTTATATTTTGAAGTTTATATGACTTAATATCCGACAATTATTCGTTTTGTATCCGTATTCGTGGATTATCCGCTCCGTATCCATATCCGTTTAAGGTGGATTTGATTTTACATTTTGACATCCGTTTACTATCCGTATCCGCTCATTGAAATGTGGATGTGGATATGATATCAGCATTATTCGTTCTGAATCCGCTCCGTTTACACCCCTATCGAACTTACATTTCTAGATAAAATTTGAAGGCATCAGTGAAATTTCTAGTTTAAATTATTTTTAGGCGTACTTTAATCGAGCAATAAAATTCAAAACTTTTTTTTATTAACTTCCTCCAAAATCTCATGAGTACTCAACCTAATAAATTCAGCCACCAACTATTCATTGTTAAATATATATAATACACTTACGATTAATTTTGTTTATGAAGCTGAAGAGGGATTTTTTTTTAAAACAGTAATTAAAATAATTAATGTTAAAGAACCAACATGATTACCGAGTTTTTTTAGAAAAACAGCAAAAACCGAAATGCCTATTCGGTTAAGGGTTTTTTTTTTTTTATAGAAAGCAGTTGTTTTGGCTTCTTTGTATTTTGCTCGTTTGGTTACCTTGGTATTATATTTTGGTTGGGATTGATACAACGCCTAGGATAGCATCCATGTTGTATAATAGATAATTGATACCAGTATCTTGCTGGTTGCAGTACCAGTAGAGTCTGAAAGCATTTTCTAATATCTTATATGAATATACCTAGGCTATTTTTTTGTGCATAAATCATTTTTGAAAAGAATCCCAATATATATGTTAATGAAGGGTACCACACAAATGCATCAAAGCACCCAAATTAATGCTTTACCAGTGAAAGTCAGCAGAGCAATTAGGCACTTAAAAAGTACTGAAATGCAAATAAAAAAGCCAGTTTCTTGATCAAACAATCTTGATCGACGCTTGATCAAAATGGAATGTGTAATTTTTTTTTTTTAATCTGAGCCATCTGATTTTTAATCGAATGGATGTCCGTGGAGAATAACACGTCTGTGCAAGCATGAACAGTACACAAACACTTCCAGTCCAGATATCACAGTGCATATATGCTCTACATTGACATTTTACCTAATAATCCAATGTTACTATAATCATAATACAAGTACAATTAAGAGAGTCGAAATTCAGCGATCACTGAACAAACCGCTCTCATACCTTACAACATGCTAACCCTCTACACCATTAATTCTGCATTATCCCAAAAGCCAATTATCAACATACTAAGCATTAACCGAGCATGTACCATTCTCACCATCAGTATCATTGCTATCAGTATCATACTTAGAGTAGACATCCAGGAAGTACAAAACAGAGACCAGCACCAAGCAACAAGCCAACATAGGTATAGGCCCGAAGACCCATAAAAATAGCGGCAGTGAGAAGTAGAGAGCTCTAAGGCCTAGTGACCAGAAGTAGCTTCCTCGGTTAAGCACATTCGCCACATATTTTGTTCCAGGGCCTGGTGGCAGTGAACCTGATGCTGGGAGCTGATTGAATGGTACATTTATGAGTATGGTGCCTGTTAATTGAAGAAAAAATTTCCATCAGAAATTTAAACATATGCACTGTAATTTTCATATTACCATTGACTATTTACGTACAACATATGTATAATTTATTACAGCTTAAATTTGATACCAACAAGTTAATAGCAGCAGTGTTCTAATTAAAGGGTATTGTTTTCTCATTTCGAGAACTTGCCCTTTGTTTATATGTTAAAAAATGTGGAGTTAATAACAGCAAGGAGGCCATTTCCCAAATTTGATCATCAGACAAGTTTTTGAAACAGTTATTCCAATTAATCTGGTTAACAAGAATGAATCAGATGTCTATTTCAATAAACTACCATTCTTGTCCTAAAGATTACTTTATTTGTATAATGTATTAATTGTAAAAGTACCGTGGCTATAGTAGCGGATGGATTGCAAGTTCAAGAAGAAAGCCAGGAGAAAGCACACTAGTATGGCAAGGCACTTCACTGAGAGGCCTAGCTGGGTTTTATTGCCCAAAATTAGAGCACCGCCTCGGATGCCACCCATAGTGGCACTATTGCTGTGTGTCATGATGATGGCTATGATGGAGCTCAGCGTAATTGCCGTAGAGGCAAGGAGCGTCGATGCCATTATGTTGTTGCGAAGACTCTGCACTGCTAGCACCCCATATTTGGCTGGATCCTGAAAAACATGAAATATAGGGTTACAATGGCAATGGCCACAGTAACTAAAAGTGATATTTTGAGAAATTTCACAAGTAAAAAGAAACTAGATTGAGGACTGCTTAGTACCGGTATCACCATGTCTGGTACCGTGGTATTTGTATAGTGTATCATGTGTATGTTTAGGAAGAAATGAAACCAGTGGACCAATTGACAACTTAAAAAAAAAAGTGAATAACAAGAATATTAAATAGTTGGATGGCTTGACTTTTAATTTTTACTAAAAAAAAAAGTGAATATGATGTTATGTGACATTTAATTTTTAATTTAGATACAAATGCAGTCAGAAATATTACTCTACGTACGAATAATTTGCGCAAAGTTCGATTTATAAATATGTATTCGTACATTAAAAAAACCTCACAACAATTAAAAAAAAATTATTGATAGGTTTGCTCAACACACTAGTACACACGGTTCAAATAACTTGAACCACAAAAAATCCATATATAAAAAGTAGGTCTTAATTACCATCCGTGGTGCATGCCATTGCCATGTATTGGAAAAAGTATTAAAGAAATAAGACAAATAAAAATAAAACAAGGGAATCATGGAAGATCCGAGTATCTTACCATGCAAAAAAAAAAAAATCCCCAATCAACAATACAAATTACAAAAACTGTGAACTTAATGCCGTAAACGTGCAAAGAAAAAAAAAACATGTGGGCCATCCGATCAAAATCAGAAGGTTCTGATCAGATTAAAAAAAGTTTAATGATAAAAAATCAAGTTCCCTCTATTTCTAGTATTAGCTAAAGATAACAGCAATTTTCTATGTATTATTTAGGAGAAGATCGATGCAATTAACAATGAAATTAAAAAGACAAGCTTAAGAAAAGAGTTTCACCTGCATTACAAATTGAACCCAAAGGCGACGATTCATGGAATTGATTCCAATAACAGTAGTGCTTGGATGCATCACAACGCGATAAAGAAGCCACAAATGGTACCCCAAAAGAGCCAAGACACCAATAGGAACCAACACATAATCCAGTTCTTCTTTCTCCATTATTTTAATTATTTTATTGAGAAATTTGGGGCACGCGGTTTTTGGTGGAGTAGGGTTTTCGGTTTACACAAATGGGGATAGAAATTAAGAGGTGATGAACGAAATAGAGTTTTATCTATCAACTTTGGAGTTGGAGAAGGAGAGAATTTATGAGTGGTGAGCGACAGATGTCAAACACAGAGTGTGCAACTTTTGCGGCTTAAAAATAGGAACGGAGAAAGGTAACACCACGATCTTCTGTGATCATCTGAAAATAATGATAAATTTAAAATTTGAGAATAATTCGGTGATAATTTAAAATTTATAATTAGATATAATACGGATATTATTTTAAAATGATTTATTGTTTTATATCATAAATGATATATTAAAATATTAACATTTGTACAATATAAAAATATTACGCAATTAAGTTTCGTTAATAATACGAAATAAATAATGTGTACAATTCATCAATTTCAAAAATAATTCGAAAAGCCCTCGAAAAAAATACATATATCAGTTAAAAAATCTAATTACTAAATGAAGTTTTATCTACATGATTAGAAATTTGTAGTAAAAAAAATTGTTGACAAGTAAGCGCAAAAATTTAGAACCGTATCTGTGAGGGGAACAGCTTGGGTCCGATGCCCATCGAACTCAAATTTGGATCCGATGGGTTTATGGACCGTCCGATTCACTTTAAAATTTGTGCACACGAATTTTAAAGCAGACTTGAAAGTTGAGGGTACGAATCTTAAAGTAGATCGGACGGTCATCAAACCCATTGGACCCAAACTGTTCCCATCTGTGAGATTCATGTCATGATCTTTGCATTTATGCGATCCACTTGGGATTAATCATTTGTCGGTAAGAACCATGAACCATCATGGTGCAATTGAAAAGTCAAGATTTTTAATCCTACTGCTGCCATTTTGGAATGAACTTTTGGTCACCAAACCCAAACGAGAGCTCAAGTTAATATGCGTTTCTTTTTCTTTACCGCACTAACGGAAAATGGTTCCAAGGCGGCGCTAACAAATAACGGGAATTTTGACATAAATTTTCTTCATTTACAAATAAATAATTACAAAATATATTAATTATATTGTTTTCAATTTTAAAAATATATATTAATTTTTTTATTTAGTTTATGGAGATATATAACTAGAAAAGTTTAATTTTAATAGTATAATTTTTTTATGATTTAGGAGGATAAATATGTTATTGTAGATTTTAGAAGGGGGAATACATAATTTTGTAGGTTTTGAAGACTATACATCAAATTCTTGCTAAATTATAATATTATTATTTAACAATGTAGCGAGTCATATATGTAAAATAGCTTTGTGAAAACTTAAACCGTAGTTCGTACCGAGTTATATATGTAAAATAATATAATATGTTAGTGTCAATTAATTCAATTTATTAAGGAAAAAATATTTTTTCTATAAATTAGTTCAGAGAAGTATCATATCTAACTCCCATTGTTTTCTTTTTATTTTTTGTTGGTAACTTAGTCCCTGAAAGGATGCAGATGCAATTCTGTTAGGTATCATGTTTGAGTGTGGTTAAAATGTCTCATTGTTTTCGTACCACAATTATATCTCATTTTCTTATCTTCATTTTTAAAGTTCCAATTGTCGATCCAAACTGCTCAACATGATCTCGCTATTAAAATGTGTTTGGAGACCAATATTTTTTTTATTTTTGGAAATTGTTTACTATTTTTATATAAGTACAAAATCCGAAGATTTTAGACCATCTAAAATAGTAATCTTGTATCTGTCCAAAAATTTAGTAAAAAAACTCAATCAAATATAAAAATTAGTCTCCAAGTACATTTTAGTATGGAGGCTCGGATCGACTATTTGGATTTTGAAAACAAAAATAAAAATGTGTAACATTACTGGGACACAAAAATATGAAGCATTTTAACCCTACTCATCATGTGTTTCTGGGATTACACCTCAAAATATAACATGTAATTGGTACCACATGCAAAATAAAAAAAGATAACCTACTATGACAATAGCAATTAAAATATCAATATATTAAAAATAAATAATTAGAGATAGTTTTAACCTTTCTTATTTGGAGTTTTACTTGCTTGGATTTTCTCTAAACTTTTAATGACAAGTAAGAAAGCTATGACTT
This sequence comes from Carex littledalei, assembly GCA_011114355.1. Lineage (NCBI taxonomy): Eukaryota > Viridiplantae > Streptophyta > Magnoliopsida > Poales > Cyperaceae > Carex > Carex littledalei. The sequence goes on along the minus strand of CM022099.1, from coordinate 8,818,811 downwards.
TTTATTTGTGTCTCTAAAATGAAATTTAGAAGACAAAAGCATTAGTTTTCGGATTTGATTATGTTCGAGACATCGAATAATGATATTATTAAGAAGTCGAAACATGTCACTTGAGTTGTGACAGGGTCATATTCCCAAGACCCTTAAAACTATTTCTTTACGGACCATAAAAGAACCGGGATTCGGACATTTTTAAGAGGTCAACCCGAAATCAATTTGAAAAGCCCAGGATCCATCCGAACAAGACCCAACAAAAAAGCCTCATAAAGCCTCGCGAATACAGGCTCAGTCCAGAGTCGGTTTACACCGCCTTCGTGCGGGATAACAGCTGGTGCGATTAACATAACCGCCCAGTCTCCCATAACCGCACGGGATAGCGGTTATGGGACGGACGGCCTATATAAGGCTAGACGACCCATTGGACATGGATCAAAAACTTTTGCTAAGAGAAATATCGTATAGGTCAGAGTCCGAATATCTCCAAACCAACCCGAGTTTCAAACTCCATACGCATCTCGACCTGTCATTCCGTGACAGGACGAGCCCAACCCATTTCCCATACGGCCTACTCTCTCCGAGATAGGACGTATCAAGTTGATTGATAACCTTTAATTCCGGTGTAGAGTTAAGTTTCTACTTCGAAATTAATAAATAAATCCCACATTGACGTTCATGAACATTACTAGATAAAAAAATTCGGATTTTAATTATCTATTTTTCTTTCTTACCAACTCTTGATTAAGCGAAAATATAAAAATAGTTCAGATTGAGTTGAAAGTGTTGAGATTGATATAGTCCAAACTTATTTTTTATTTTATCTCTAAATAATTTTAATTTGTAAAAATCTTATTCTACTTGTTTCTAGAAAAGATTGTATAAGAGATAATGTGTTGGATACACAAGATTCTTCTCAATAAAAAAATTTAGTTTAGAAATTATGTTTTATATAGAGGAGTCCAATGATACCAAATTGAAAATATCACATGAATAAATTAAAAGATTTTGTTGTTAGTACGATGAAATTAACAAGAGTTAATTTTCTTTACAGTTTAATTTTAAATAATATTATATGATCATATCTGTGAATTATTTTTTTAACTCTTAAGAATTTTTTTTCTGAAAAACATATTTAAGTGTAATTTAAGAGGGTGATAAAATTAATTTTTTTAATTTCCTCCAAACAGAAGTGCCCCAACCTGATAAATTCAACCACCAACTATTGATCATTTTATATATATACATAATACACTTAGGTCCTGTTCGCCCCGCTTTGGGAACGGAAACGGGAATGGGCTCGGGTCCAATTTGAAGGAACGATAATGTGTGTGTGGGATTTTTTCCACGAAGTCAGAGTGATTTTTTTTCCCACACACATAGTAAAGCGCTGAACAGGACCTTAATACGTTGTAGTATATTTTAAAAGATTTGTCCATAATTAAAAATTGCATCGGTGATTCATTCAAGTTCGAACTTTAGGGGCTGAAAACGGAGCCGGATAATCCACTTCAAATCCGAGCAATATCCACATCCGGATTAAAGGGATCCGGAATCCGGATAATTACTGTGTATGTATAATTGTTCTGGATACAGATTCGGATAAAATTTGCGAACTCTAAACAGAGCAGATATCTGCATGTATTCGATTCATTTTAGTTTGATATGGAAAAACTTAGTATATAGGAGCGCTGGTTTTATATATTGTTGAATTTGGATCCGGATCTTCTCCTTCCCACTCTTCTTTTCTTAATCCCGCTCTTTTTTCACCCTTTCTCTTCCGTGAGCTACCTGTCCCATCGCTCTTTTCTCTCCTGTCCAAGCACCAACTACGCTTTCTTAGGTTTCCCCTCCTCTCCTCTTGTACACTTCCTGTTTCTTAAAAAGAAGGGTTTCGCTTGGCCGAGGTGCTGAAATTAGTGGGAAAAAGAAGGGGCTTCGCCTGTCTCAAAACCAGCTCGCAGGAGAAAACCAGTGTCCATCTCCATTCTCTGACCCCTGCAAATATTCGTACTCATGATGTTAAAAATAACATATTTATTGCCCCTTCCAAAATACTAATCCCATTGACGCGGAATGGGATAAGTATTGTAAAAACCCGACAGACCATCACAGGCTGTAGAAATATACACTCGTATGCTATCCAATGGATCTCGGTATTGGATCTCGGTATTGGATCTCGGATAACTTTAAATTAGACGTCAAGCGGATTTTGGGCCCAAATAAAATTAGGCCTTGAGCCGGCTACAGGCCTTATTTTATTATAAACTCCATCATGACTTCCAACAAAAGCACTGATAAAATCCCAGCTTAATTTGTTTGATTAAAATATCTGAATGGATCTACGTCTGTTTTTAAGGTTAGTAGATCTAAATTAAATTACCAATCAAGCTGGCGTTCATTCAATAATTGATAATCAGATCTGGCTTTGTATTAGGACTTGGTTTCAATAAACTATTCAACTGCTCATGATAATTGAATTCAAGTTACCAAATAAATAAGATATAATTTTTCTGTCTCGGTATATATGTTAAAAATAGGTAGTATTAGAGACTAATAATAGCCTCACAGACTCTTAATGGATTTAGTTCATCATAGACTAATTTAGAAATTAAAGTGAAAAACTAAATTTGGTATATAAAGTTACTCAACTTTTATTTTTTTCATAGAAAGTTACCGTTTATTTTCCAACAACTCTTTTATTTTCTTTAGCTATATAATGTCCACTGACAAACAAATCAGTAAAATGAAATATAATTTTCTCATCCAAATTCTGTCTCATATTACAAAAAATATCAATATAATTTCTTTTATTGGATTGCATACATAATTAATACAGTATGTAAATCCAACTATACTATGTAATTAATACACCTCCAACGGATTACAAGAATTTAATAATATCACCGAAATCAATCGCCTAAACCAGAGAAGCTCCATTAATGGAAGCCAAATCAGAACGCACCAGAACCTTCTTCACAAGCTCAAGCTGATCAGACAACGCCTTTATATGGCGTTGGTACATGTGCATCTGTTCTACCGCCTCTGCCTCTAGCTCTCCTAGTTGCATACACAGCCTCTCCTCCGCCTCCTCGGTCAATCTCAGCCTTTCTCTCGTTCTCTCCAAATCCACCATTAGAGCACCTTCCCTCTCTCTCCTCTCGCTAACCTCCCTCTCCAACTCGGCATTCCTCCTCCTCAGATAGCCTAATTCAGCTTCTACACCCATCGGATTCGCAACTTGATCGGCGTTTTAGATGGAGGTTTTGAATTACGTACTTGGGATTACTTTTGAGTTCAATTTGGTTTGACGGAGAGAAGATCGATCGGGTTCAAATTTATAGGAGGCTTGCGGATGGAATTGGGAATTGAAAAGGCGTCTAGATTCGATGTATCTGAATGGATCTGAGGCTGTGTCAGAGATGAGGTTACGTCAGCTCTTACTGCTCAGTAATGGGCCAATTATGCTCTCTCTATATTTTATGAGGCTGCGGATGGAATTGGGGATTGAAAATGTGTCTAGGTTCAATGCCATCTGAATTTGTGACCGAAATGAGGTTGTGTTAGCGAACAAGTATCCTCTCCATTACTGTAAAAGTTTCCTGGATGTGAATTCTGTGTTAGCTATGTGGTTACGTCAGCACTTACTAGCCAATAATCGGGCCAAATATGCTCTATATTTGCTGTGGCAAGTAAACCAGAAAAACTATGTAACGGTTCATTCTGTTAATATGAGGTTGTGTTAGTTAGATACGAGGTAAGTCAGATGGTCGGCATAGTGACAAATCAAAAGTTCGGGTTCGGTTCGGCGAGGTCAAAAATTCGTGATTCGGTACAACAAGGAAGCAAAAAAAAAAAAACCCAAAAAAACCGTAAAAAAAAAAAAAAAATTCGCGTTTTTATCGCGAATAATTCGTCAACTTGCGTTTTATACGCGTTTTATTCTGAGTTCGGTTCGATTACGTCGAAAAAACAAATTATACGCGAATTATACGCATATAATACGCAAGTTATGTCACTGTGCTGGTCGGCACTTGCTACCTAATAATCGGGGCAATTACGTAACAGTTCCTTCTCTCGATTTGACCATAGTTAGAAATTAGAATATTAAAATAATTCAACTGAGTATAAAAAAGTCACATTCTCGCATACTCAATTTCGAATTAAGTTAGGTCGCTTTCTCGCATGCAAATTTAGCAAATAGTAATGCCTCTTTCCTCTCTACCTCTCCTGGTCTCTCTCTATCTCTCTCTATTATTGGTTGAAATTAAATAGAATTTTTGGTTTGAAGCAACAGAAGTTTTAGAATTTTGGTGATATGATCAAATTTTGTTAATCGGTTAATGATGCAAAAGTCTAAAAATTCATAAATTATTTTTTCAAGGCAAATTTTCCCATCATGTTAGGAATGAAATCTTCTGATTTTCTTTTGAAAATTATGAACCTACTTTTTATCATCCAACTGTTCAAATTTTTCCATGTGCAAATCTCGACGAAGATCTACGATTGGATGAGAAAAATAAGAATCTATTTTTCCCCATTCAACTGTTCAATTTTTTTCATGCACGAATCTTGATGAAGATCAACAGTTGGATGAGAAAAATCAAGTTCTTGCTTTTCCAAAAAAGTAAATAAGCTCTTTCATCATGTTAACTGCATCTTGTTCCATTATGGTTTATATTACTCTGACCTAGCTCACTCACAAAAGCTTCTTATATTGACAGCGAATTCACTGATTTATATTTAATTGCTACTTAAATTTAAGAAAAATTAAGTTGCTTACTCTTACTTTTTATACTTTACAACTGGGTTATCAAAGTTTTTGGTTTAAATTAATTCATATGAAAAAATAAAATGTTAAAAAATAAAATTATATCTGTGACAATGAGGAATGAGCTCTACTGACGAAATAAGTGTAAAATAAATTAGAATAGCTTACTTCATATTAACTCATATCTTATTTTATCTTACTTCTATTTTACTTTTTGTTTGACAACTTTATATAATATAAAGTAAGAAATTTACTCTTCTTAATTACTCAACATAATCCTATAGATTATTTGAGCGGTTAGAAAGATATGGATTCCAGTTATTTTTCATCAAACAAAGCTGGGTTTTATACTTTTGTCAGAAGTGCCTTGTCGGAATTCGACTCCGCAACATTAACTCAAAAGAACATCTTTTGAATTTAATACATCTCAACCGTCTGATAAAGGATCGGAGCCAATAGCTCAATACGGTCTACGCCTATAACGCACAGGACCCTTTAATATTAGTGCGGATCTCAATTGGACGGTCCAGATCTATTAACGCACGTTCCGTTAATGCAGAGGATACGAATTGGTCGGAATTTATGGTCCGAGTCCACTATAAAATAAGGCCTTCAAGCATCGTTGAGCCTCAATTTTATTCGCGCGTGGCCTGATAACTTCTTGAGGTCCACTTGAGAGTAGGTCCAATGCGGACCTACTCTGATTCGATGGGTTTAATCACCGTCGATTTGCTTTAAAATTCGTGCGTGTTTGTTTCAATATTCGTGCGTACAAATCTTAAATTAGATCGGATGGTCATCGTGCTCGCTGAACCTAAAAGTAGGTCCGATGAGCATCGGACCTACTCTGTTCTCCTTGAGGTCAGGTCTATTCAAATTAGCATGTGAGATCCATTAATTGGCATTCTAACTTTCTAAGTATACATTCTAGCCTTTTATGATGGTCTGTTTGACATTCAATCATACAATTCTGTTTTCCCCAAATCGACTTGTCCAACCAATAAAGTGGGATTTTTGTGAAAGAAGTTTTAAGTAAAATCCGATCCGATAGCATTGTACATTATATATATATATATATATAGTACGGCTAACACGCTTCCTCTAGTATGTCAACAATATGCTTCTGGTACTCAAAATCTATCGAATCGGTTTCAAACGACAAATTCAAACCGTTCAAACCAATCTTCTTAACGAGAGCTTCGTTTTTATATAATTTTTTTAATTTTCGAATTTATTTACTATCAAGTCAAGCGGTCAAAATATGAAGGATTTTGTGTGTATTTTAATACACTATTTTGTTTATTTTTTTGACCACTTGACTTGATAGTAAATAAATTCAAAAATTAAAAAAAAAATATGAAAACGAAGCTCTCGTTAAGGAGATTGGTTTGAACGGTTTGGATTTGTCATTTGAAGCCGATTCGATAGATTTTGGAGACCGGAAGCATATTATTGAAATACTAAAGGAAACGCGTTAGCCGTACTATATATATATATGTATATATATATAGAGAGATAGGCTATGGTGAGTTGTGAAGTAAAACGTTGTTTTACTTCACGCCATATTTTCATTTTGAAAATTCAAACAACCGATCCGAACCGTTCAACTTTTTCTAAATATTGAAATGTGCTTGGAGACTAAATTTTACATTTTTTGAAATTTTTTTACTATTTATTAAGCCACTTTGAAATCGCTGATCCACTGTGAACAGTAAAAAACAGTAAAATTTTCTGGACCACTGGATCAGCGATTTTCAAAGTGGCTTAATAAATAGTAAAAAAATTCCAAAAAATGTAAAATTTAGTCTCCAAGCACATTTCAATATTTAGAACATGTTGAACGGTTCGGATCGGTTGTTTGGATTTTGAAAATGAAAATATGAGCGTGAAGTAAAAATGACATCTTACTTCACAACTCACCATAGCCCAGCTCTATATATATATATATATAGAGTAGGACTATGGTGAGCTGTGCTCACCAACGGTTTTGGTGAGCACACCTCCAAATAACGCATTTTCAAAGTTCAAATAGTCGATTCGAACCTTCCAACGTGTTCTTCATATTAATATGTGCTTGGAGACCAAATTTTACATTTTTTGGAAATTTTTTACTATTTTTTTAGAATTTTTGAAAATCAGTGTTTTTTGAATTTTTTTTTTATTTAATAAAAAGCTGATGATTTTCAAAAATTCTAAAAAAATAGTAAAAAATTTCCAAAAAATATAAAATTTGGTCTCCAAGCACATATTAATATGAAGAACACGTTGGAAGGTTCGAATCGACTATTTGAACTTTGAAAATGCGTTATTTGGAGGTGTGCTCACCAAAACCGTTGGTGAGCACAGCTCACCCTAGTTCTACTCATATATATATATATATATATATATATATATATATATATATATATATATGTATATATATACGTACGTATATATATAGAGTAAGGCTACGGTGCTTTGCAAAGTAAACCACCCCGTTTACTTCGGGGTACTTTTTGGATTTTGAAAATCCTAACAACCGATCCGAACCGTTCAACATGTTCTAAACATTGAAATGTGCTTGGAGACCAAATTTTACATTTTTTGGAATTTTTTTACTATTTATTAAGCCACTTTGAAAATCGCTGATCCGACGGCGAACAGTAAAAAACAGTAAAATTTTTCTGGACCACCGGATCAGAAACTTTCAAAGTGGCTTAATAAATAGTAAAAAAATTCCAAAAAATGTAAAATTTGGTCTCCAAGCACATTTTAATGTTTAGAACATGTTGAACGGTTCGGATCGGTTGTTTGGATTTTCAAAATCCAAAAAGTACCCCGAAGTAAACGGGGTGGTTTACTTTGCAAAGCACCGTAGCCTTACTCTATATATATATATATATATATATAGTACGACTATATATATTAGGAAAAATAAGGCTCACAGTCATATTGATTGATAAATGTGGTTACAAAATTTGTATCAACTCATTACAAGAAATAAAAAATACTCAACAATGTTGAGCTTAATGAAAATAAATACCAAAATTGAAAACAGTAAAGATCACTAAGAAAAGACAAAATTTTGAAACTTGCAAATTTTACAAAATAGAATGTATATTTGTAACAGTACATTATATTTTTTAAGAAAGTATATTTGTATATAACAATAATAGTAATGTAATTATACATATAATGGGATGTCTTATTAATTTTAACTTAATAACAAACAAAAACTTTTCTCTATATTATTGTATATGTTACAATTTTTATTTATATATTTTTTGAATTACAACTTATTATCACTTCTGTTTAATGACAAATTTTTAAATGGAGGAGGAATTTCATGTAATATACTTGCTTCCACAATTTATGAATGAAACACCAAGTATGCATAATTATCATCAATAGTTTATCACAAGTTATGTCAAAATTCAAAAAAAAAAAATTGTAAAGAAAATAAAAAATTCAAAGAAAATAATAATAAAATGTAAAAGAAAAAAAAATACAACATATATTGGAAAACAAAATCAAACAGTCATTTGCAGTTGACTGACTTTTCTGTGATGGAATCTGAGCATAACACTTTTGTACTCAGTATTAAATACTGACATTCTGGTAGTTGAGAAAGGGAGCTGTGCCAGTGTGTTTAATCTATGACCTGTTGTGTTAATTGGCATTCACCAACCAAATTTTGTACCCTGTGGTGTCCAGTCAAATATGACGGACAGGGGGGGACCAAAATCTCGATCAAATCCCATCGATCAAAATGGAAACAAAATGAAAGATGGGACTTTAATTGTGTTGAACCAACGTTCATTGCTGATATAGTTAGTTGATCTAGCATCGGATTGTCCCTGATTTGCATCGAGACATTCAACTCTATTGTAGCGTGACAAAATTTCGGTACGATATCCATCGGACCACCCCGATTGCCTTTCAGATATCTTATTATCCTCTTCAACTCGGAACCAATTTGGGTCCGATGCCCATCGGACTCAAAGTGAGTTCGATGACCGTCCGATCTGCTTTAAGATTTGCACTCCGCAATTTTTACTTCTGCTTTAAAATTCGTGCGCACGAATCTTAAAGTGGATCGGACGGTCCTAAACCCATCTGACTCAAATTTGAGTCCGATGGACATCGGACCCAAGCTGTTGTCCTTCAACTCTGGTGTCACGTGGCAACTCTGTTCATTTTATGAATTTATGAGGAGAAATATTCAATCTTGTAGCCGTTTATTGCTCCTAATTAATTTGGCCCTACTTTTTTTTTATATGCATGGGTACCAGTGTATATCAATGTACCCGTTGGCTTTATTTTTAAATTAGATACTATGCTTGATTTAATCTTGACTCTTGATCAATGATAGATTATCCTCTGGAATCACATTTGTTTTCAACAGTCATTTGCAATTGAATACTCTTTGCATAATTACAATCAAAGAAAAAATATTAAAATTTAATTTAGCAAGCGATAAATAAGTATTTATTTTTTTAAATAGAAATTGGAAGTCAAATCATCAAATTATATTTAATATCTACAAAAGAAATTTATCCGGATTTTGAATGATAAATAAGTATTTATTACGATACACATCATTTAATTTGTTTGTTTAATTTTCTAAATTGTGACAACAAACACCGACATTTTTATTAATATCCAAAGTTAATTACAAATTAATAAATATATCCAGAATTTCTTGGTTTTTTGAAAAATGTCCAAACCGGCCAGATTCTGGCCGGTTTCCTCTCCCCAGAAGCCGGCCAGAATCTGGCCGGTTTCCTCAATTTTTTTTTTTACACCCTGGAGAGTCCATTTGATCAATATCTAACACTGAAAATTCAAATTTTTTGTTTAAATTATTTGTTAGATTACTTCTTTTGATGTATAATTAGCATATTTATACTAAAATACGCTAAATTACTTGAAATTATGTTGAATTACACTATATTACATTAAATTACGCTAAATTATGTTAAATTACGCTAAATACGGTAAATTACGGTAAATTACATATCAATATGGATGATATCTTTATTGAGAAAGCAAAAAACGACGGCGAAACTTCAAACGGTCATAAAATGGCGCTCGAGTGTCTGATTTCAGCAAATGATAACTTTTCGGAAATCTTGCGAAAATACACATGAGTTAGTGCTAACAATGCTGGATTTCAAAATTCAAAATTGCCAAAAAACAAAGGGAAGAGCCTCAAAACTTGAGTTGAAGTTTCCGATTAAGATTTTCATTTCTATTATCCAACTAAGTAGCTCAGTAAATTAGTTATATAATGAACTTGTAGATACCAATTTTTACTATTTTTGAAATTTGTTTACTATTTTTTATGATTTATGAAAGATGGCACAAAATCGGCCTAATTTAGCGTAATTTTGCATAGTTTAGCGTAATTTACCGTATTTTATTATAATTAGCGAAATTAGTGTAATTTAGCATAATTTAATGTAAATTAGTGTAATCCAACATAATTTAACATAATTTAGCATAATTTAATGTAATATAGTGTAATTCAACATAATTTCAAGTAATTTATTGTATTTTAGTATAAATATGCTAATTATACATAAAAAGAAGTAATCTAACAAATAATTTAAACAAAAAATTTGAATTTTCATTGTTAGATTTCATTATCTTGCTCTTCATAGTGTCTCTAAAAAAAAAAAGGGAAGAACCGGCAAAATTTGGCCGGTTTCTGGGAGAGGAGAAAACCGGACAGAATTTGACCGGTTTTGATATTTTTTGAAAAATCAAGAAATTCTAGATATATTTATTAATTTGTAATTAACTTTGGATATTAATAAAAATGTCGGCAACAAACATGTTCAAAAGATACAGTTAACAACTGGCCCAATAATTTGCTAAAAAAAAGTAGCACAACGCGCTGAAAGATTTGCATTTGTAGTCAACAGAATATGTAGAAAAGAGAACAACAAAATTGAAAGGAATGAGAACACTGAAATTATAGACGTAACGGAATATATACTCTTAAAGAAAATAACACATTATAAAACTTCATGCTTTCCGATGTTAGGCTTGGTGCGTTTGCTGCTGGAAACACGGCGAGTCTTTTGGTCTTTTAATTTGGAAATTTTTTATTGGTAGTAATTAATAGAAAAGAAGAGAGACAAATGGTAAGATTACAGTAATATTTATATTGGTAGTAAGATCGGTAGAATTTCTACCGATCTAAACCAGTTTGTTTTTTTTTCTTTTTAATTTTTTCTAGTAAAATATATATTTTTTTTACAAAAATAGATAAAGTATCTTAAAATTTAGATATATCAAAAACATTCCATCTATTTTTTGAAAAACTTTTCATATTTTACTAGAAATCAAATATAAGAATTCTCTCCATCTATACATCAGATTAAAAAAAAAGTTAAAATCAGTAGAAATTCTACCGATCTTACTACCAATATAAATATTACTGTAATCTTTCATTGTCTCTCTTTTTTCTATTATTTACTACCAATAAAAAATTTCCTTTTAATTTGGGAACTCTTATCTGGGTCGGTCGGAGAGAGAAATAAAAGAACTACCATCAAGAAAAGAAAAAAGAAGATAAATATATAAAAGTAAAAAGAAAGGAACAGAGCGTGGTACATTGAAGCAGTTATAGATTGATGTTGTGGTGGTGTGAGATGTCTCGTAAAAGTTATATAAATTGATTGTAGAGTGAGGCTATGGTGCTATGCATAGCACGGTTGGGGTCTGTGCTACGGCTCAAAATTTGACTTTTCAAAATTCTAACGGTTGTTGGATCAATGTGATAACCATATGAATATGTACTTGCAAACTAAATTTTATATTTTTTTGAATTTTTTTACTATTTTTTTAGATAGGTAGAATTTTGATGGTCCAGAATTTTCAGAAAACATTGATTTTTCTACCTATCTAAAAAAATAGTAAAAAAATTTGAAAAAATATAAAATTTAGTTTGCAAGTACATATTCATATATATAGTTATCACATTGAACAGTTGGATCGACCGTTAGGATTTTAAAAAGTCAAATTTTGAGCCGTAGCACGGACCCCATCCGTACTATGCATAGCACCATAGGCTCACTCTTGATTGTACCTACGAATCTGTTTTAAAATTTGCCCGGGTTAACATGAGACTACTGTTTATAAAATTCTTCTATTTTATCATTCAATTGATGATATCATGCCTATTTAGATGTTTACATCTAATTTTTTCGTTCACTTATTTAACAAAAAATATTCAGTTGTAAGTGAAAAGTAAGTCAACGGTTTATTTATTAATATAAAATGGAAAATAAGGTCACAGTAAATTATATTTTTTAAATGAGAATATGGTAATATGCATATTATACAACGGTCCGTATATATGGACTCATATCTCCGATTTTAAAGTTCAATAATTTTTTTAGAAATATTTTATTATTTTTTAAATAGGTAAAACCTCACATAATTTGAAAATTCTTGACCGTCCAGAAGTAGTGATTTTCTACCTATCTTAAAAAAATTAAAAAGAATCTTAAAAATGTAAAATTTAGTATGCAAGTACATTTTCATAAAGAGATCATATTTAATGTTTAAATTGACTGTTTGAACTTTGAAAATAAAGAAATGGATCCATAACACGGGTTAATCGTAATATGCATATTACCATAGCCTCACTCATATTTTTAAGTTCGAAATATTATCGGTTTTAATATTAACTATATGTATAAATTTTAATTTATACAATATTTATATTAACTCAAAATTTGTACTTAAATATGCACACGTTACTAGTGCTGTAAATGAGTCGAGTTTGAGCGAGTTACCTCCAACTCGTGCTCAGCTCATTAAATAAATGAGCGAGTCAACTCGAGTTGGGATGGTAATAACGAGTTGTAGAGCAAACTCGAACTCAGCTCATTATCAACTCGTTTATAACTCGTTTAATTAGTTAATTATATACTACTAGTAAAAGAATTTATCAATATCCAACAATTTTTCATACAACAATAGTACATAAGCACCAGCAATTTTTCATACAGTAACTTAGTACATAAGCACCAGCAATTGGGTTTAGTTATTTAGAAGTATCTGGGTTTCTAGGATTTATTGTGACCAATGCTATGTAACTCGAGTTATAAATGAGCGAGTTGGGTAAGCTCAAACTCAATTTATTTATTAAACAAGTCAGCCAACTCGAGTTGGAACTGACTCGAGTTATAAATGAGCAAGTTAAAGCGAGTTGTAAATGAGCGAGTTACGAGTTTGAGCAATTTTGCCCGGCCCTACACGTTACCAACCATATTACCTTAATTAATATTATAAATGAGCACTGGTTTCCACGTTTACACAAGTAACAAATACTCGAGAGAAGCACAGATCATGTGTGATACTATGCATATATTTTGGAATTGTATTTGCCAATATAAAATTCAAGACCACTATCTTCTTCCTTTTCATTAGAAGTTGTGGGAAACGGTTCCAGCTTTTGTGATCCAATTTTGTGAGCTGTTACAACAATAAAAAAAAGCCTCTAAAAGAAGTCTTTCTCAAGAACAAGAAGTAAAGATGTAAACCTCAATCGCATATATATATACACACCCCTTACCCACAATTATCATTCACCAAATATTTCTCATCTCTCTCTCCTCATATCCTTCCTTCAAAGCGCGCGTGCTCTACACACTCCTTTTCCCACAACTCTCATTTCCTCTCTAAACTATATAATCCACAATTCATGGCCTCCTTCAACATGAATGCTTCACAAGTTCATGCCTCAAACTCTACACCTCCATCCTTACAGCATCAACAATCTCAAATCCAAATCCAAGAATCAGAAAACCCCAAGGAAATCGATTACTCAGAACGGGCACAGTGGTTACGGGCAGCCGTGCTAGGAGCCAATGATGGCCTAGTCTCTATCGCATCACTTATGCTCGGTGTAGGAGCAGTGAACCGCTCTTTAAGACCGATGATAGTCTCGGGCCTGGCCGGCCTTGTGGCAGGAGCATGCTCCATGGCAATCGGCGAGTTTGTCTCGGTATACGCACAACACGACATCGAACTGGCACAGATTAAGAGAGAAAAGGAGGATAAGGAGGCTGCGTTGACCAAGGAGGAGAAAGATAGTTTGCCAAACCCGGCACAAGCAGCTGGAGCCTCGGCACTGGCATTCGCAACGGGTGCACTGTTGCCTCTACTGTCTGGAGCCTTTATTCGGCCATGGGAGATCAGGTTGGCGGTTGTTTGTGTCGTGACGGCTCTAGCATTGGCCGGTTTTGGGGCGGCTGGGGCGATTTTGGGAGGCGCCAATGCGAAAAAGTCGGCAGCTAGGGTTTTGCTGGGGGGTTTGGCAGCCATGGCCATATCATTTGGAGTGCTAAGATTGTTTGCCTTAGCTTTGCATGAGTCTAGCTCTTCTATAATTTAAAGTCCAACATATGTTAGGTTCATAAAGCATGTCACAATATATATGATTGATATATATTTTATGGGTATGTCATAATAAATTAAGTCGACAGCTAGGTTTTTTATTTCTTTTCTTTTGAAGGAAGTTATAATGATTGATATTTTAAGGGTATATTTCTTTTAAGTTTAAAATTCCGGGAAAGCAGAAAGCAGGGAGTGTAAATTAAAACATGTCGGTGGAGGATTAATTCCTAAAGCATGTCATACTGTCTAGTTAATTAATTAATTGTGCGAATATTTAAGTAAAAGTACACTTTAATTCGTAGTTTCCTAAAGCATGTCATAATATAATTTCAAGAGAGTTAAAGAGATTATGTTTTGTTTTTCTTATTACTTCTTTGTTCTCTCTTTTATACGTCTTTTGTTTTTGAAAAAAATAAATAAACATGTAGTATGTACAGTACTCTCTTAGATCATTTTATATATAGGTAATTGCCATTAATCCTTAAATTGTGAATAGTTCTTAACCAAGATCCCCCCCCCTTCAAAAAAAAAATTAGTTGCTCATGGCATTTTATGCATGTGCTTATTATAGTTGCGCCGAGTTGGTCACCATCGATCATTCTATCCGGCCTTTGGTTTCCATATATATATGAGGCCACTATTTACTACTCTATATATGGGACTCGGTTGTTATATTTTGATTAGAGTAGTTAATGTTTCCAATTATATGCTACAAAAAAAGCACTACATTCATCTGTCGATTTAATTAAACCGCGGCCCCGAAGTGGTAGTGTTGCATGCCTGCATTGTTTTTAGAATATCTGTCTAGTACCAGCCTGAGAGTTCAAAAAACGTATTGTGCCGTACCGTGGTTAACACGCTGTGTCTTTGGTTCTGTACCGTGATAAAAATGTTAATTAAGGGGTGGTCACGGCACGCGTGCCCTAACGTGTTGTAACCAAATGTGCCGTGTCCAAACGAGACTAGTCACGTTTAACTATTTTTTTTTCATAATTTAAATTAGTTTATTCAAGATTTACCATTTGATCAAGATCTAACAGTCCTAATTACACGTGACTCGCGTGACCATATGCAGTGTCGTGACAAAATCTTTCGCGTAATGTGCCAAATTTTAAAAGATGGTCACAGTACAAAACACGCGAGTCATGGCACGTAACCGACATGCGTGCCGTGCCGTTCCGTAACGGAGCCAGCTCCGCCGTACCATTTTATTAACTCTACCTGAGATTCACAGCTTAATTTGACAAAATAGTTCAACAACGATTTTTTTTTTTTGAAAAATAGGCATAAATGCCCTTCCATTATATAAAATGAAGCATACAATGTTCAAAGAAGAAGTAAACAAAAAATATAAAAGCTACCCATGTAAACCCAGTGCCAGTATAGGTCTCAGCAGCACATCCAGCATCCTCAACTAGATACTGAACTCCAAGACTGACCCATTAAGGAGCAATATCAAAGTTTCAGCCTTTATTTATATCACATCATCGATCCTAGGCAAAACACAAGTACATTCATACCTAAAACCCAAAAACAGACAAAAAAAACAGCATGCCAGAATAACAAAATCAGCATGTTCAATATATGTGCCACTGTACCAAACGAAAAAACCAGCAAAGGCACTAACAAATGTGCCGGCAAAGTCTGGGAAACATCCAAACAGCCAGCATGCATAACAGAGAAGAAATGACAATGGCAGCAAAGTAAGGACAACCATTAGTTGGTCATCAGAACCGGTACCAGTGATTCATTGGTATCAGAGGGCATCTCAATAGAACGCAAAGGGGAAAGGGACTCAAGGAGCACCATATCCACAGCAATATTAATGATTTACATTTTAAGGAAAAACAAAAAAGATGCAATAATTGAATGAATTTCACAAAAGTTCCAGCTTTATACTAGCACGAGAGGTGTCAATGGAAGTGAGGAGAGGGACACATGCAGTAAAAGGGTGTCAGCAGTGGCGGAACCAGAAATGATTGGTAGGGGGGGGCTAACTAGTTTCTCTCAGAATATCAGTTTTAGTTTCATGTTACACGATTAAATGATAAACAAAAAAATTCAGCAATTATCAATTGTCATAATCTTTTACTTCTAAAATAAAATATTTAACAAAAATAAATATTAGATTAAGTAAATTGCTAAATAAGAATACAAAGGGACTAAATTGCTAAATATCATCAATTTCTAAATATCGTCAATTTCAGGAAGCTAAGCTAAGCTTATTTGACCGAAAACCATTGATTGGGCTACTAAGGGACTAAATTGCTAAATATCGTCAATTTCAGGGACTGAAGTAAAAAAATAAGAATACAAAATTCGGTACATTTTCCATCTAGAGTTCAATTCTCTTTTCATTGTTTATTCAAAATCATTAGTTAGAACTTAGAAAAGCACCAAGCTAGAATTCAAGTGCTGTCACCAGTGGCGGAAACTCAGTAAGGCCAGCAAACAAAAGAGAATAAGAGAGGGAAGAATGGCACAATCGGCCGTGCGGGCGGGCGGGCGTGCAGCCATGCGGGGTGCCAGAGACGAAGCGGGGAGGAAGACAACTTAGACAAGCGAAGCGGAGAGGAAGACAAGCGAGGCGGGGGTGCGGGCGTGCAGGCGCGCGGGAGTGCGGAGAGGAAGAGAAGGAGGTGCCTATTTTTTTTTTTTATTAAAGAGGGGTCTATTTTTTCTCTAGGCCTAGGGGGGGCCAAGGCCCAGGCTGGCCCAGGCCTTGGTTCCGCCCCTGGGTGTCAGTGGAGAGAGTATGTCGACGCGGACCACCTTGTGGTGTCGCATTGGAGAGTTCGTCGCCGAAGAGTTGTCAAAGTACTGTACATATGCAGGAGCAGCGATTAGAACCATCTATTCCTAGAGTTCCTTAGGCCATCCTCCTCAATTCTTCGTGTGAAGGAAAGGGAGAGGAGGGAGCATCATCAAAGTTCACCACTTCTACATTCATTCAAAGATGATAAAATCTATAATTTTATACACAGAGTTCATCTTCTTTCCCTTCATTTCCTCAAAATTTTCCATTATGGAGCAAATAAATTGTGAAAACATAAAATGAAATTGTATTAAAAGGGTATTAAGGAGGTCAGCTGGAAGAGTGGAAGGGGACAAAATCGTCAAAAAAAAAAAATTTGGACTCTGAAAAGACTAAGTCAGGGGAGAGGCAGGATTAAGAGCGAGTCTAAGGAGGGATACTTCAGACTAAAAGTGACGTTCGGCTGGATTAAGATGGATTAAAAGACTTGAGGAATCTTAAGGAGGACTAAGGAGGATAAATCGAGTAGGCACGTCAGTCTTATTTCCTGCTTCCCTCGCGAACTCCCATCTCATTATTCCCTCGAGTAATCGTGATTCGAGAATTTTGCGTTTTGGCTGCGCCATTAGCTGAGATGTCGTCGGCCTCATCTGGTACGAGGCTATGGCGAACAACGTTTCTGACATTGCGTGACGAAACCCTAGCTTCGCCGGAGCCACCGGCGCTCCTATCCCTCCTCCGCCGCCTCCTCCTCTCCGCTCCGTCCAACTCTCTCCTCTCCGCCGCCGCTCTCCTCCCCCCTCACGAGGTCATCTTTACTATAACTCTCTTAAAATTAGATCTCTCTGTCACTAGCATGTCAGGTTGGTTTAAACCTTAATTAAGAGTTGGTAAGACTGATCAATCGGGAGTGCACATGGCTACTTCAGTTGTATTATGCATATAAGCTCAACCGAGCACCTCTCTCAAACACGAAAGAACAAATGTAATGGTTTACTCGATCACTATATCACTGGAACACTGGTATTCGCTTCACTAACATAGCTGGTACAGATTGAAAAATGGTGCTTCAACATTGTTTCCAGGTGATGTCAGATGTGGTGTTTCTCACCGAGTTGGGAATTTCAGTCTCACAGTGTGAAGATTCTGAGAGTGCATTACTTTTCATCTTGCATTTGGTAAAAATAAATATTTTATATTTGAATTTCTTTATGATAGTTTGAGTAAAGCTAGTACGAGCTTAAGATCACCAATGGGTTCATGAGCTTAACTTCAAAAACTGTCAATTTGGGCTCAAACAACAACTTTAAACGATAGATCTTGATCTACTTGATAAGCCAAGAGTTTACATTTCATTTTGTAAGATTGAGGCACTTTGAGTTGGTGGTTTGGTGCCTTCATTTTGACCTTTTGATCGTATATTAAAGTAAAACAAACTCAAAAAGTGAAAAGTTTGAAGCATAAATGCTTGGCTCATCGGTTTCAAGATAAATAGTTTGAACTTGTCGTTTGAGGCCAATCTGATGTTTTTTGAGGTTAAGCTCATAAACCCTCTTGGTGAGCTTAAGCTCCTTATCTTCACTCTTTTAGTTTTATCTGTTGCCCTTTCTTAAATGTTTAGCTTTTGGGCAATTATTGTGCAGATTCATAGCACCATGTCCAAAGTTTGCCTAGACATCAATACACCTTCTCGGAGTACCCTACTGAACTTTCTAGAAGCAAGCTTTGCATGTCTAAATAAAAATTCTTCGTGGAAGGATTCTTCCATTGTTGGATCCAGTACAGTTGGTACTGCAACTGACTCCTTAATCATTATAAGGTTAGCTCAGATTCACTGTGAGGTGGTTATTTCATTTAATTTCAGGATGTACTCTGGTTTTGTTGAAAAATTGACTAAACACAGTGGCTTCCTTTAGTCAAGTATTAGGAAAGAATATTGGATATGAAATTTATTCTTTTTCCTTTGTCTCTTCAGTGCCATTGTCAAGGCCTATGAGAGAAATGCCTCTTTATCAGAGAATTTGCAGTTAATTGGAGTTCTCCTGTCCATTATATCACTCTTGCATGTTGAGCTACTCAATATAAATCGATCTGGTGATCCCGGGTTTGTAAACTTAAAGCATTCTGGCTTGTGGGATATGCAAACTACTGCATTTTTTAATCTGGGAAAGGTGCTAGCACTAATTGGATCGACTTTGTCAGCTGATTTGTGGCAATCTATAATTGAGGTTTGTTTTGTCTTACGTGGTATTAATTATATATATAGTTTTTTAAAATGAAGTGTATACACTGGTATGACCAGTTTCATTATTGAAACAGCCACAATTGACAATAACAAAACAGTAATCTATATCTCAAAGCCACAACACTGTCAAAGAAAGAAACCCTAATGTAAACACAAATATACCCCTGCCATGCTCTGCTAGCATAAGTTCACTTTCTTGGCCTGACAGATTGCCCTATTTAAACCTTTCATAATTGAATTGACATGAGAAGAAGGGAAAT
The DNA here is from genome assembly GCA_011114355.1 of Carex littledalei. Classification (NCBI taxonomy): domain Eukaryota; kingdom Viridiplantae; phylum Streptophyta; class Magnoliopsida; order Poales; family Cyperaceae; genus Carex; species Carex littledalei. The sequence goes on along the minus strand of CM022099.1, from coordinate 8,799,393 downwards.
TGCTACCAGTGTCAGTAAGACAACCATCATCGACTCAAGCATTATCCCTAACCCTGCATCCACCAAGAGGAACACAAAAAGAACATTTTACAATGACATAGGAAAATTAAAAAAGAGCCCTTCACAATTACAAATTCTCATCAGAAGACCTATCCTCAAGCCACTTCTTCTTAGTCATGCCCTCTTTGTAAAATGATCTTCCCAATATCAACTATCTCAGTAAAATGCATCACACAGTTATTGTAAGAGGCAAGCTAGGTAGTAATTATATTTTGATCACCTTCAAATTATTACTAATTTTTGGTACCTGATAGTGTGGTTTACTGGTACTTTTCTGATCTCTTCATATTGCAGTCATATTAAGGGAATAAAACTGGAATAATTCCTATGTTGTTAGCTCTATGCTGCTTAATGTTCTTTCTTTTAATTTAGCTTTTGAGAAAGGTGATGGACTTTCTTGCATCGAATAACCTTTTGCTAGAGGATAATGTCATGTCAAGGTAACTCCTATGATTTGATTTACTAATCAATTACTAAAATATATGTTATTTTTTGCACTCAAAATGCAAAGTGCTGATGTTTATGTACTTGTTGCTATTAACATGTCTTGTAGATTCTTAAGCGCATTTCTTCATTGTCTACACTTGGTTCTATCAGATCCTAAGGGTCCTCTAGCTAGTCATGTGAGTGCAAAGTTGATCTCCTAATTTATCAACCACAGATTTTTTTCTGTACTTGTAAAGTTTATATTTTCCTTTCCAAAGAGAAAAAGACAAACTTGTCCCTCAAAAAACTGGTACATGGTGAAATTTCTTCATTCAGGCGGTTAATATTATCCTATTAAATTTTAAGATGGCAGGTTTTGTGCCAACACTCCCACTATTCTTCATGTATGGCGTCTCAGCCGTTAATACAACTACCACCAAGTCAAAGGAGAGTCGGTCTTCATCCTTGGCAGTGAAGTCGGGGCCGACTAGTAAAACCACTAATACTGCCTATAAGCCACCTCACTTAAGGAGAAAAGAGGCATTTAGGAATAACAATTCGTCAGATTCGGAGTCTAGTTCAAGATATGATTTTTCTTCGTCAGACTCAGATCAAAGTGATACGGATGGATATGCAAAAGGCAGTGACCGTTACAGGAGCTCGAAAACTAGGTTAAACGCCATTTATTGCATACAGGTTTGTGCTCGGGTTAAAAATTTATAATGTATCTCTGAAATATTCAGAATGCTAAATGACATTCATTGGGATAGTAAGCCAAGGTTTTGCTAATTACTTATTTGTCTTTTCCTTAATCTCAAGGATCTCTGCCGTGCTGATGCGAAGTCTCTCACTTCATTTTGGCCCTTGCTGTTGCCTGAGAATGATGTACTACAACCTAGGTATTTTAAAGATTTGTTTTAAATTCTGAGAATGCTTCTCTCTTTGCATTCAACAATTTGTTTCCTCTTTTACTCAGGAAGAATCAAGCAACACTAATGACATCACTAATTTTTGATCCTATAGTTAAGGTACATTCAGTTATTCTCTGTTGCATTGCTATTACTTATTTGTATTTTAACCAACAAATTCAATCCTTCAAGTTAGTATGGTTTATATATTATATTCTTGGGTAAGATTGCCCATAATATCAATCTGTACCACTTGCTTACTCTTTATCTGAGCTATGCTGAAAAAAATTGGAATCAGGTATCTTACTGAACTATTGAGGTGTACCAGAATACACTTCTGTCAACTTATTTCTGTCATATCTCCTTCCATTTCTGTTTAGGTACGGGTTGAAGCAATATCAGCTATTGTTTCTATGTTAGAGGGACAAGTTCTAGTGCTTTCACAAGTTGCTGAATACAAGGAATCATCCAAACCTGGCTCTTTCACAACTCTTTCTAGCTCCCTCGGCAGAATTCTAATGCAATTGCACACTGGTATGCTATCATTACTTGAATCATCTGCCTCTTGCTCAGTAACTTATGAAAAGAAGATAAAGGGGACATTGAGAATTTGCTAGTTTATGTCATATGTTCTGTTGAAGGGCAGTCTCATGATTATAGTTCTTGTCTGACAGGTGTGTTATACTTGATACAGCGGGAAACCCATACTACATTGGTAGCCTCATTGTACAAGCTTCTGGTGATTTTAATATCAGTCACACCGTATGTTCCTTTCTTTATTTTTTTTTGCTTCTGTGTTACCAAGTTTTCATGTTTGACAGTGCCAACTGATTATTTTCTTTATTTTATATATATAAACTGACAGATATGGTAGAATGCCTGGTGAGTTGTTGCCAACAGTCATTTCCTCTCTTTGTGACCGTATTTCGAGGAATGATGCGCTTAAGAATGAACATTATGGTCTTGTGGTTAGCATCTTTTTTAGTCTCCTTAACATTATAACTTATTATGAATTGATATTGACCAGCTTATTGGTTGTACCCAATTGACCAGGTGAATGTGCTTAGTTGCTTGGAGATGGCATTTTCGAAGTCACCACCTTCAGTTGATGCATTGAAGTTACTAGAAGGCAGTTTACAAGGTAAGGCTTTGTTCTCTCATTCTTTCAGTAAAAAGCTTTTTTGATGTATACTCTTTGCTTGTACTATTTGCGATGACACAATCACATGATTTATCAGGCCTTGTAGAAGTTGAAGGGGAATTAAGTATATTTACTATGCTATTTACTTGCTTAGAGAAGGATATGCACCTAAGTATAAAGTGTGAAGCTCTCCAGGTTATCTCCCTCTCTCTCTCTCTCTCTGATTGATCACTTATCAAAGCAAACAGTAACAATGATAATAATTAATAGCAATAGCAATAAAACAAGATAAGAATAACAAATGAACAATATAAGAGTTTCATCGAGAAAAAGCTGAAGAAAAATGAGAAAAATTAGAAAGTGAAGGTAAATAAGATTCACCAACAAGATGCATGATATTTCTCATATTCAGGGGTGTGCGTGATGTTTTGATGTTTTTTTTCCAGGGTTCAGATGAAAATGTGTTTTGTTAGGTAGTTTTTTTTTGGCAGAGAAGTTGAACTAATAGTCCAATTATTTATTCTCTTTTGTTGTACTTTTTGGTTGACTTAGGTATTGAAGGCAATATATCACAATTATCCAAGCACAGTTCATGCAGCATGGGAACGAGTCTCAAATGTCATTGATGAGTTATTACAGATGAGAAATTTTGATGAATCTGCATCTTATCGCTCTAAAGGAGACGCTGACAAAAATGCACTTCCCACTTTTGAGAGATGCGTTGCATCTGTTGTTAAGGTAATATATTGTGTTGGAAAGCTAAAATTATGCTGGTTCTGTTTTTGTGGAGGAAAAAATATATCCTTTTCAAAGACCAAATTAATTGAAAATTAAACCGTTATTCTTTCTATCTTTTTTTAAATTACACCTTATGTTTTTCATTACACAGATAGCACCAATATTTGTAATATTTGTATGACACCCAAATTTTTGAGATATTTTGCAAATTGCATCCAACCTTTACAATATGATAGAATGGGCAAATGCTGTTAAATGTTGACAATTTTGGCCCTACTAATAAGGAACTTTTTGTTTTATAAACAGTAGCTTATAAAGCACTTTGGTTCAAGTCAAGTTGAAAATTTATGGCAATTTAGTTGTTCTTTATGAACATATTTTTAATTATCAGTAAATATCCCAAAAATCACATGTAAATGAGATAGAATGTTGGGTTGTATTGCAAAAGAAAATAAAACATGCACACTTGCTTATTGATGGCGGGTAAAGAGAGATTACCTTGACTGTGTCTGTGGAAGCTATGTTCAATTTAATCAAGTCTTCGAAGTTAATATCATGAATTTCCTTGGACTTTTCTTTTATTTTCTTTGTAATTTTGAATATGACTTTTAACACAGGTCATGGATGAGTGCCTCAGAGCAGCATCTGGGTTTCAAGGGGCAGATGACCGCTTGGAGTTCAGGCTATTGGACATCCAACAAGTTTCAGATAAGACCCGCACGAAACGGGTCTCATCTGCTCCATGTTTTGAACTCCAACAAGGCTTGGATACCTCAGATAGTCAATCTGATGTTGACATTTCCTTTGGTGTTGCATTGTGGAATGAGGCTATTGAAAGGCATCTGCCAGTTGCTTTGTCTCATTCTTCTCCACCAGTAATTACTTCTCAATTTATTTATCTTAGATTATTTTTTTAGGGTTATGTTCAAATGGTATCAATTAAGTGAACATAATTAATTTGTTTTAGGTCAAGGCTGCAGCTGTTACATGTTTTGCTGGCATGACTTCAGCTGTTTTCTTTTCATTGACAAGAGAGAAGCAGGAGTTTGTGATTTCTTCATCTGTAATTATTTTTTGGTTTCTTTCACTGCTGGCATATTTCACTATTTTCCAGATTATTTTATTTATTGAACTGTATCAGTGGCACATTTTAATATACTTGTTAACTTTCTGTTCACTGGTAGATTGGAGCTGCAACAAAAGAAGCAATACCTCCCCTCAGATCGGCTGCTTGCCGTGCTATTGGAATTATATCATCTTTTTCGCCAATGATTTCCAAGTATATTTTTTATCTGGTGTTTTTCCATGAAATTCTGCCATTGCAAAATCAAAAGGAATGAGATGACCTTCATAATTTCAATAGTTATTTATTCATAGGTGCTAAGCAGTCATGAGATTAGGAAGACGGGAAGAAAATATTAGATTGTACAAAATTAGTTAAAAAAATGGATAGTTTCGCATCTAGAGCTTAGTTTTTGACATTAAAGGGTTATGCACTAGTTATTTTTGTAGTGACTACAAATTGTTAAAACTATTATCCTATGATTAACCATTTTATTTTTTTTAGCAGTTCAAGTGTGCTCTGTGATTTTATTCATGCAGTTGAGTTGAACACGCGGAGTCAGTTAGCCTCGGTATTATCTATAGTCTCTTATATCCGTACTTTTCAATTGCAGTAGCTGTAAGGCTCTCATAGATAACAAAAAATGTATACACGAAAGAAATAGAAAAAAACGGCAGGGAAAAAGGAACAAGAAAATCTACCCAAAACAGGGATACATTGATAGTTTGACACTTGATGCAATATTTTGGTACCATAAACTGCTACAAGTTTTTCAATGGCACCGGTATAATCTGAATGCAACCCAATATGGCTCTTCTGAACAAATTCAATATATTGTTTCTGTAGGTATTTGTTTATTTATTCAGTTTAAAATTTTATTCAGGTTCGCATTACTGCTTCGTGGGCCCTGGCAAATATTTGTGATTCTATTCGCTTAAGAGCAGCTGAGTTCCCTAGAGAAGATTTGCCTTGTAAGAGTCATCATCTTTTGCTTAATTATACTAGTAAACGTAGCTGAATATTTTACTTCGTACCAATTTTAATTTTCAGGTGAAATAGTTAAGCCTACCATCTTGTTAGTGGAAACTGCATTGAGATTGGCCAAGGATGGTGACAAGGTATGCTTTACTTGTGAACAAAAATTGTCATGGTGTTTTTGTTAAAAATTCAAAAGAAGAGAAAGACAAGAAATGAACAGAATTAAATGCAACTTGAAATGTAAAGATATGACATACTACTGTTGTTAGCACCTGTTTTTAGGTATTTGAAAATCTATTATAATTCTTAGTTTCATCTTTTATCAGATAAAATCAAATGCTGTACGAGCTCTTGGTTATCTCTCCAGGTTTATCAGATTTGATGATCCCTCTCGCGCACATAATGAACTGAGGTACCTTTCTATCATACTTATCTGTAATAGTTTTTAATTCTTACCTCAACTTGGTGGTGTTTAATATCCTTTTAGCTGAGGCATAATGAATGTTGGAAACTTAAAATCCACCAACAATATTTGAAAGTAAAAATCAAAGACACATTGCAGTCAGGTCCAAGGGACCGTCTTCTACTATTGTACTTCTATTTATTTTACTTTTCTAAAGCAGTTTTTCTGGTAATGGAGATACTAACTGGCTGGAAAGAATGGTGCAAACCTTTCTCTCGTGTGTCACTACTGGAAATGTAAAGGTATTATTTTCGAGGCTTGTGAAATACCTCTATTTTTTTCTCTTTGTAAGACCTTGTTACCTTTTGGATTTATCCGTGCACTGCATGAAGATTTTGCAAAACAAAAACACAATGGAAAACCAAATACTGCTAAAAGCTTAATAACTATTAATTCTATATGCAGTTTCTCTGTTGCATGTAAAAATTCCAGCCTCTGTATTTTGCATTTTTAAACTATGAAATACATATACAATGGCATGATAGCTATCAATGAAAGCAACAACAATTGTGTGTATAGAATATTCAATATCTGTCGAAGTCATTTCAGCAAAAATATTGCTAGGCCTTTTTCCTAAATCCTTGGGCTGTCCTTGGTATTGTATGAATGGGTCAATCATAATTGAGCAATAAGAGATTTATAAGTGTTTTGAGAGCTTTTCTAATTTCTAACAGCTAAATAAAATTAGCTTTGCTCATACATGATTGAGACTGGTAATTGTGGACTAGTGTACCCTCTATTTCTAGTAAAAGTTAGCAGCGCTCCCTTAGCTATAGAATGGCAAGCCTGGTTTAGGTATATGCTTTGGCAAGGACTAGTGAAAGTGCAAAATTCAGAAATATCCAGTTGCAAGAAGGTATTGTGATACCTTTTGTTTGTAGTTCCTATTTCACATTTAAATACATGAATTAAATTGAATTTTCTTAGAAATCAATCTGGATTCTTGGGGGAAGGAAAAATGCTAGTAATGGGTCTTTGCTAAGATGGCTTTCTGATAGATTGGATAGGTTTAGAGCTTATGATTACACATATGGTTACTTTTTGTATTATCATTTTTGCTATAGTTTGTAATATTCTTTATAACTGTGAAGTTCATATTTTCTAAAAAACAGAAAAAAGCAAAATTTAAATGATGTTTTTATTAAACATTCTATTGGGGAACTTTTGAGGTGATTCCATCTTGCTTCTCTCTCTCTCTGTTTTTTTTTTTTGTGATGTGTGTTTGTTACACTATATGGAAGAAGATGTTTTGGGATGTCTGGATTTTTTTGACATCGCCAAGTACTTGTCAAGCTGTGATGAGAAATGGTTTTTATCAATAAATTTTGTATATTATTATTAACCTCTTTGTCTATCTAGGTCCAGTGGAATGTATGTCATGCTCTGAGCAATTTGTTTATGAATGACACATTAAACTTGCAATCTATGTCTTGGTAAACTTTTCTATCAATATTGTGTTCTTTTATAGGAAGGCTGTAAGAAATGATAACTTCTAATAGCTAAGACAATTTAATTATCTCTGGCAGGGCACCAACTGTCTTTCATATTCTTCTGCTACTGATCCGTGACTCTACTAATTATAAGATTAGGATACACTCAGCTGTTGCTATAGCTGTTCCTGCTTCCAGGATTGGTTAGTCTTTTTACTGTGTGCATGTTTCTATACAGTCTTTAATCATATAGATACTGCAACCTTAACCAACATTCAAGACATAAGACTTTTCCAAAAGATGCTAATGAAAGAATGATTTAGGTTTACTTTTAATCTGGACAGTGCTTATGTTTTGTTATTTGCAATGTTAGATTACGGGAGCTCATTTTCTGATGTGGTACAAGGAATAGTGCAAGTTCTCGAGTCATTGAGTTCTGACCATTTATCGAACCCATCTAGTTACAAATATAAGGACAACCTTGAAAAGCAGGTCCATTTTTATTATCTAATATACCAATTACGATGATTACTATTTTTTCTTATTCTTATTCTTCATCTAGTTATTATAATCAGAAATTTGAAACCTTGTGCCTATAGATTGCATTTACTGCCTTACACTTGATTGCACTTATATCATGTGAAGAAGAACAATCTCTCAAAGATTTTCTGCTCAAGGTGTGTACAAAGCATAGTTTTCTACAGATTATTTTATAATTCCTTGGCAAGATGCCTATGGCACAATGATGAAGTTCTGGTTGGAGAACAATTTAATTAAAGATGCACTCTTATTTTCTTTTGTTTCATTTTCTTCTCAGAAAGCTAATTTTCTAGAAGATTGGTTAAAGCCTTTATGCTTATCCTTCAAAAATGATATAAATCAGCCTTCTTCAAGCAATGACAATAGTTCTGAGGAGAGAGATGAAGGGGCACCTTTGTATGTTGCTAACAAAAATATATTATTAAAAGCTCTGGAGGCACTGTACGGTCTGTACGAGAACTCAAGGCATCAAATTGTTGCAAACAGGTTTGAGAAGGTGGTTAACAGCTTGCATTAATGGAGACTTGTGTACATTGTATAATTTTGATTTGTTTTTTCTTTTAGCATTTCATTCATGTCCCATTTAGTGCAATAAGTTGCTGCTTTGGAACTGTAATATGTAAATATATTTTTGTTTTATGTTGCAATGTACAAATATTCTGTATTGAAATGGACTTAGGTCTAAGTTAAAGTAAAAATAGTAAATGAGCAAGTTTTATTTTAGGATGAGAATGATCAAAGTATATTCTATCTTGTGACGCATCATGGCATCTTTTGGTGCATTAATATTTTGGTTCTAAATTCTGAATGGTATTGTTCTATATCATGAATATTTGTTCACCGAAAATTATAAGATTTGAAGTTCATAGAATTAAGTGCAACTAGCTGCTGAGTCCGAAGTATTGAATTCATACTAAAACTTTTCAAATTTTATAATTTTTAGTGCACAAGCATTGTTCATGACATAGATTAAGATTAGTGACTAATTCTTGTCATTTGAAATTTTAGTTATCAATGCAATAAAATGTGGTTATGATGTGTTGTCAAAAAGATTGCAAGTGAATTTCTCATCTTTTTCACTAGTAATGGGAAAAAGGTTGAACAATGAAAATATGAATAGGAGAAATGATAATAGTTCTGGGTAGGAGGAGATGTAGACTATATTTTTTTATTTTGATAATAGTTGCTAAGCGCCAATTTACATTAAACATAAAAACCGGTTACAAATGTCTGAAGGACAAAATAGTATAACTAAGCTGTATGACTGACTGACTGTATCCTTAACAAGATATCTCACATAGGAAAAAGGAACTAAACTAAACTGGTACCAGATTTGCACCTTGTTACTAAGCTATCCAAAGTATACATTTTTTTGTTTAGAAAAAAAAAAAAAAAATTCTGCCGTAATGGATTTTTAAAAAATAGACCCCCACAATGGTGCGGTGTCAACATTTTTTGACCCGTGTAACTGTTGTGTGAGGCGGCTCTCTAATCTCACACCACACATGCAACATGTATCTCCAAGTATCAAATAGTAACATGCAACACATGCAACATGACAAAACGTTTCCTTGGAGATTTGTGCCAAGTAAATCTCCAAGAAGCACTTTTTAAATCAACGGCGGAGAAGTCTATTACCTTTACACCTTAACCTCACTCTAACAAACGTCGTGTGATCTGTTCGTTACAAATTTCACAACTATCCGCTTCTCAAAAACTTATATATATATATGTGCATAATCAAACGGTTCGAATCGCAAGATATCGAAATAATACGCATATGGACGGATTGATTAGCGTCTTCTTGGTGCCCGGCTGCCCGCTCATTATCTCTCGATTACTAAAACTAATTAGTGATCAATATTAGAAAAAAAAACAGAATGCGCCGTGCATCGTACCTCGTGCACCGAACGCAGTGTAGATTGTAGAGGATAGATATGCACCTCGTGCCTTTCAATTGCTAGCTGTGAGATAAGAAGAGCTCAATCAGAGAGAACCATGGGGGATTTGAAGACAGAAGAGCTTCTTCAAGAAGCTTCTCGAGTAACTGACAGAGTGCGAGAGCTTCAAGAGGAGGTGGCAGCGGCGGCGGGGCGGAGGTCAGGCGACGAGCAGTCTCTCCGACAACGTGTCTCCGCGCTCGACTCCATCCTCCGCCATGTCTCCTCTCTTAAGGCTAGGCATGCGGAGCTTGATCCTAAAATTTTAGAGAAGGTGAATTGCTTGCAAACTCCCTTCTTTTATGTGTATTGATTGGGAAGAGAATCGAACAAGAGTTGGAACGAACGAACTTGTTCTCGTTACTTCAAAAATGGAGAGCGAAAAAAAATACTAATTGGCCCTATCTTCATTCATAAGGATTATATTTAATTTTAACATTATATTTTGCAGATTGATGAAGAGTTATACAAGGTACGGTGTGTCCTCACTGAAGGAGATGTGGCTGCTATCCTCCCTAGCAAAGCTCATGGTTTGCATTTGATCTTCTTTATATTGACTATAGAAGGAAATTCATAACTCAATTCATTTTTGGAAGAAATATAATCAATTCTAACTTTAAGGCATATGCAAGATGTCAAGTGTTGCTTTAAAAGTTAATTTTGGTTGAACAATACAACATTTATATCCTTGACTCTGTTGAGATTTCTACAAAAAAGGTATTGATGCGTTGCAATATGGAGAGAGTTAATTTAAACTCTGCTTCTTCGGTCTGTTGTTCATTAAATAATTATCGAAATATTTATGTGAAACTCGTTTTAAATTATTAGGTCGGTTTCTAAAGATGTTTCTTGGACCAGTAGATGTACATGTCGCAAGGAAAGAGGAAAAACTTAAAATTAAAGAAGAGTACTACAGATACAGGGTACCATGCTATCTCATCAGGGGCGGACCCACTAACAGAGTATGGGGGTCAATTGACCCCCATTGGTTTCAAATTTTTTTTATTTATACATGGTTTTCTATGTAATCTAGAGTAAAATGTTACGGATACTGTAAAATTGACTCCCATTTGGAGCACAAAAATGTTATATGATTGACCTCCATACTTTGAAAGTCTGGCTCCGTCCCTGTATCTCATATTCATATAATTATAACTGATGGTTTTTCCTCATTATTTGTGCCCTTTTTTCCTTCATGAATGTTTTTTGTATTTTTAAGAAATAATCTTTCTGTGCAGGATAGAACTGCTTTCTTGTTTCTTCTCTTCCCATCCACTTTGCTTGTTTTGAGATCTTGGATATGGAATGGATGCTTCCCAGCTTTACCAGTTCAATTGTACCAGGTAAAAGTACCATAAAAAATTTCTAGAAGCATATGTTATCTTTCCAGTTCTTATATTCACAACATTTATTTATGGAGAAATAGTTGTTTGCTATAGGCATGGCTGCTATTTTTGTATACAAACTTAGCATTGCGAGAGAACATTTTGAGAGCTAACGGAAGTGACATTCGTCCCTGGTAGGGAAGCTTTTTATCTTGATCTTCTAATTGTAATACTATGTTATTATTTGAGTTTACAAAAAGATACACTTGTATTTTTGTTAGGTGGATATATCATCACTACTGTACCATGTTGATGGCTCTTGTCAGCCTTACATGGGAAATAAAGGGAGAACCTGATTGTGCAAATAAGCAGGTATTTTTGCTTCCCAATTTCCCATTTTTTTTCCCATTTGTCTACCTCTAATATATGAATTTAAAATTTTATATTTCAATTTTATTGTAACACTTCCACAGAGGGGTGTTCAGCTGTTTTTGGCATGGGCTATTCTGCAAGGCATTGCAATGCTGTTACAAAATAGATATCAGCGCCAGAGGCTCTACACTCGCATTGCTCTAGGAAAGGTGGTCTTAATTTAAACATTTTTGTAATATATAGGCATTTTATTGTGCTGTTACCTGTTTACTGTCATGTGGTAATTATTTTTCAGTGTTTCATAGTGCTGTTACCTGTTTACTGTCATGTGGTAAGCATTTTTTAGTGTAAATTCAGCTTGCCAATAGTCTCTTGTAGATAGGGGAATAAAAGAAAAAACAAAAGGAATAAAAAAAGAAGTACAATGTAATCGTTCATTAGCAAATAAATTTCAGCAATTTTAGATGCTGCTATGTTAAGTCTTTAATTGACCTATGAAGTTAATTCTTTTCAGGCAAAGAGGATGGATGTCGTGTGGGGTGAAGCAGCCGGTGTAGAGGGTCAGCTATGGCTCCTTTATCCCATCCTTTTCACTTTACAGGTACCAAAAACTTATTAAATAATCATTCTCCTCAGATAAGAGCTTAAGATGATTGATAAAGGTATTTTGAAATTTTAATCTTAATTATCAGGGTTTTGAGGCATATGTTGGGATGTTACTCCTTAAGACGGCTTTGGTTGGTGTTATTCCTCAATGGCAGGCAAGTAAAATTTCATTGCTTCGTCCACTTTATTTTCTTTAATTTATTGGATGCAAAGCATATTGTCCCATGTATATCCATGGACTGGGATACTGACAACTTGTTTCTTTCAAAATTGTATCTTTGGCAGGTAATAGTGTGTGGGTTACTGCTTATAGTGATGGCAGTGGGCAACTTTGTCAACACAGTCCAAACACTAATTTCTAAATTCAGGTTCAAGGCAAAGGCGAAGAAACTAAAAAGCCAAGCATGATCTTCAATCTGATTTAAAGTCATCTCGACTTATAGAGTACAGACATTTTAGTTTAATAATGCTTTTCAAATTTTGATGAAAGTGCAAGTTCAGATGTTGCTTGTTAATACCATAAGTGCAAACATTTGAACCTCAAAAGTTTTTCCTCCTCGGAAACATGGTAAAGAAAGTTTAATACCACATGTCATATTCGACCCGAACACTTTTCATATAAGAATTCTAATATAGAGCATCTAAACTATCTGATCCAATAACACCACACCTCTGCACCATTACTTACCTCATTAACAAAATGGCATGAAAACCATGAGAGGAACTTAATAAATAATGCTACATGATGTCTTCATTGTCAAGGGCCACGTGAAATGCAAAAGGTTAAATGAAGGTTAGAAAATAACATTTAAGAATCAGTATCTTTATAATCTAAGTCAAAATGTATTTGATAACTGTCAATGACAGTTTTGATCTTTCATACATTTTCTGAATCCCTTAGATTATCACTCAAAGCACTTACACTATAAATACTTAATCAAGTAATCAAGTTAAAATATATTTGACAACTGTCAATGTCAATTTTGATCTTGCATATTCTTTTTCTGAATCTCTTAATATTTGATTATTACTTAATGCACTTACATATGAAAGACTTGAATCTTCTATGAAACTGAATACATTGTTAAAAGTTCCAAGTCTTTCATTTCAGCAAGGAAAATAGAACACTTCAATATAAAATTTTGAAACGATTAAGAACTATGTGAAAAAAAATTAATACCAGAATAAGTTATGCCTTATTTTTTAGCACGAACTTTTATCATACCGATGAGAGTATGTAGCGTTCCAAAATAAGTGGTTTTATTTTCTGAAACACGAGTTGTATACGGCACTTGTAACTTACAAATATTATTAGTTGTTTAATATCATTGGTGCGTTGTTAAGAAAATATTTGCATTCATCTTGGTATATAAAATGGTGTCTATACTTTCCATATATCATTTATCTATTATATGAGTAGAACTAGGGTGTTCATAAGTTCACTAAGCTCTTTTGTGAACTCAACTCTAAAACCTATCGGATTGGCTTCAAACGACGAATCCAAACCGTTGAAATTATTCTAACTTACGAGTGATGCGTCTACATGAGAAAATTTTAAATTAGTTTTGTATAGAGTCAAGTGGTCAAAAGGCGTCCAAAAAATGATGCATTAAAATTAATTTATAAACCTTCTAATTTTGACCACTTGACTCTATACTAAATTAATTTGAAAATTTAAAATTTTCACATGTAAACGTTAGAATAATTTCAACGGTTTGAATTTGTCGTTGGAAGCCAATCCGATAGGTTTTAGAGTTGAGCTCAAAAAAGGGGTCAGTGAACTTAGGAACACCCTAGTTCTACTCCTATTATATTATCGTTTTTACCATAAAGTTTTTGCAAAGATTAATTTCAATAATTCTCGCATTTTTATGTATACACTGACGGTGCAATGGTATTATTGATATGAATTCATATCACCGACGGTACCGTAAAAGGGAATCTTTTACAATTACTTGATCTGGACCGTTCTTTTAACTTGGCACGACTCTCAAAGCCCAATAATACTGCCCCCTCAGTCAGCCCGAATCCCAAACCGACTGAGAGTTAATCTCAAACCGTAAATAGCTAATTGTAAAAGGGAATCTTTTACGGTACCGTCGAGGATATGGATTCTTATTGATATATAGTCTTGAGTCTACATTCTTCAATCATGGTCCAAGAAATAATACTTGAGGAATGACTTGCCTTTCCTATTTTTCTAGTAACTAACTCTTTAATTATTAATATTAGACATAGCACCAAAAAAACAGTATCGCAACAGAGCCTTTGGCCATCTCCAGCTTCTGAATAACCAACGAACAGATTGCATTTATGGTAATCCAATAAAGATTTGCATTAAAAAATGAATTCCAAGTTTTTGCCAGCTGATTCGTGTTTCTTTATGAAAAATAATATGAGAAGACTCCTATGGTTATGGTTGTGGCAGTAGTGCACCAATTTCGTAAGAAGACAGCAAACTTCCAAATGTTCATTGTATTGCTCATTTTTGTTTCCTATGATGGTAACCAAGCAATTTTAATTTATGCTGAACCAGTGAACATGTTGCCTGCCCATTTGCATAAATAAGCTCTCCATCAATACCACATCCCTTCTGAGTTGTGCCAGTTGAAGTAATCTTCACTGACTTAACCTACAAATTTGATACACAATTTAACTCGAATCAAGCTTTTACATAGCACCAATTTGTATAAACAGACAAATCATCCAAACACACAAGATTTTCAGACTGAAACTCTGCACTTATTCTAGAGTGAGGCTATGGTACTATGCATAGCGCACTTTGGTTCATACTATGGATGCATATCTCCATTTTTCAAAAACCAAACGGTTGATCCGTTCTGCTCAACAGGATCTCCCTATGAAAATGTGCTTGGATGCCAAATTTTACATGTTTCAGAATTTTATTACTATTTTTTTAAGGCAAATTCTTCTATGCACCTAAGGACCTATTTGTAAAGTGAACATATTTTCATTTTCAAAGTTTAAACAGTCTATCCGACCGTTCAACATTATTTCCATATTAAAATGTACTTGGAGGTCAAATTTTACATTTTTTTGAATTTATTTACTATTTATTAAGATGAGTACAAAATTCAATGGTCTGAATTTGACTAGTTTTGTAAAATACTTAATAAATAGTAAAAAAATTCAAAAAAATGTAAAATTTGACCTCCAAGTACATTTTAATATGGAGATAATGTTGAACGGTCGGATCGACTGTTTGAACTTTGAAAATGAAAATATGTTCATTTTACACATAGGTCCTTAGGTGCATAGAAGCATCCCTCTTTTTTTAAATAGGTACAAAATCACTTGATCTAAAAATTCTAGATCATTCAAAAGTAGTGATTTTCTACCTATCTAAAAAAATAGCAAAAAAAATCTAAAAAAATGTAAAATTTGGTCTCCAAGTACATTTTCATATGGAGATCATTATGAACAGTTCATATCAACTATTTAGACTTTGAAAATGAAGATATGGATTCGTAGTACGGACCAAAGTGCGTTATGCATAGTACCGTAGCCTCACTCCTTATTTATTGACATCCTATCAAAAACCAATCACTCTAGAATTCAAACTTTAATTTGCCCGTTCCCATATGTTAACCGAACAGCATATTTAATTATTTTCTGTAAACAGTACTTGATTATATATAGATGATCAATAACCTATTAACCTAACATGGCAAAAAGTACCTTAACGTATTCAACAAAAGGCAGTAATAGATGCTGGCGAATCAATAATGCAATGTAAAACACGAGCAATCTCCACCGTCCACTCCCATGCACTAACAGCAGATCCAGGCTTCCATCATTGTGTGCAGATCTCGGAGCAGTTATCTGAGAATTCAATCCCTGAACTGTTTTGCAAGCATGATTGCATACCAAAATGCCAACGAATTCTCCTTTTCTTTTCACCCAGTTCTCTTCTGACCTGCAGTTTGCACAAAGATTCGAGCTCAGTTAGGGCTTAAAACATTTTTTTTTTCGAAAGAAGTTGAAAAACCTTGTGATTACAATCAATTTTGTCCTGGTATCTGAACTAGGGATGTAAAAAAGTCACACAGTGACCGAATCCGGCACGGCACGTGTGCCGGTCACATGCCATGACTCGTGTGTCCTGTGCCGTGACCATTCGCGTGACGTGGCCATCCTTCGGAAAATTGGCATGGCGCAGCATGCGAATTGGTCTGGTCACAACACGGCATGTGGTCACGCGTGATCAGGACCGTTAGATCTTGATCTAATAGTGAATTTTGAATAAACTAACTAACATTACGAAAAAAAAATGTTAAAGTGACCAAACATGAGACACGTGATCGGTCACGTTTGGACATGTCACGTGTTGTCACGGCGAGACCAACGTGCCGTTACCATCCATCCCAATTTGGTCACGGCACGGCACGTTAGATCTTGATCTAATAGTGAATTTTGAATAAACTAACTAACATTACAAAAAAAAAATAGTTAAAGTGGCATGAGACACGTGATCGGTCACGTTTGGACATGTCACGTGTTGTCATGGCAAGACCAATGTGCCGTTACCATCCATCCCAATTTGGTCACGGCACGGCAAGTAAAAATCTGACCTGGTCATGGCATAACACGTGACCCAAGTCAGTCACGTGACTAGTCACTGCACGTCACAAAACGGCACGTATTTAGATCCCTAATCTAAACCCTATATACCCCTTTTATACCGAGTATATACCCTATCTTTTCTCTTAGCTATGCTGACACTGTCTACTCCTTGTTATGCACCAGTTGAGGCTTAAACATAAAAATATAAAAAAGATGAATAAACTGATTTTAATAGGAATTTGGAAATGAACCTGCTAGGTAGCAAAGCATCATTCTGTTTTGTTTTTTCTCCAGTCGAAGGGAAAAACTCCAACTCAAAGCTATATTTAGGCAAGGAAACAAATTTCATAAGGCCGGCAATAACGTATCTAATAGTCCCAAAGTACTGCCTGTATTTGTCTGATAGTTCGAGAACATCACCAACAAAACCAAAGCAGGCAGCTGTTACACCGAACTGCACCGAAGCAGCATCAACCCATCTTACCGCAAAAACATCAACACTCGTCAGACCTCCCTGACAAACAAGTTCACGGAAATTAATTCATAAGTAATAAGAGAAACACTGAAATTTAATAAAAATTCAGCAGGTTCTATTGTAAGTCAATCAAAATGAGAGAACCAGTGTGCACCTGTACCAGATTGGACCAGTACAGCACTCGCGTGCACAGTAATTCCTGACATTCATAATTAGCTGCTCAACCCCAGATACACAAAATTCAGATCACCTGAGTTAACTCAAATTTTGAGTTTAGATCCTAACCGTCCGATCTGCTTTAGCATAAATATTAAAGGGACCCTGTGATTCCACCTCAAGCCGGATTGGCCCAGATCCTAATCGGACAGTACCAAATAAAGGCAAAGAAAATACAGAGAATTTTGGGGTGTGGGGGAGTTGGATTAGTACCTGACCTGATAGGTGCTTTACCAATCCACACAATTAACAATCAACAATCAACAAAAATGTTAGTACCTCTACTATAGCTGTTGTGGCTGAGACAGGATCCTTAATTCCAAGAACACTCCACGCAAGAGAATTGTCAGAGCCAGTCGGGATAATGCCGATCGGCACCGAAATAGCTCTATCAATATCACTCCTCCTAAGCAACCCGTTAAGCACTTCATTTATGATGCCATCACCTCCTACACATATTATACCATTGGGACATGTCCTAAGGTCGATTGTAGAAGAAAGTGCGAGTGCATGGCCGGCTTCAGCTGTTTGAATCACTTCCATCTCAAAACCTGCATGCTGAATTATTTTAAAAATATGACTAAAGAGACCTGCTAAGAAATAAAAAAACAAATACTCTGAACTAGGAAGTACTTTTGCAAACAAGAGCCCATACTTTTATCGTACTTGATGGAAACACCTAACACTATTCAAAATTTCTGAGGTATTACCAAACAGTATACAACTGCTTGTTAGCTCAATGGAGGATGCATATTTCAATTACTTATTGACAATTTTGACCCCATCTGTGGTAAAATTTTGGCTCCTGAGCTAAACAACAACAAAGCCTTTAGTCCCAAACAAGTTGGGTAGGCTCCTGAGGTAAAAGTGAACTAAAATCAAGCCCAGTTAAAATATATTTATGATTTGTAATTATACAAAAATATCGAAAGGTTTAGATGAATTAAACAAAACAAATAGTGGCATTTTATTTTTACCTGAACCTAGAGATTTTAGTATTATCAGCAAAACTATAACATCTCGGGTGTTATTGCAATAACAGCAAAAATATATATATATATTTCTTTTGTTGATTGATTGCACTTTTGTTTACGTGGGTCTTAATTATAGGGTTCTGGGTAATACTTTTGTCAAAAAACCCAGAGATCCTGTAGAATAATAGTCTGGTACAGTACCTAGATAAAATGGGATTCTTTTCTACTGCTTTTCACCCCATGACTAGCAGAACAGCAGGGAACTTTGGACCACCTGATTTGTATCCTACAGTTCAGATCAGATTTCCATGATCGGCCAAGAATTAAATCTTGCCTGTAAGATGTCAGTTGTGTCAATCCGTTTGGTCCCATAGAAGCAAATATGAACCCAGATGATCCTTTTTATATAATAACACAACACTCCAAAAGTTCCAATTTCAAAGAATACACACACCTTAAGTATGGGTTGCACTTCTGATCGAAAAATTTGTGAAGAACGGCCACGACCCGAATTAGGGTTTAATACCACAAGAACCTTCCGTGGGACTCTCCAACTGGTAGAGGAATCATCATTCAAGCAATTGCTAGACACTAATTCAGACTCTACATTTTTGAAGCAGTGTTTTCTCTCTCTTGAATTATAAATTAATGGATCCAAAGATTTGTTATTTGATTGTATAACGAGTTGCCCAATTTGGGATCTTTTGGGATTGTAATTAATCCGAAAAGGCTTTATAAAGGGAGCAAAACTGAAAGTTTGGCGCCTTAGACGGGTATTTGTGTTTACCTGTAAGAGATGACAGAATTAATTTTAATTAGAAGAAGCAACCAGAGTTACCTGATTGCCTCAGACGGCTTGAGATAACCTAAGATTTGTACAAAGTCTGTACTTCCAAAATTGTAACAACAATTCAATACATATCTTATTTCAGCCAACTGGCACATATTATTTCACAGGTACAATACTCAAATTTGAAGCTGTGCCTATTGCATCTAAACAAAGGCTTAAAGTTCCTCTAGATTTACAAATGCAGCAGTATAAATAAAAATACCCATGATTTGAATTTTTTTATTATACCATGCATTTGCAATATCAAAATCAGTTGGCAATTCTAACAAATTTGAGATCTAAATTAAAAGATCAACCCAACACAATCAAAGGCGCACAGGACGGACACTAATTAATGCCAATACAAAGAAAAGAAAAGGAGCCTGAAATTAAGAAAAGGTTAGATAGTACTGTACCAGATCACTTGCGCGTAAGAAAGCCATGGAGATTTGTAACTTGTTCGAGACTAGAGATGCATAATTTACTTAAACAATGTTTCGCCAGGTAGGTGAAAGGGAAGAAGGGAGAAAGGGGAAAGTGGAGAAGAGAAAAAAAAAAGGACAACGCTGACAAAGTGGCCCCACCTAGCTGGGTTTTGAACAATGTTTCGCACAGTTCTCGATGTTTTGTGATTTTAATTCCAACTACCGATGGACTCCTCTGACAAAGTGGCCCCACGTTTTGATCGGAATAAACTTAAAAAACTTAAAAAAAAAAACAATTGAACAAACTTTAACTTTTATTTAATTTATCGTCATGCTACTACTCAAATCCTAATATGAATTATTGGATATTTCATCTAAAATTTAATAAAGCTTATAGAGCAATGTAAGATATTAAATAGCGTACTATCAATTTTGATGTAATATGGATACTATTCAAGAAATTTAAGTTCAAACAGTTTAAAAAATTATTAGTAAATAAACGACGAAAATATACACCGAAATTTATGACTTTTTTATGTTTTTATATATATTTTTTTCATGATTGACAAAATCGTCAAATTATTGTCAAAATATCTTTCTCCATTATGATAATATACATTAAAAGTTTGCTATCAGAATTTCACCTGACTTGAAGGAGCCATTTCCTGATACTCCGGTCGACCGTGGGAAAAAAAAAAAAAAAAAAGGAAAAAGGAGCATATATTGCAAGAAGTCCAAATTTGCTTCGAAACCTATATGATCTTGTATAAAGTAGAAAATACAAGAGATTTAACATAACTTATTTCAAAACCTCCATTGTTTTCCTTGGCTTCTGAAAGTACTTACAAAACCTAAGAGGAAATAATTGTAAGATTTCCAGAATTCTACCATGGTTAAGATGGCAAATGGAGGTTTTGAAACATATATTTATTTTGCCATGTATATACAAACGATACATAAGGTGCATGGCAGTTGGCACCAGTAATAAGAAACAAAGTTACACATTTACTTGCATGGCACTATACGAGCCCTAAGCGGCTTTTTCATTATGACAGTAAACTCAGGCTTTTCGGTCAAATCGACCTTCTCTTCATCTAACTCTTTCCATTCAAACTCCTCCACCAGATTTGCAACAAAATATTCTAGATGCATTAACGCAAGTGCCATTCCGGGACAAATTCTTCGACCAGCTCCGAATGGCATCATTTTTATCTCCTTGGTACCGGTTAAGTCAATCGCTTCACCTTCGCCTCCTTCAATAAACCTCTCAGGTTTGAATTCAAAAGGGTCAGACCATGTTGAGCCATTGCAACCTATTTCAGCCACTAAGAAATTAATCGGGGCACCCTTCGGAATGCGATACCTATAGATATGATAACTTGCTTAGTGACATGCTAGGTCGTGATATCTCATATTGGCAGGTTAATATTACACTGATATAAAATTACAAATTGAACTGTTAATGCTCAAGTACAAACTTGTACCTCATCTCTTCTTTAATTAGGTCAAAGGTTGCCTGGCCTTTCTATTGTTTTCTGAATGTTGTTTCCTTTTCTTTTCTTTTGGAAACCAAAGTGAGGTAAAACAATATTCAATGCCAAGAAAAGCATAATAGTTGGCACCTCTGTAATAGCTGCTTAATATTATCACAATATTTTTTGTTTTTGCCTAAAATTTGTTCAATTTACTGGGTACCATATATACCAGGTGGGTGCACTAGCTATAGAGTGTCAGCTAGTCTTGATAATAAACATAAAAATTCTTGTATATAGATCAATTTCAGTAAGATCATAACTGTATAGTAAGCTAACTAAATATATTCGCACAAGTATACACTACGTACCCATTCAGATCCAAGTCCTCAGAAACTGTGTGAGGCAACACGAAATGACCCGGAGGGTGCCGCCTCAGACCTTCTAATACAACTGCCTTCAAATACACCATCTTTTGCAGATCCTCTTCTTTCACCTATGGTTTATAAAACATCCAAATTTAACCCAGCAGGATATTTAACGAAATGCTAAATTTGAAAAAAAAAATATATATATATATAGTCTTCTTTTCACATAATCATGTTGGTACTAATTGGATTTTTCAATATATGGTTCCGTGCATTTAAAACAGTTGACCAGGTTTCATTTTGGCTGGTTCATATTTATACTCTTTTCATTTTTTTTTTGGGCTCTGCAATATAAATTTTACAACTGCAACTACAAAACATAATAAGTTATATTGGCTAAAGACATCACCTCATCACTATCTTTGCCCACCACCTCTTCAATCTCGGTCCAGAGCTTTTGTTGTATCTCTGGCTGTTTTACAAGGTTTGCCATGATCCATTGGAGAGCAGTCGCTGTAGTGTCAGTCCCGCCTGTCAGAAACTCTGAGCATAAACTCACAATTTCACCTGTCAAAACAAAAATATTAGTCTGTAGCAAGAAACCTTTTACCTGAGTTACTTTTAACATATAACTAATTAAAATAAATGAAATTTCGTCCTTTGGTTCTACCCAAGAGAATGTTAACTGGTTAACTATAAAAAACTAAAGAAAAGTAAAATATCCACAAATGAATAAAATGGCATAATCACATATGACCCTGTAGTAATAATAGAGGGAAAGACAGGGAATCTCCCTGCTGTGACATCCAAAATTTCAAATATATCCTGGTAACTCTATAAACATTTTCAAAAGTTTGTCCATACTACCCCTTCCTAAGATTTCACATATTCAGCAAATTTGAGAGATGCGAGCAAAAATAAAAAATAAAAACCTTCAGTTAATTTTCTGCCTCCATCCTCTGGTATTTTCAAATCAAGTAGGGAATTGACATATGAATAAATGATATCTTTGCCTTCCTTTTTCTCCTTGCGGGCTCTGATAAGTGGCAAGTACAGATCATCTTGCCTCTTACGCAAAGCTAAAATCGTGTTCCACCTCTTCCTGAATATTATCTTGGTTATTGCCGGGTAAGCACTGAAGACCTAATATTAGTTCAGATGATTCAACAAATTCTTAGAAGTTAACAGCATTTTACAGGCTTTTCAGAAAATTAGAACAAAATAGGATTGCAGAAACTGGCACTGGATATACAAAATAGCTTTGCAATTATTGAAGTTTATTGACCTTTTCATTGATATCCTCATGGAGCGTACCAAATAAGACAATTGAGCGCACTGAGATCATACTCTCTTATTGCTACAGGCAAAGAGGCGTTCTTTCAAGTACAAACTGATATTTTAAGCAACTACGGATGTGATCTTAGCCGCCCAATTTGAATTTGCATGGACTCCCACCACCTTCCCCCCCAAAAAAAAAAAAAAAAAAAAAAAAAAGCCACCGCAATATCTGGCGCGTTCAATTCAAATCAGGCAGTTCAAATAGACATGCATAGTTGTGCAACAGTGGCAATTGGAGACTCTATATGGCAGGAGATCAAGATCCGTTCTGTACCTATACCTACTAGCACACTTGTATTTTAATGATACCTGTATTTTAACGGAATAAGTCATTAATTGCTTCTGAATCTCCTCAATTTCTCTAATTTTTGCCTCATCCAACTTCTCCCCAAAGCACATGAGCACCAGCAAGCAAAACATGGCAAACTGGAAACTCTCCATGGCCACTACACTTCCATCCCTCTCCATCTGCACCTTCAGCTGGTCGATCAAAATTGACAGCATCCATTTCCTGGCTGGGGCAAACATTTGAACACGAGATTGTTGCAAAATCTCGGCCATTAGATTTCGCCTCAGTGCACGCCAGACGGGACCGTACTTGGCTGAGCTGATAGTCCTCTGGCCGGAGTTGAGAATATGAGCTGCTTCATTGGCGGTGGGACGTTCGGCAAAGGTGGCGCCGTGCTGAATCAACGCTTGGTGGGCCCAAGTGCTATCAGAAATGAAGATGGCCGGACGAGATGCTGTATTGACAGAGACGATAGGTCCATATTTCTTGAAAAGGCGGCGAAGAAAGGACTCGATTTCAAAGGAGGAGCGCCGCAGAGCAAGAAGAGGGGCGCTTGGTCCTGGGGGGAGAGGAGGCCCCTTGCGGCGGTGAGAGATTTGGGAGAAGAGAAGGATGCTAAGAGAGAGAGAAACGGCGAGGGTGAAGAGGTAGAAGAGCCAATCCTCCATTGATGCTTCTACTTTTCTTTTCTTTTTTTTAATTTTGTCCTTAATTTTTCGTATCCTCCTCCTTATAAACAAATGGTGAACTGAGAGTCAACGGTAAGCGAGAAGGCCTGGAGAACTGCAGAAGGGCGAGTGTGGAAAGGGCAAAATCTAAGTAGGCTGAAATCAAACAAATAAAATACATAAAGAAGGGAAGAAAGAAGACGCAAGGGCATGGCGTTAAATGTTAAATGTTATGGCCGTTGCTTTCGGGAGGATTTGAATGCTATGGGTACTGCCATAAAGAAGGGAAGACAGAAGACGCAAGGGCATGCCGTTGCTTTCGGGAGTGTTTTAAATGCTATGGCCGTTGCTTTCATTATACTCCTCTTACAACACTACACTAAAAAAGTTAGTCCTTTTGTCTTTTTCTAAACTATAAGATTCTAAATAGCGATTATCGCATCGTCGTGGAGAGATTTAAAAAAAAAACTATTACGAATAGTGTAGCTATAACAGAAGCTATCGTACATAGCTTTTTTTATTTTTAAAAAAAATTCTATATTTCTACTAATAATCAACATCATTAACATTGAGAAATTGGATAACTTAAATGACAACTAATCTAAGTCTATATTTTTTTCAATCATGCAAACAAGAAAAATAAAAGAATTTACAAGGTAACATTCTTTAATAGTTCATACTTCATATTACAGATTATAATAGACGAATAACAATTAATTTTACAAGTGAAACAAAATCGGTACCTATTTGATTATTTTACATATTACAATAATTAAAATTAGCTTTCAATTGAAACAAAGAGTAATAATTTTACAAGTGAATACTAGACGAAAAGCAAGAAAAAGGAATAATTAATATTTGAAATATAAAAGAGAGACTAAATCACAAATAGAAACGTAAGCATAGAGTTTGGTTTAGCATACTTAACATAGCGGACCATGCAGTATCACAAATAGGAACAGAAGCACAGAAGCTCATGCAAATTGCAAACAATAAATAAAAAAGGAGCCCATCTAGCATAGCGGTCAACAATAGAGCATAGTGCGTAACGGTAATAGCGATAAGTTATTATAGTTATAGCGGTTGTAGCTAAATTAGCGAACTTTTATTCCATAACATAGCTTTTATGGTCCGAAAAAGCTATAGCACAGTTATAGCTAACTATTTAAAACACTCCTAAAATATAATTTCCATTTCAATTTATTAACCCATGAATTATTACACTTGATTCCAATCAAAATATACCGAAATTTTTATTTATAACATAGTTTTAAAAAAATAAACCAAATAACCATCGTTTCTGGGAATTTCAATTTTCACCACGGCCGCACAGGCATTCTGCGGACCCATTTCGCGGGGCTGCAGAATGCCGATGCGGACCCTTCAATAGGTCCGCACAATGCCGGTGTGGACCATATTTTTTAAATAAAAAAATTGAAATCTGTAATTTGTTTTTTGGTTATAGAAATATTTTTATGTTGTTAAATCTGTTATTTATTTTAGTTTCAAATGTTATTTAAATTGATATATTTTTGATCGTATTGTATTTTAGAAATGTTGTTCGTTTGGAATATTTTAGATATGTCGTTCGTTTGGAATATTTTAGATATGTCGTTCGTTTGGAATATTTTAGATATGTCGTTTGTTTAGAATTTTTTGTGTACGATGAGATAATGAAATCAACAAAATAAATAAATAACAACAAAACCAAAAAAAACAAAAAACTAATCAACGAAATAAATAAGTATCTGACAAAACATCTAACAATACTACAAATAAGTATCTGACAAAACATCTAACAGTACTACAAATGAAAGCCTACGGATCAGGACTAAATACCGTCCTCGCCTTCTTCTTCCTAAACCCTCGCCCCCGCCTGGAGAGTGGCGTCTCGTCAATCTCTGCTGAGTCTGTAGAGTCCTCAGCCCGGACAACCGAAGACTGAACCGACTCGTCATGAACCTCCTCAATCTCGGATGTCTGCTGGACTCCAGGACCAAAAACCATGGTCTGTCCAGACTCAGCCTGCTTTAATGGAAAAGCCTGTCTGGCAACGGGGTCATCATGGAGGGAAGGGTACGATACCTGCTGTGAGGATTGTCCAAGGAACTCCGAGATGGGTTCTGTCTGAACATACCCTGGCTGATAGGTAGGAGGTACCGTCTGAGTCGGACTGTAACCCTGAGAATACAGTCCATCTCCCTCTGTGCCAAAATCTGTGGAGATATTGAAGCCCAGCGACTTCTCCTCCTCCTCACCCTATAGTAACTTACAAATTAGATAATGTTTTGAATTTGAAAAAAATCACAGTTATGTATTTTAATTACAATTATACCTCGGCATCCATCGTAGCCTGGGATCCCATGGCCTCATGTGCGGCTCGGCGCATCAACTCGGCACCTCGGTCGAACGCCTGGCCGACAGTCTCAGCGTCATGAACAGCTACAAACACGTCCTCATCACCAGTGTACAGGACGTAGACATCGGGCTCGTCGGTATATCTCTACTGGATGTCATGCTGTATTTGATAATTTTTGGTCAAATATGAGAGTTTTGGTACAAGTCCAGTTTAATGTTGGTGCTCAAACAATTAATTTTGGAAAAATAAAGCTAGTTAAATTTTGGTACAAGTCTAATTTAACTCAAACAATTAATTTTGGTAAAATAAAGCTAGTTAAATTTGGTACAAGTCTAATTTAACTCAAACAATAAATTTTGGTATAATAAACTAGTTAAATTTTGGTACAAGTCTAATTTAACTCAAACAATAAATTTTGGTATAATAAACCTGTTTAATTTTTGGACAAAAACCATTAATTTTGGTACAATTCTATTTGCTCAAACAATTAATATTTGATACAATTCTATTTAAATTTTAGTACAATTCTAATTCTAAACCCTAAATCTAAATTCTAAACCTAAATCCTAAACCCTAAACCCTAAACCTAAACCTAAATCTAATTACTACTCTAAACTAAAAATTAAAACTAGAAAAGAAGAAGGAAACTTACCCGAGGTCGAAGGGATTGAAACTTCTTTGAATTGATACAAAAAATGAAACCAGCGGACCCCTTATATACCTTCCCAGGGGTCCGCACCGGCATATTGCGGACCCTGGGTCCGCACGGGCATTGTGCGGACCCATTTAAGGGTCCGCATCGGCATTCTGCGGCCCCGCTGAAATGGGTCCGCAGAATGCCGGTGCGGCCGTGGTGAAAATCGAAATTCTCAGAAACGATGATTATTTGATTTATTTTTTTTAACTGTGCTAGAAATAAAAATTTCGGCAAAATATATTTTTCATCTAAACAAATGATGTGTATCATTTTATCAAAAAGTTAAAAAGCAACATCACCTTCTTGTCATCAAATTCATAACCAAGTACGGAAATAGCATGTCATCTCATGTGCCTATCAAAATCATTAATTATTAAGAGTAAAGATGTAGTCCCCCCATTCCAGTCCCCTAAACGTCCCCCCACTCTAACTAACTTTTTCAATCATTGAACCACCTTGAAAAACGTGTAAAACGTGTAAAAGTTGAGTCCAGTTTTTTTCTTTAAATACTTATCATAAGTATGAATACTTCATATCTTAGGTATTCATACTTTCTATTTTGGGTGAATACTTTCCATATTTGAGTCCAGTTTTTTGGATTTAAATACTTGATATATTAAGTATGAATACTTGATATCTTAAGTATGAATACTTGATGAATTATATATAAATATTTGATATGTTAGGTATGAATACTTTCCATTTTGTATGAATACTTTCCATATTTGAATATTTGATACCTTGAAAAACGTGTAAAAGTATGTCATCATGGATCTCATTTGAAAGAGAAAAAAAAATAGAAAACGTTCGTGTTTTTAGATTTGCAAAATTCCTCATAGATCGTCCCAAAAATTGGTTAGAATGAATGGAGAAAAAAAAAACTACCTTGAAAAACGTGTAAAAGATGAGTAGTATTGTGTCCAGTTTTTAGAGTATGAACTTGATATCTTAGATATGAATACTTGATGAATTATATATGCATACTTCATATCTTAGGTATTCATACTTTCCATTTTGTATGTGAATTAATTTAATCAACGAATGGGGGACTGGTGGTGTGATCCACGTGACTTTTTGGTTGTGGTCCCCGAGGCAGTCTGACAGTTACTGTCCCCGAAAAGTAATGGTCCCCAGTCTGTATGTGAATTAATACTTGATATGTTAGGTATGAATACTTGATGAATTATATATGCATACTTCATATCTTAGGTATTCATACTTTTCATTTTGGGACTGAATTAATGGGGGACTGACAGTTGTACTTTGACAGTTAGGGGGACGTTTAGGGGACTGTTAGTCGATCCCAATTATTAATGGTAGCAGAAAATTAAATACACTAAAATAGTATAGGAATTGGATGAAGTCTAATAATTTGAGAGGCATAAGTAAACTTTCTTCAAAAAATCAAAATACAAAATAATTTAGAAATATTTTTTACAATTGCATTTCCAATGGGACAAAACAAACATATTATTATATTTTTTGTATTTTGCTGAACATTTATATAATAGTTCTCATCTACATCCGTTAACTTGTAAATAATTTTATATTGTAACAATTCATACGATGAAATTATTAAGACACTTTTTTGTAAAATGAAAGTAAGAGCAGCGTCATGGGTGATTTTCATTTAGTACGTATAGCAAAATTGTTGTGGATGAACGGAAACAAAAAAAAAAGAATAATTATTTCAATCCCTCCACTCCAGTACCCGCATTGTACCCGCAACAACAATAGAGGAATGTTGTACTATAGTTCCCACTAATTATATGGTCTCTCTTTCCCAGTCTCCACATTCGTCTCTACGTCAACATTCATAGGTATAAATACTTGAAACATAAAATAATAATACTTGCAAAATAAGATATAAATAGTTGCATGCGTAACTTGATATGATCATCCATTTTTCAGTTCCCTAATCATTCCCGCGTCAACTTTCCTCTAATGAAGTAGTAGGGACCCCGTATTCCCCATCAACACTCTCTAATAGTCTCCGGGTCAACCTTCCTCTAACAAAAATAATTGACCTTATAGATATAAATACTTACAATACTTGATATTAATACTTTCAGATGTAATCCAGTGTCATATGCAAAAAAATACTTGCGTGACAACGAGTCCGAAAATACGTCATCACGGATCTCATTTGAAATAGAAAATTATGCAGAAGATGTTCATGGTGTTAAATTCACAAAATTTCTCATAGATCGTCAGAAATATGACAGTTAAGATGCTAGTACAATGCGGGTACTGAAGTGCGGGTACTCATATGAGCTTCCAAAAAAAAATACAAAAATCTGCCGCCACAAGTGTCGAGTGGTGATGTCATTTGGTTTTGTGGATATTACCGCAGGAGGTTCGGTTGAAATGTCTATGTCTATCATCATTATTATTATTTCCGAGGAAAAAATGGTTCTAGGCAACCACTGACGGTTTTTAGAAAAATGCAACGGAATGATACTTTTAACCGGAGAATTTTTTATTTGTATAAAATATTAAAAATAATAGAGTGAAAAAGAAAGAATATCTTAGTTTTTTTTTCGATGCATAAAAAAATTGGTAGAATTATTTCGATCCGAATTATTCTTAATTTTTAGCTGCTATAAAATTTTTGTAGCAACTTTTTTCCGGTTCCAATCCTTTTCTTTCACAGAATAGATGGCACAGATGATCCAAAACAACTGAAAAATAAAACTCTTTTTTACAAATTGATTTGGAAATTTTTTACTTAACTGTGAAGCTGGTGATACACAAACATCATTTCTTAACTGTGAAGCTTCTCAAGTATGCTGATGCAGTGTACTGGTTTTTTTTTTTAACTTTCTTTATTAAAATATCATTTTGAAAATATCATAAGTTAGTCAAAAAGTACTAGTTTTCCTATCCAAGTTGCAATTTTTTGTTTATTTCAATTAATTATAATTAATTTTGAAATTAAGTTTTTAGCAATTGGAACATCAAATTTCTAAACTTAAGAATGACGGATAATTTTTTTCCGTCCTTATTTTTTATACAACCAATAAAAGAGATGTTGGAGACGGAAGAATATGAAATATATATAACATACTGCATGTAGTGTATTGACACAACCCGCCCGGTCCAACCCGGACCGGGCCAACCCATGTAGTTGCAATTTTTCATTCGCGTATCTCTATAAAGAAACTTTTTCATGCACAAATCTCAGCGAATTTGAATGGTTGAGATCGGAAAAGCAGGACCTTGTTTTTCTCTAAGAAAAGCAGCAGAGTCTTGATTCGAGCTGGTGATACACAAACATCATTTCTTAACTGTGCAGTGTCCTGGTTTTTTCAACTTTCTTTATTAAAATATTATCACAAGTTAGAACTAGAGATGTTTGACCCATTTTTATCTATTTAAAAAAATTGCTCCAGTAATTCCGCTTGTTTTCAAATAAAATATTTAATTAATCTGATCAGACTGCCAAGAATTCTTGCTAACTGATTAAATTCAAGTCTGGCGGCAGCAAAGGATTTTACGCGCAAACCTTTCATAGTTGGATCCGTATCCTCCCAGGTACCTGACTCAAGCAAATTGAAACGGACGGCTCAGATTAATCCTATCTGGACCAAACTCAATCCGGTGTTTATGGTTTGAGATTAACTCTCAGCCGGTTTGGAATTCGGGCTGAATGAGAGGGCAGTATTATTGGGCTTTGAGATTCGTGCCAAGTTAAAACCTTATTGGGCTTTGAGATTAACTTTCCCCTGTTGTTTCATGCAGTGAGGAGATGGATCTGATCCTTGTTGTTTCATGCAGTCAGCAATGGATCTGGTCCTTGTAATTTTGGATTTGATACAATATCATAATAAAAACGGACATAGTCCGTTGTTGTCAAGCATCAAATAAAAATTAAGTTAATATTAATTTATAAACCACTACACTCGAGTAATTAGCTTTTAATTAGCTTTAGTGATCATGTCAACAATCATTATTAAAAAATAGTTAAAGTAACAAAAATGAGAGCCAATAAAAACAGTTAGAAAATAATTTATTTTAAAAACATATTTCTAAATTAAAAATTACGCTACATCTCGAAAAGTAGAATAAGAAGTGTCAGCGTGTAAACTTTTTTTTTTTTTTTTTCTGTATTGGTACTGATTTGATCCGACATGGCTAGTTCAATACGATAAATTTGATATGCTCAATTTAAGATCATATGGCCTCTTCAACATGTAATAAAATGAAAAATTATATTAAAAAATAACTAAATTAATATGTGATAATTTTTCAGTGGCAATGGAATTGAAAGATTATTCTTGTTCCTAAACATTTAGCATTAATTTTAGAAATCAATTTCATTAATTTATTCTTTTTATAAACAGGGAGGCCACACAGACACTTTTTTGGAGAGATGTACAGGAATCCAGAAAGATCAACCCTGAATACTTTTCAAACAGTAGTTAGTCATGATACGTTATTGCCAATTTAAGAAAATATATTTCATATTTCACATTTGGTGGAAACATCTTGCTTGATTGAAACTTGAAAAGGTTCATATTGCTTTTCTTAAATTTGGAAAGCAAAAGCAGCTAGGATCACGAGTCACGACTCACGCGTAATTTTGTAGAACAATTAGGGCCTGTTCGGCTGCCACTGTGTTCGTGGAAAAAAAAAATTCACTCACAGTGTTTCAGCCATTCAAATTGGACCCGAACCCAAGTCCATTCATTTCTCCGCCTGGCAGCCGAACAGGCCCGTAAGCTTTTCCCAGATTGTAGCAAACATTCAAAGACCTAGTCTACATGGGCGGAAGGTAAGTCACAGTGGAACGCGTATCCTCTGCATTAACTCAAAAGAGAATCTTTTGAATTAATGAATCTCAACCGTTTGATTTTAAACGAAGTCGGTCTAACTTATGTCTATAACATTGGGGCCTATAACATCGAGGACCTTTTAATATTCGTGCAGATCTAGTCCACGCGAATTTTAAGATAAATTAGATGGTCGAGATGCATTAACTCAAAAGATTTAAGTTAATGCAGAGAATACGAATTCAGATTACATAGGATCGGACGAGTTCCGATGAAAGAGCGACGAAAAAAGCGATTTGAAGGTGATTTTTAGCGAAAAAAAAGGGAAAGCAAAAAAGAAAAAAAAGAGAGAAAAAGAAAACAAAAATGGCGCAAATCTCCCGCTCCAGGCATTCGCAGTTAGCCCTACTCAAGGCCCGCTTTGGTGCGCAAGTCCCTGTTCGATCCACTCAGTTCTCAAGCCCATCAATGGCGGACTCTGGGCTATATCACAAAGCCTTATTGAAGAAAAATGCAGTCGTATGGAAACCTAAACAAACACTGATGCAGCCACAAGAATCGAGATCACAACTTATCAAAAGAAAAGTGGAGGAGATTCGAGCTAAATCAACTATAGAAGATCCATGGTGCTTGAAATGCGACAATAAAGGCCACATAATACGCGACTGCAGAAATGCCCTGCTCTATTTTGTATGTAACAAATTTGGACACAAAGCAATGGTTTGCAGTGCGATCACAATTTTGGACACAAAGCGACGGTTTGAATGGAAAGAGTTAAATGACTGATACTTTATAGTTAACAATGTCTCAAATATTAATAAAAATAAATAAATTCCTCTAGCGGTCACATGATGGCATGACTTGAAGGAGCCATTTCCTGATACTCTGGTCGACCGTGGGAAAAAAAAGAAAAAAGGAGCATATATTGCAAGAAGTCCAAATTTGCTTCGAAACCTATATGATCTTGTATGAAGTAGAAAATACAAGAGATTTAACATAACTTATTTCAAAACCTCCATTGTTTTCCTTGGCTTCTGAAAGTACTTACAAAACCTAAGAGGAAATAATTGTAAGATTTCCAGAATTCTACCATGGTTAAGATGGCAAATGGAGTAATTCACTATACAATATTCCAAACGACCTCCTAATTAACCAAGAATACCTAAATAAAGATCCAATCAAAATTTAAACATATATTTATTTTGCCATGTATATACAAACGATACATAAGGTGCATGGCAGTTGGCACCAGTAATAAGAAACAAAGTTACACATTTACATGCGTGGCACTATACGAGCCCTAAGCGGCTTTTTCATTACGGTGGTGAACTCGGGCTTTTCGGTCAAATCGACCTTCTCTTCATCTAACTCTTTCCATTCAAACTCTTTCACCAGATTTGCAACAAAATATTCTAGATGCATTAACGCAAGTGCCATTCCGGGACAAATTCTTCGACCAGCTCCGAATGGCATCATTTTTATCTCCTTGGTACCGGTTAAGTCAATCGCTTCACCTTCGCCTCCTTCAATAAACCTCTCAGGTTTGAATTCAAAAGGGTCAGACCATGTTGAGCCATTGCAACCTATTTCAGCCACTAAGAAATTAATCGGGGCACCCTTCGGAATGTGATACCTATAGATATGATAACTTGCTTAGTGACATGCTAGGTCTTGACATCTCATATTGGCAGGTTAACATTACACTGATATAAAATTACAAATTGAACTGTTAATGCTCAAGTACAAACTTGTACCTCATCTCTTCTTTAATTAGGTTAAAGGTTGCCTGGTCTTTCTATTGTTTTCTGAATGTTGTTTCCTTTTCTTTTCTTTTGGAAACCAAAGTGAGGTAAAACAATATTCAATGCCAAGAAAAGCATAATAGTTGGCACCTCTGTAATAGCTGCTTAATATTATCACAATATTTTTTGTTTTTGCCTAAAATTTGTTCAATTTACTGGGTACCATACCAGGTGGGTGCACTAGCTATAGAGTGCCAGCTAGTCTTGATAATAAACATAAAAATTCTTGTATATAGATCAATTTCAGTAGATCATAACTGTATAGTAAGCTAACTAAATATATTCGCACAAGTATACACTACGTACCCATTCAGATCCAAGTCCTCAGAAACTGTGTGAGGCACCAAGAAATGAATCGGAGGGTGCCGCCTCAGACCTTCTAATACAACTGCCTTCAAATACACCATCTTTTGCAGATCCTCTTCTTTCACCTATGGTTTATAAAACATCCAAATTTAACCCAGCAGGATATTTAACGAAATGCTAAATTTGAAAAAATATATATATATAGTCTTCTTTTCCCATAATCATGTTGGTACTAATTGGATTTTCAATATATGGTGCCGTGCATTTAAAACAGTTGACCAGGTTTCATTTTGGCTGGTTCATATTTATACTCTTTTCATTTTTTTTTTGGGCTCTGCAATAAAAATTTTACAACTGAAACTACAAAACATAATAAGTTATATTGGCCAAAGACATCACCTCATCACTATCTTTGCCCACCACCTGTTCAATCTCGGTCCAGAGCTTTTGTTGTTTCTCTGGCTGTTTTACAAGGTTTGCCATGATCCATTGGAGAGCAGTCGCTGTAGTGTCGGTCCCACCTGTCAGAAACTCTGAGCATAAACTCACAATTTCACCTGTCAAGACAAAAATATTAGTCTGTAGCAAGAAACCTTTCACCTGAGTTGCCTTTAACATATAACTAATTAAAATAAATTAAATTTCGTCCTGTGGTTCTACCCAAGAGAATGTTAACTGGTTAACTATAAAAAATTAAAGAAAAGCAAAATATCCACAAATGAATAAAATGGCATAATCACGTATGACCCTGTAGTAATAATACAGGGAAAGACAGGGAATCTCCCTGCTGTGACATCCAAAATTTCAAATATATGGTAACTCTATAAACATTTCAAAAGTTTGTCCATACTACCCCATCCTAAAATTTCACATATTCAGCAAATTTTAGAGATGCGAGCAAAAATAAAAAATAAAAACCTTCAGTTAATTTTCTGCCTCCATCCTCTGGTATTTTCAAATCAAGTAGGGAATCGACATATGAATAAATGATATCTTTGCCTTCCTTTTTCTCCTTGCGGGCTCTGATAAGTGGCAAGAACAGATCCTCTTGCTTCTTACGCAAAGCTAAAATCGTGTTCCACCTCTTCCTGAATATTATCTTGGTTATTGCCGGGTAAGAACTGAAGACCTAATATTAGTTCAGATGATTCAACAAATTCTTAGAAGTTAACAGCATTTCACAGGCTTTTCAGAAAATTAGAACAAAGAGGCGTGCTGTCAAGTACAAACTGATATTTTACTGACATCCGAGAATTCTAGTATTAATATGTGCTTATGTGATATTAGGGGTTCTTAATTAAATATTGTTTGTCAACAGCCAACCAACTTTTGTCTGTCAGTTGCAAAATATTTGCTGGGTGAAATTTACAGCAACAAAAAATTGCAAAGATCGCTGGTCAGTACTAA
Organism: Carex littledalei; assembly: GCA_011114355.1. NCBI lineage: Eukaryota > Viridiplantae > Streptophyta > Magnoliopsida > Poales > Cyperaceae > Carex > Carex littledalei. Next base: position 8,764,422 of record CM022099.1, on the reverse strand, counting down.
GTACTGGTTTGTTCGGTAACAAGTTGACACCTGTACCAACTCCTATTCTTCTGGCAGAGTTTTTGCAACTACGGATGTGATCTTAGCCGCCCAATTTGAATTTGCATGGATTCCAGAAACCCCCCAAAAAAAAAAAAAAAAAAAGCCACCGCAATATCTGGCGCGTTCAATTCAAATCAGGCAGTTCAAATAGATATGCATAGTTGTGCAACAGTGGCAATTGGAGATCAAGATCTGTTCTGTACCTATACCTACTAGCACACTTGTATTTTAATGATACCTGTATTTTAACGGAGTAAGTCATTAATTGCTTCTGAATCTCCTCAATTTCTCTAATTTTTGCCTCATCCAACTTCTCCCCAAAGCACATGAGCACCAGCAAGCAAAACATGGCAAACTGGAAACTCTCCATGGCCACTACACTTCCATCCCTCTCCATCTGCACCTTCAGCCGGTCGATCAAAATTGACAGCATCCATTTCCTGGCTGGGGCATACATTTGAACACGAGACTGGTGCAAAATCTCGGCCGTTAGATTTCGCCTCAGCGCACGCCAGAGGGGACCGTAATTGGCTGTGTTGATACTCCTCTGGCCGGAGCTGAGAATCTGAGCAGCTGCGTTGGTGGTGGGGCGGTAGGCGAAGGTGGCGCCATGCTGAATCAACGCTTGGTGGGCCCAAGTGCGATCAGAAATGAAAATCGCCGGACGAGCTGCTAGCTTGACAGAGACGATAGGTCCATGTTTCTTGAAAAGGCGGCGAAGAAAGGACTCGATTTCAAAGGAGGAGCGCCGCAGAGCAAGAAGAGGGGCGCTTGGTCCTGGGGGGAGAGGAGGCCCCTTGCGGCGGTGAGAGATTTGGGAGAAGAACAGGATGGTAAGAGAGAGAGTAACGGCGAGGGTGAAGAGGTAGAAGAGCCAATCCTCCATTGATACTTCTCCTTTTCTTTTTCCTTTTTAATTTTGTCCTTAATTTTTCTTAGAATAATTATTTTGGTATCGGCAGTTGAGTACCCGCATTTGATTTCTTTCCCAATTAACTTTCATAACGGTATAACTAACTTTGTCAATCATTAAACCACCTTGAAAAACGTGTAAAAGATGAGTCCAGTTTTTTTTCTTTAAATACTTGATATCTTAAGTATAAATACTTGATGAATTATATATGAATATTTGATATCTTAGGTATGAATACTTTCTATTTTGTATGAATACTTTTCATATTTGAATATTTGATACTTTAAAAAACGTGTAAAAGTATGTCGTCATGGATCTCATTTGAAAGAGAAAATTGTGTAGAACACGTTCGTGGTTTTAAATTTATAAAATTCCTCATAGATCGTCCCAAAAATTAGTTAGATTGAACGGAGAAAAAAAAAATCACCTTGAAAAACGTGTAAAAGATGAGTAGGTATTGTGTCCAGTTTTTTTTTAAATACTTGATATCTTAGGTATGAATACTTGATGAATTATATATGAATACTTGATAATTTAGGTATAAATACTTTCCATTTTGTATGTGAATTAATTTAATAAATGAATGTAGCACTGGTGGTGTGATCCACGTGACTTTTTGGTTGTGGTCCCCAATGCAGTCTGACAGTTACTGCCCTCGAAAAGTAATGGTCTCCAGTTTTGAAAAAGTAATGGTCCCCAATGAAGTCTGACAAGTGACTTTTTGGTTGTAGATTTTTCGTATATGTAGTTCATTGTATAGATATAAATACTTGTCTTGTATAGATATAAATACTTCACAATGTTATTATTAATACTTGTAAAACAAAATTACAGTTTTGGAACGGTTGTGTGGTCCCTTAATGAGGGTACGACACGAGAATTTTTCAAAAAAGGTGCGGGTACGGTTATTTAAAAAAATTCATATATCATATATGTAGTTCATTGTATAGATATAAATACTTGTCTTGTATAGGTATAAATACTTCACAATGTTACTATTAATACTTATAAAATAAAATTACAGTTTTGACAGTTTAGGTCCCCAAAAACAGTTATGACAGTTTAGGTGCGGTTCCCAAAAACAGTTATGATAGTTTATGTGCGGGTACAATGCGGGTACTCAACTGCGGGTACTCATATCAGCTTCCTTTTTCTTATCCTCCTCCTTATAAACAAATGGTGAACTGAGAGAACGGTAAGCGAGCCTTTTTTTTTTATTTAAAAAAATATATATTATATATTTCTACTAATAATCAATATTATTAACATCGGGAAATTGGATAACAATCTAATGACAACTAATTTAAGTCTATATTTTTTTCAATCATGTAAATAAGAAAAATATAAGGAATTACAAGGTAATTTTCTTTAATAGTTCATACCTCGTATTACAAATTATAATAGACGAAGAACAATTAATTTTACAAGTGAAACGAAATCGGTACCTATTTGATTATTTTACATATTACAATAATCGAAATCAACTTTCAATAAAACAAAAGGTAATAATTTTACAAGTGAATACTAGACGAAGAGCAAGAAAAATGAATAATTAATATTTGAATATTTTTTGATATAAAAATCACAAATAGGAACAGAAGCACAGAGTTTGGTTTAGCATATCTAACATAGCGGATCATGTAGCATCACAAATAGCAACAGAAGCACAGAAGCTCATGCAAATTGCAAAAGATAAATAAAAAAGAAGCCCATGTAGCATAGCTGTCAGCAATGGCGCATAGCGCGTAGCGGTAATAGCAGTAAGTTGTTATAGCTATAGCGGTCGTAGCTGAATTAGCGAACTTTTGTTCGATAGTGTAGCTTTTATGGTCCGAAAAAGCTATAGCACATTAGCTAACTATTTAGAACACTCCTAAAATATAATTTCTATTTCGTTTTATTAAACCATGAATTATTACACTTGATTCCAATCAAAATATATTTTTCATCTAAACAAATGATGCGTATCATTTTATCAAAAAGTTAAAAAGCAACATCACCTTCTTGTCATCAAATTCATTACCAAGTATGGAAATGACATGTCATCTCATGTGCCTATCAAAATCATTAATTATTAATGTAATTAATGGTAGCAGAAAATTAAATACAATAAAATAGTATAGGAATTGGATGAAGTCTAATAATTTGAGAGGCATAAGTAAACTTTCTTCAAAAATAAAAATACAAAATTAATTTAGAAACATTTTTTACAATTGCATTTCCAATGGACAAAACAAACATATTATTATATTTTTTTTGTATTTTGCTGAATATTTATATAATAGTTCTCATCTACATCCGTTAACTTGTAAATACTTGTTGAATATTAAATTTATTTCTAACACTAAGAGAGGAGTACTACAATATATATCTTCTACACAACTATCTCACACTCACTACTCACTCTTAGCTAGAAGAGGAATTACTTGATTTGCTTGATACAAAATGAAAACTAAGGGTCCCTATTTATACTAGCTAATGGAATACTCTAGTCTACAAATTAATTCTAGTTGGTTTGGTATTTTCTAGATTACTCTCTATTATACAATTTTCTAGATTGATCTTGATTTTGCCGAATTGGGCTTGGGCCTACTAGATGGTGCTGACTTCAACACTCCCCCTCAGCACCAACTTTGTATTGTTTTCAGTTTCGGTACTCCGCGTTTATCTGAGTCTCATGCTTCTTGCTTCTTTTAATTTTCTGAGCTTGATGTTGCTCAGACATCTGCGGTCGATCTTCTAGAATAGTCATCTCCAGAAGAGAAGGTTCTGGAATCTTCTTCTCACGTTGCCTTGGCACAAGTCGTCATCGAGTTTTCTTCTCTTGACGGATCACCTGATGAGCTGCATCTCCTTGCACAAGCTCCCGTCCTGCAGTCTTCTCCACGACAACGACACTCTTATGTGTCATCTCATCATCATCACTCTCCTTGGTGATGGCCTTCAGCTCAGTGCTCTCTTGTGGCTTCTCCTCATCAGCCATTGTGTAACTCACAACTCCGATCTCCTTCTCGACCGGTTCTTCAACTGGTTCTTCGAAGAACCATGACTCAAAGTCGATCTCCTCCTCCTCAGGCTCACCAACCTCTTTGACATCCTCTACACTGACTATCGACTGTATCGCAACATCCGCCATTACGTCCCACTCTTCTTCACTTGGGACCTCCTTTGGTGCCTTCTCCTTTGCGGTCACCACGAAGTTTCCTTCATTCTTCTTGAACTGGCACTCTCTCGCATAGTGCCCTTGTCGTCCGCAATTGTAGCACTCCACGCTTCTACTGCGGGATTCACCACCTTCAACTCCTCTGCCCTCTTGGCCTCTTGGAGCTCCCCCAGAACACATGCACCTCTTGCATTGTGCACGACAAACGTTCTCTGTCTCAAGTTGTCGTTAATATCGATCCCTGCTCGACTCTCCACGTCGACCACTATATAGGGCCTTCTCCTCTTCGTGCTTCACCGTCAAACCTGCCAGCTGCTTGGCAAGAGCTTCCTGACTGGCCAACAAATTCTCCAGTTCCAGCAGGGTTGGTTGCGTCGCCCATCCTTGAATTGCTGTGATGAAGGCGTTGTACTCCGGCCTCATGCCATTTAGGATTATTAGCCGCATTCTATCCTCGCCAATTTTCACATTGGCGTCTAGCTGCTCAATCTCCCTACACAAATTCTTTACTTTAAGAAAATACTCACTTACAACCATGTCACCTTGGGAGATATTCATCAGCTCTCTCTCGAGTAGTTGCAGCCGACTTGTATTCTTCCTTGAAAACAATGCGGCGAAGTCCCATGCCTCTTTTGGTGTCTTTACATCTTCAATGTGAGACAATAGGCTCTTGTCTACCGTAGCCTTCAACACAAATAACGCTCGGCCCGCCTTCACCTTCCACTTCTTGTAAGCTCGGATTGAATTCGGTGGCGGTTCGATCTCATCACCACCCACGATCTCCCACAAATCCTGACCCTGCAAATATGACTTGATACAGGTACGCCAGTCTCTATAATTATAATTATTCAACTTCTCAATGAGACCACTCATGCCACTCAAGTCTGACATTTCGACACCACGACGGACTCGGGTTACACAAACCTCCTAGCCAACATGACCTAACCCGCTCTGATACCACTTGTTGAATATTAAATTTATTTCTAACACTAAGAGAGGAGTACTACAATATATATCTTCTACACAACTATCTCACTCTCACTACTCACTCTTAGCTAGAAGAGAAATTTCTTGATTTGCTTGATACAAAATGAAGACAAATGGTCCCTATTTATAGTTGGTTTGGTATTTTCTAGATTACTCTCTATTATACAATTTGTTAGATTGATCTTGATTTTGCCGAATTGGGCTTGGGCCTTCTAGATGGTGCGGATTTCAACAAGTTTTATATTGTAACAATTCATACGATGAAATTATTATGACACTGTTTTCTAAAATGAAAGTAAGAGCAGCGTCATGGGTGATTTTCATTTAGTACGTATAGCAAAATTGTTATGGATGAACGGAAACTAAAAAAAAAATGCAAAAATCTATGTCAATCAAGTGTTGAAATTATTTACAATGAAAGGTTGAAAAGTCTATGTCTATCGTCATTATTATTATTTTCGAGGAAAAAATGGTTCTAGGCAACCACTGCCGATATTTTTATTAATAGAAATAATAATAAAGAAATGTCGATATAGAAGAACAAATCCGTCGGAATTTTAAATCTAACAAAGACGTTATTTTTGGTAACGTCCTAGGGGACGTTACCAACGATAACGGCCCGATAAAACCGATAAAATCGCTAATTGCCGCGGCTAATCCCTGGACGTTGTTAAAGGTGACGTCCAGCGAAAATAAAAAAAAATAAAAAAAAGGGGGGCCGTCGCCAAAAATAACGGCCTGCGGAAAAAAAAAATTATCCTGAGGCCGTTGTCAAAGATAGCGTCCAGAATCGGAAAAAAAAAATGTTTGAGGCCGTTGCCAAGGATGACGGACTGTCGGCAGTACAGGGAAAGCGACTTGGACGTTATCCTTGGTAACGGGCAGAATGATGAAGGCTATTCCCGGGTCCCAGCGTCAAAAATTTAAAAATCTGGACGTTGTATTCGATAACGTCCAGACAGCCTATAAAGCGCTCCCCTCTCTCGCTGAAATTTATATAACTCTCTCAGAATCTCCTCTCTCGCTGAAAATCTCTCCTCTAAAAAAAATAAATAAATAAAGTTATGAAGAATAAAGAAATCGAACCGGAAATGAATTCATAGTTAGTTGGAAGCCAATGTTGATGTGGAGGAAATGCTGAACAAAGAAGAATAAAGAAATCGTCAATAAAGGTAAATTTTCAATTATATATCATATATTTACGTTTATGATTTAATTAGATGAATATCAAAATTATTTTTTATATTAGTTAAAATACTATTAGTAATGTTAATGTTCATTTGTAATGTTAGTAATGGTAATGTTGTAATATTAATAATGTCTTCAATTATATGTCATGTATTAGTAATGTTGTAATGTTGTAATGTTAATTTGTAAATTTGTAAAAAATATTGTAAAAATATTAGTAATGTTAATGTGTAAAAATATTAGTAATGTTAATGGTAATTTGTAAAAATTAGTAATGTTAATATTAAAAAATAGTATTGTTAATATTAAATAATTTGAAATATATAAATAAATAAAGAAGTTCACATTTTCATGCTTAATTAAATTTAGTTTTTGAAAAAATATTATAAATTTAGTAGTACTTAACGTTTGTTGTAATAATAAATTATATCTAATTTATTTATTATTGTGCAGGTTGAATCATCAAAATAATTAATCATGCTCATGGTGAGAGTTCATTTCGGTGGTGAAATACGGCAAGGTCGTAAAGGAGCGGAGTACACCGAATCTCCTCGATTCACATTGATGGCAACTAGTGAGCAGGGTTGGCATGATGTGAAAGGTGAAATTTATCGCCAGCTTGGATATTCTGAGAGTGAGTACAACCTAAAAACACTTGCACGGGTTAATGTTGGTACAACAACTCGGCGTTATTATGAGATATTAGAAATCGTGTGCGATCAGACGTGGCGAGGCATTTATGACCAAAGTATGTTTGCCAGGACCCAGTATTCTTACGTCGATTTATACATTGAGTTAGTTCCAATTGTCGGTTCGATGCAATCACAATTATTCATTGATAGTGTGGTACCAGAGACACAACCAGACCCTGGACATACCCAATACAATGTTTCACAAGCGGGTCCCGGTCTATTCGAACCCTATCAGACACAACCAGACTCTGGACATACCCAATACAGTGTTTCACAAGCGGGTCCCAGTCTATTCGAACCCTATCAGACACAACAAACACCGAGGCGTGACCTTTATCTGAGTCCTTATCCCGATGTGAATGACTTGTCACCGCCTGTTCAGGCAGATATGGGTTGGTCAGGGCAGAATAATCAGGACAGTCCATGGGTTGATCCGCCGAGGGCCGGTGGTCCTTGTAATGATGCTGACGACGTACCGCAAAGTGACGACGAAGATGACGCTGACTCATGTGAGGATGATGCCGACTGGGATACCGAACCTGATACAGAAGGGGATGTCCCGCCTGATACTCAGAGACAATCGCAAAGACCACATGTTCAGGCTCAACATTTTCCCATATCTGATCGCGGGACGAGTCACCCGGTGGGCAGTTTCAATGACACCTCGGGATTTCAGGAAGCAGATGTATCCTACTTCAGCAGGACCCAACACGTACATGATCCACTTGGTGTAGGTAAGGAGTACTCTTCAAAAGAGGCTCTACGGTTGGCCATAAATGATTATCACATCAGAAATAATATTGAAGTAAAAACTACCAGTAGCAATAGAACCCAACTGATAATGGAATGCAAGAGCAGCAGGTGTATGTGGCGTTTGTATGCCAAGTCCGGCATATTTTCATCAAAGTGGGAAATTAAAACAAGCAGAGCACCACATACGTGCCAGGCCGATGCTTCTCGCCGTGATCACTCACAATTAACTGCAGAAGTGATTGCCGATGTTATAAGAGAAGATATCAGGGAAGATGTTACAAAAAACATTAAAAGCATTAAAGGGCTAGTCCGTATGAAATACGGGGGAGTTGTTCCCAAATATAACAAGCTGTGGCGTGGCCGAGAGTTGGCAATCGCACAAATATTCGGCAGTTGGTCAGGCTCGTACAACCTTCTCACCCCATTGTTGGAAGCAATTAAAAGATCAACTCCTGGAACAAAATATGGAGTTGCGCACGTACCCATGAATGATCCGCTAAAAAGGATGTTCAAGGCAGCTGTGTGGGCTTACGGTCCGTGCATTGCTGCAGTGCCTCATCTTAGGCCAATCATTAGTATTGATGCATGTTTCCTGTCTGGCCGGTACCAAGGGAGACTGCTGATGGCGTGCGGTTATGATGCAGAGAACCAGTTGCTTCCTCTGGCTTTCGCATTAGTCGAGGAAGAGAGATTCGAGACATGGGGATGGTTCATGAGGTGGTTGCGTTGGGAGGTAATTGGTAATAGGTTCATGTGTGTTGTTTCTGACCGGCACATGGGGATCAAGAAAGTATTCACCGATAGATACGGTGGTTGGTACGAGGATGGCGGCGAGTGCGTTCACAGATTTTGTTCGCAGCACGTCGCCGAGAATTTGATGAAAAAGGTACACAATAAAAAAATCTGCGAGCTATTTAAAATACTGGTGAACAAAAAGAAGCCACGGAGGTTCGAAGAGTTCTTCGAAATATTGCGGAAGAAAAGTCCAGATGCAGTTGCATACCTAGAAAATGTCGGAAAATACCAAGATTCCAACCGTAACGAGATCCCTAAACCATGGAAGGTGTATCAGAGCATGGACGGCGGCCCCCGCTGGGGAATTATGACTACTAATGGATCTGAATCGTTGAACGCTGTATTCAAAGATAGTCGACGACTGCCAGTCGTTGCACTCGTGGAAGACACATATTACAAGTGTCTCGCTTGGTTTAACCAAAGACGAGCGAAAGCAATGGCTCGCATAGCTGATCAGCAACCTTGGTCAACGCGGGTTGAAGGATTATTAACAAAAAGAATCGGGAAATGCTTACCAATGACTTCAATGCCAGTTGGTGAGCACGGTGAACACGAGGTCAGGGTCAGGGATGAGAGAGTTGTATACAAAGAACGGGATGGGAATTTTAGTTACAGAAAGGAGACCTTCAAGTCAGGGTCGACATACGTGACGGAAACATAGCAGAATGTGTGTGTCTCAAGCCACAACTTACAGGTATACCGTGCGCCCATGTTCTCGCCGTGTGTCGGGACCGGAGATACAACCACAATTTATTCGTGCATCATTTGTATTCCACGACCAAACTCGCTGAAACTTGGAGTGGCCAATTCCACGGCTATGCCAACCAATGTGACTGGCCAACCATACCCGGTCCGAAAATTGTTCCGGACAAAGACAAAATCAAAAAGGGTAGGAGAAAGCACGCTCGTATAGTCATGACGATGGACGAAATGGAAGGAAGGAGAGTTGGACACCAAGCTAGACGTTCTACGTCCGACAGGCGTGCAGCAGGTTTGTTAATTTTATTTTCAATAGCTAATTTTGGTGTCATTCTAGTTGGAAATATCAATTTTCAACGTTATTTTATTGGTTCAGAGGCTTCTTCTGGACGGGGCATGGGACAGCAAGCGAGACGTTCTATGTCTGACATACATGCAGCAGGTTTGTTGATATTTTAAATTTAATTTATTTGTCTGATATACATGCAGCAGGTTTGTTGACACGTCTTGTCTATTTCTTTGCAGGACCCTCTTCTAGTTACAGTCGGAGATGAAGCGATAAAAAACTACTAGTATTTAGTTGTTGTTGTTGTTTATGCATAATTTTGTAATTTGTTTGGATATGGTACTTATTTAGTAATTGTTGTTGTTATTTATGCATAATTTTGTAATTTGTTTGGATATGATTGTGTAATTTTGTAATTTTGTATTTTGGTAAAAATTTGGCAGAGTGCATTTTGTAATTTTGACAGCACCATAAAACCAAAGCACAAAGTCCAAATCCCCAAACCAAATCCCCAACCCGAATAGATCATGCCGAACTCAGCATGACACAATCATATCCCAACAACCCGATCCCACAATACAAGCATACAAGCATACAAGGATCCGAGATATACAAGCACAAAAACTACAAGCATATAAGGACAAAAACTAACAAAAACTACAATAATCATACAAACACAAAAACTAACATAAACTAACAAATGGTCATACAAGCACAAAAACTAACATAAACATCCGTTCATCAAACAACATACACGAAATGAAATACCTACTCAAAAGTGAACTTGTCCGGACTGTGGCGCGATCTGAGTGGGTATCTGCGTGCTGGCTCTTGTTGTTGTTGTCCTCTCCTACGCCTAACGTAGACATTATTGTATGCATCGGCACTGTGTGACGGGGTGCCAAATATGCTCTCGACCGCTGCAGTACGTGGTGTGATGACTTGACTAGGTACCGTACCGTCATATGTACCGGTAGCAACTGGCTCGGGCATTATGAAATGGTCATCCGAACCCTACAACAATCGCCGAAGTCTTTACCAAACATATAGAGACGATTTTTTAAATAAAACTTATAATTTTGGAAAAATTACCTGGTATACCACACTTGGTCCTGTATGACCCGTGTATTGCTCATCGTAAGCAGAGGCATGTGGGTATGTCTGGTGTCCAAACTCATCGAAACCGACAAACTCATTATGTCCCTATAATAAATGTTGTAGTATTGTAATAAACATTCAACCACGAAATTTTAGAATTTAATTTGTTACGAGTTTGGAAGAAATACCTGGTCAACCTGACTTGGTCCCGTGTGACCCATGTGGAACGAGGAATCTTGGACGGGAATGTCGCAGTGTGTCGTGTACTGACCCTCCTGTGTAGGACCTTCCTGAACTGGCTCGTTTTGAAGCAACTCTGTCATAAATTGTGATGTCTCAAGCCAACTCAAGTCGGGTATTTCCTGCAACAAGTATTTAGTACTTAATAAATGTAGAATCGACAATCAACACCAAAATTGTTACATTTTAGAATAGTTACCTGGCCGACCGAACTAGGTCCTGTGTTGCCCTGTGCAATACCGTCATGTGAGGCTCCGACATTGACCTCCGGTTCCTACAATAAATATATCAGTATATCAATAAATACAACCGATAATTACTTAAGATTTTGTAAAGTTTTATACACTTACCGGATCGACCTGAGGAGGTACGACTCGTGCAAGGTAGTCCATCAATCCGTCATTCGAGTCTAGCCAATTCTCTCTATAGTGGGGATCATCATCTGCGGGCAAGTCGGGGATGGGTTCTTGACCGGGAGGAATCTCACAGTCTGGAATGTCCTCGTAGTTGGCCGGAAGATCGGCCGCTCTCATCATGTCACGGTATTTTGGCTCCATACCATTGTCTCTGAGAAGGCCACAACTTAATCTGAGGAAAAACTTTCCCACCTTTTTAAGAGTCTTTGTTTTGGCACAAGCTATACCGTACGACACCATCTTCACTCCTCGCAGTGCCTACAAAATAAAAAAAAGTTAGTAACATGTATGAAAGATTAATATCATAAAATAAATATTTTGATGATTGAATTGAAACTTACATCACGAGTGCTCTTCGGGGCACTGGGAATGTACCCTACTTCGTTATGCTCATCCATGTACTCTGGAATTGGATGATCAAGACCTTGTATGCACCTTCTCGACAATAAGACATTGTGCATACAATTGTTTTGAAACCAAGTCCGGTATGGAAAAAGCTGGTCGTCCGACCATGGTCCCGTCGGAGCAACCAAGTGATCGGCAGGATGAGATGCCTGTTCTACGTAGGTGTGGTGCTCAACAGCCCAATCTTTTCTTGTCACATGCACAGAATGAATAATGTTATGTAACCGGCGTACCTCGTCCTCGCCTAACGGCGGTGCTACTGGGATGGGCTGTGAAAAGCCAAACTGACGCATCACCCGGCTAGGGTAATGGTGCTCCACTATCCAAAAGTGTATCAGTGGCACAACGGCTAGCCACACATCTCTATCATCCTGAACTCGTGCTGGCAACCGAGATTGCTCCTCATCCAACAGTGCTTTGTAAGGTTCCCATCTTACCATATAATCTTCAAGATCCTGCAGTTGGCTTCGGAAGTAGCTAACTCCAGCCCGATTGTGAGCTTGATTATATGAATGGCGACAGCACCACATCTCCCCCATTGCAAGACACCTGTAATAAAAAAATTAAGATTCTTAATAAACATAAAACACATTAAATTAAAGTATTGTAAAGTTTCTTGTAGTTACCTTTCTGGATTCGGGTAGCCCCAATGTGGAGTCCAATCAAATTTGCTACGAGGACGTCCGGTCGGTAATCTGGACCAACACCAATGCTGTAGAAGAAGAGTTGGCCCCCACATAGTCTGCGTGTGACGCTCAACGGCAATGCACAAGTTCCTATAGAGTAGTGCTAGAACAGCACCACCCCAGTTGTATTGCACCGGTTCGTCAAGGTTTTCAAGAAATTGCAGATACATCACCGGAACCGAATCTCCCGAAGAATCAGCAAAAAGTAAAGTCCCGAACAAGTCCAGTATGTAAGCCCGAGTGTACTGGCGTACCTGCTCATCTGTAGGCTCACCCGGATTTTCAGCTGGCATGGCAGCAAATCGAATGCGCAGTTCCTTCAAACATATAGAATATCCGGACGTCGTGCGAACAGCACTTCCATCGGCCGACTGCGATCTCTTCTTCTTTTTAAGCACCGCATCCGCACTCCCAGCTCCAAGAAAATGCTCCACTAATGCACGCGCATTTGTGTCTGCAAACCCGGTTACCGGAGCCCCCTTTATCGGCAATCCCCACAGACATGACACATCTTGCAGTGTGACCGTCATCTCTCCCACAGGAAGATAAAAAGTGTGCGTCTCCGGTCTCCACCGCTCAACGAGGCCAGCGAGGAGCCCTTTGTCAATGTTCATATCATCCATTCGAGCTATCTGATACAAACCGAGACTACACAAGAATGGGTCGCAGCGCGGGTCGCGTGGAATCACAGACCGGTGGTGTCGAACATCCACCCCGGTATAATCCTGTCATTGTTATACAATTTGATTAAAATCAAAACTCGTAATTCAAACATTTATATCTCTTTATTCAAAAACATGTGAATTTTGGATATGAGATGATTCATTGAGTAACTTACATTGTCAGATAACAGTGCGACCTTATGCTGTGCATGCGGCATCCATAATAAGTTGCTAAAATATTCTGGTGGAGGATTACTCGGACCACAAATGCTTGACATCCTGCATGCATAACATTTTAACCTTAAAATTAAAACAATCTAACTTTTCAAAATTAAACCTAATCGGATGCAATTTAACAAAATTAAACCAAATTTAATGCTAATTTAACAAAATTAACCTAATTACACCTAATTAACAATAACAATAATCTAATTAACAAAATAAAACCAAATTGAATGTTAATTTACAAAATTAAATCTAACAATAACCTAATTACACCTAATTAACAAAATTAAACCTAATAATAACCTAATTACACCTAATTAACCTAATTAACAATAACAATAACCTAATTAACAAAATTAAATCTAGTCAAATGCAATTTCACATAATTAAATCTAACAATAATTTTGATAACAAATTCAACCTAAATTATTGTTAATTTATAAAGTTCTATAATATTAAGAAAAAATTACCTAAATTTATGTCAAAGGGAGGAGTTCAGAGGGAGAAGAGGAGGACCAGAGGTGAGTTCCGGAGAGGGCAGGATCGGACCTGGACGTTGGGAAGAATAACGGCCAGCTTTTTTTTTCTCTTCCGTCGCTGTCCTCCTCTTCTCTTTTTCGCTGCTCCGTGCCCTCTTCTTTTTTTATTTTTTCGGAACTTACGGACAGAGACAGAGGGAGAGTAAAGAAAACTTAGCGATTTCGAAATAATGGTCTGGCCGTCATCGTTGGCAACGACCTAAATTTTTTTTTTTTTCTGATTCTGGACGCTATCTTTGACAACGGCCTCAGGATAATTTTTTTTTTCCGCAGGCCGTTATTTTTGGCGACGGCCCCCCTTTTTTTTTTTTTTTTAATTTTCTCTGGACGTCACCTTTAACAACGTCCAGGGATTAGCCGCGGCAATTAGCGATTTTATCGGTTTTATCGGGCCGTTATCGTTGGTAACGTCCCCTAGGACGTTACCAAAAATAACGTCTTTGTTAGATTTAAAATTCCGACGGATTCGTTCTTCTATATCGACATTTCTTTATTATTATTTCTATTAATAAAAATATCAGCAACCACTGTCGACGGTGTCTAGAAAAATGCAACGGAATGATACTTTTAACCGGAGAATTATTAAAAATAATAGAGTGAAAAAGAAAGAATATCTTAGTTTTTAGTCTATAAAATTTTTGTAGCAACTTTTTTCCGGTTCCAATTTTTTTTTTTTTTCACATAATAGATGGCACAGATGATCCAAAACAACTGAAAAATAAAGCTCTTTTAAAATTGAATTGAAAATTTTCTTACTTATTTTTTTCAATAAAGATTGAAAATTAAGATACTCAACTATTTAATATCTACACTGATGTTCCATTAAAATTTTGAACCTTCAACCTCTTACAGGGAAGACATTATTTTTACACTTGGTTCTCAATTTTCTTTTTAATTATCGTTCTGTACTCTTTCATTTTACCTCTATTATTTTATAATATTTTCTAAAATTAAGAGGTTCTCCTTTAACTGGATTATTCAAACACGTACTGCAGCCCTAGCTGCAAACGAATCAAACCAAATCAAACTTACCCTAGTTTGAGTTTGAGTTTGAATAAAATTCGAACCGAACTGGTTTGATTTATTTCAGAACGAACTTCAATCGAACGAGTTAATTGCGAATTTTTTTTTCGAATCGAAGTCAATCAAATCACGAACTACAAGTTTTTTTGACAGCCCTACCGCCGTTAGTTATTTTTTTGAAAATTAGATAGCTTAAACTAAGCATTGCATTGGATTGGCTATTTTTGCGAGTTGAATAACTTTGTATTTTTAGAGATTTTGATGTTTTTATAATTTGGTTTTGTAAATAATCTTTTTTAGTATCAATATATCTATTTTGCCGCCAACCATAAAAAAAAAAACATTGCATTGTATCTTATCTGATCATATTAGATACCTATTTGTACCTATTTGAAATGAAACCTTGATTTTGCACTGAGCCACTGGCGTTGCTCTAATTTGAACGGTACATGTTAATTTGATATTCGAACCTAAATAGTTCGCGAACCAATTTCGAACGAACTATATCCAGTTTGAGTTTGAATAAGATTCGAATCAAACGAGTTTATTGTGAATTTGTTTTCAAATCAAAGTCAATCGAATCTCGAACTACGACCTTTTTGGCAGCTCTAACTGCAGCAGGCCAAGCTAGTGATACACAAACATCATTTCTTAACTGTGAAGCTTCTCAAGTACGCTGATGCAGTGTCCTGGGTTTTTTTAACTTTCTTTATTAAAATATCATAAGTTAGTCAAAAAGTACTAGTTTTCCGGGTAGAACTAGGGTGCTCTTGAGTTCACCAAGCTCTTGGTGAACTCAAGTCTAAAATCCATCGGATCGGTTTCAAACGACGAATTTGAACCATTAAAACCCGCCTATCTTACAGTGATGCGTATACATGTAAAAATTTTATACTTTCGAATTAATTTTGCATAAAGTCAAGTGGTCAAAAAACGTCAAAAAATGAATGCATTAAAATTAATTTATTAACCTTCTAATTTTGACCGCTTGACTTTATTCTAAATTAATTTGAAAGTATAAAATTTTTACATGTATACGCATCACTCGTAAGGTAGGCGGATTTTAACAGTTCAGATTCGTTGTTTGAAGCCGATCCGATGGGTTTTAAGACTTGAGTTCACCAAGGGGCTTGGTGAACTTGAGAACACCCTAGTTCTACCCCTAGTTTTCCTATCCAAGTTGCAATTTTTTGTTTATATATACAACCAAAAAAGAGATGTTGGAGACGGAAGAATATGAAATATAACATACTGCATATGAGGGTGAGTAGAAAAATAGATTTGTAATTTATTGTGTGTAGAAAATTGATATATGACATAATTTGATATTTAAGTTTAAAATTGGATATTAAAATTTTGAAAAAGATAATCATTATAAAAGGTTAAAGACATTTCAACCCCTTTAAAGAAAATGTGTTCTTGTCAAATAATTTTTTTTAAAAAGCACATATGCACACTCAAGTATTTTTCTATTATGAATTATTTTTATCTATTTAAAAAAAATTGCTCCAGTAATTCCGCTTCTTTTCAAATAAAATATTTAATTAATCTGATCAGACTGCCAAGAATTCTTGCTAACTGATTAAATCCAAGTCTTGGTCGTCTCCCGGAAAAGTATTAACATCTGGCGAGTGAGATCAATCTTTGAAAAATTTCACAATTAATGTTGTCCCTTTCAAATCAATAACATTAGTGAACATCTTTCACTGATATCGCTATTCATTTCATGTTGGATATATAGGAGGTTTTTCTTTGGTAAAAAAAAACCGGCATTTTTATTAATATCAAAAAAAAAACAAATTAATAAATCTGCTCTCGATGGCAAATTATTTTTAAAAATGCCCTAACCGCACCCTCTTGGGGCGGTCCAGTATCTATAGCAGACCGCCCCCTATCTGGGCGGTCCACTATGCATAGCTGACCGCCCCTAGGGCGATCTGCTAATGAATTTTTTTTTTTTAAACAGGCGGACCCAACCAGTCCGAATTGACCCGCCAGGACCGATACCCCTCTCTCTCTCTTGCTCTCTGTCTCTGCTCTGGCCCGCCTCCCCGCCGCCCCTTTGCTCTCTCTCTCTCCCTCTCTTCCTCTCTCTCTTCCGATCTCCCTCTCTATCTCCTCCTCTCTGCCTCTCTATTCTGATCTGCCTCTCTCTCTCTCCCTCTCTCTCCCTCTCTCTCCCTCTCTTCCTCTCTCTCTTGCCCTCTCTCGCCCGAACCCTAATTTTCGGCCATCTCGGCGACAATCCGATTATTTTCGTGTAAGTCTCTAAATAACTTTTTGTATTTATATTTTGTATCTTGTATTGGCATTGGAACGATTGGTAGAAATTGAATTGTTAATTATCGTGTGCGGGTTGTTGATTTTTCCGACGCGATTTAATTGTTCAAAATTAGGGTTTCCAAAATTAGAGTTTGTAAATTAGGATTTAGGGTTGACAAAATTGGAGTTTATAAATTAGGGTTGAATTGTTAATTATCATGTGCGGGTTGTTGAGTTTCCAGAGCTGGACGAGGACCAGACCACCCGGCTGCACAGGTAACTACCCACTACTGTATTGTTTGTCTATTTTATTACTTGTTCAGTCATACACGTTACTAATAATCTGCTTTAATTAATTTATATTGCAGCACTAAACACAACAAGCCCAAGGTCGACTGGAGCACGCGTTTCTTGGAGGATTACCGGCGTGCTGCATCACCGGAGGATTACTTATGGACCCCGCCTTCAGCTATTGATGCCTCTATGCCGGTCGGGCCTTGGAGATTGCGATATTTAGTCTGGTACCAGAGATGGGGCATGCCGTCGGTTTATCTACAGGGGGACTATGGTGATGCCCTTCGACGGAGACTCACGGGTGATGGATCTAGGACTTACTTGCCTTTCGGCCCGATCCATGCTCGTTCGGTATATTTAAATGAAACTGACATACTTAAAATATTAAATGTTTATTTATTCATCTTCTAATAATAATAATGAAAATACATTGTGTGCAGATTTTGACCGGTATTAGAGGAGTGGCACACAGCTTGGTGTGCATGGTGAGAAAAAGTTAGAGAGCGATAGGATGTCAAATGCTCTAACACAGTGCACCGGTCGTGGACGACTCTGGCTGGGACGGGCGCCTCATTGGTATGTTGCATGACGCTGGGGAGGACATCAATTGTGGCGAGATAAAGCCCCCACCACCAGATCCGGAGCAGCCTCGAGTCGCTGTCTACCCTGATGAGATGCCGCCACCTCCTGTAGGTAATAATGTCATACACATGATCATTATTAAGTCTCTTTAAAAGTTCATTCCTATTAATTTATCTTCATTTCTGCAGATGATGACTCAGGTTGGGCGATCCACCAATGGGTGTTGAACAACAACGCGTGGAACGTGTACTACAACCAGTATGGAGTTCCAGTGCAGCTCACCGAGGTAGCAAAAGTAACATTGTTTACATGCAGGATGAAGCTGCCGCCACCTATGACTTCTCCTTGGATGACCTCACTAGAGATGATGGTGGATATGAGCCACTTAGCCTCCACAGACCACGATATATGGAGACCAGACAGCACGATGGCGAGGCCAGTGGGAGTGGGGCGCAAACTGCAGATGGTTTTGCCTCTGCTATATTTGGCACACCGCCTCCGGCCACGAATCCTTCTACTTGGGAGGCCGATCCGTGGGTGTTACGTACACAGCCGGAGATCCATGAGGAGCATACATTTCACTTGGGGGAGGACCCATGGGCATAGGAGGATGTACACAATGACATGCAGGAGGATGAGATTCACCAGAGGCGTGTGGTGCCGCAGATGGAGCGCCGTCCACCTCATAGGTTGGAGCTCTCCGGTCGTCGCCATCGTCCTCGTCGTTAGGGTTTTATATTTTTTTAGTTTGATAGATTTCTAGTATTTTATGTTTGAATTATTATATTTCATGTTTGGACTGTTATGTTTCATGTTGTAGACTTACTGATGTCTTTATATTTGATCTATTATTTCGACCTATTTTCAGACCAGACCTCATGTTTTTTACCACTAAATTGCATAGTTTACATTGAAAATCAATTAGAATATGGTACTGCTGCAGTTTGTGGTTGATTTGCAGGAAATAGGCGAAAACAGGCAGAATTCTGACTTCCTCCACGCGAGTCGCGTCCCACCTGACGCGGGTCGCATCACAGCCAGACGCGACCTTGGACGCGACCCTCATCGCTCACATCAGTGCTGCCTGACGCGGGTCGCATGACATCTCATGCGGGTCGCGTCGACTTAGCTGCGCCAGGCCCAATTGAAGCCCGTTAAGAAGTTTATAAATAGATGAGGCCCGGCGCAGATCGAATCCATCGATTTATCCGTGATTTTCACCAGAGACAGTTCAGATCCGATCGCTTGGCGCCTGAGGCGATTTGAAGAGGAAGGGAGCTGATCTGGAGCTGAAGAGGAGTCGATTTGGAGAAGGAGACTCAACCTGAAGCTTCAATCCTCTTCACTACTCTTCTATCACTATGATTTGCTTCTTCTCTCTTTCTTTTACTTTGATTTCACTCATGTCTGAGTAGATTTTTAGTTTCGAGGGTTTGGATTTGTAGTCTGATACTTTGTTTGATTATGCACATGGATTGATTCTTATTGTTATTTCGTGTTTCTTTGATTCTCGTATTATTTGAGATTGCTTGATCTGAATTGTTTGATTCTTGATTGTCTACTGTTGAATGCCTTTGGCATTTCTTTTTGTATCAAGGCTTGATGTTTCTTGCAAATTAGGTTAAGTACTTGAGGTAGGTCTGAGAACCGAAAGGTGAGGTCAATAAGTAGCCGAGAGGTGAAAGTTTCCATTTGCTCTTGCTCAGCTTGTGGATACCTTTAGTAAACAGAATTGAGAACTTAGGTTTAGATCAAACAGCTTGATTAGACCTAAGAAGGTGAAATTGCATTTCCAAACCAGGTCTGTTAAACCAACACACGAGAGTTGAGGTTCAGTGACACTAGGTACGGTCAATCTAACCTTACACGACTTAAACAACTAGTTTCTGACATGTGCAGACTCAGCTCAAGGGGCCATGCGGGTCGCGTGAGTTAGCACGCGGGTCGCATCACGAGGGTCGCAAGCGACAGCTTGCGGGTCGCGTGTCAGGTCCAGGGCGCTTAAGGGCCACGCGGGTCGCATACGAGAGTATGCGGGTCGCGTGGCAGGTCCTGAGCAGCAAAGTTGAAGATGAAATCTGAAACCCTTGAAACACCCTTTTATACCATAGTACAAAACACAAACATTTAAACGATTCATTACTTGTCTATACATTAGTTTACTTGTTCATACATTAGCTCACTTGTTCATTCATTCTTCTATTTCATTTGATTTGTTCATACATCTTAGGATTAGACAAACCCCAAACATTCAAACTTCTAGTACCTAATTAGGAAAAATAGAAAATCAGAAAGTAAACCGTCCCTGAGGATCGACACCCGATTAAACTACACGATAAGATTGTACACTTGCGATATAATCGAGGGTTTATAAGGTTTAAACTCTACAGCTTCGGCTGTAGTGAAACTTTGTACCTCACATTTGGGAGCGAACACTTACCATTTAGATTACCTAGTTTTGTTGTTTATCCAGTCGGAAAAACCAATTTCTAACATTAAACAAATAAATATAAACATTAAAACATTGAAAACATTAAAAACATTAAAACATTAACAACTAAATATGAAACATTAACCAATTATATAAAAACAAATAAGTAATCGGCAATTACATAACATATACAAATAATCGTCAATTATAAAAATATAATCGTCAACAAATAATAAATATATATCATATTAATCATTACAACAAATAAATATACCATATTATAAAACATTAAAACAATTTTTTTTTTAAAAAGATCGGACCGCCCAGATGAGGGGCGGTCTGCTATGCATAATGGACCCCCCAGCTGGGGGTGGTCTGCTATGGATACTGGACCACCCCAGGAGGGGGCGGTTTGGGCATTTTTAAAAATAATTTGCTTGTGAGGGCAGATTTGATAAATTTTTTTTTTTTTAGGGTATTAATAAAAATGTCGGGTAAAAAAAGGTACCAAGAACAATTTAATATCCTTTGAATACTCAAATTTATGTTCTTTTTGTATGTTTTTTGTTTGTTAAAAAAACAAATAATTGAGAATTAATATTTTATATAGCGATTAATACAATATCTTCCATATATATGAGATATAGCAAATTTAAAATCAAAATGAAAGACTCGTTTAAATATCTAAATTCGAGTGATTTGATCCCTATATATTTATCTAAAAAATAAAAGAAAAAACATAACGAAAAAATTATTGTCCAGTTTGGCAAAAGACTAAAAGTATATCAAAAAAAAATTACATAGTATACATGGTCTGATTAGAAAAACTGTTATTTGTATCGTTTTTCATCTCCTCTTCAATAGCAAATATTGTTATTTGTTTGTCTGTTTTGTCTTTTATTTTGTTTTTAGATTTTTTGTGTTGTACTATTAGGATGTAATGGGTGCTGTTTTTCTTTTAGTTTGGAGGATATGTTGTAAATCATTTTTTTTTTTTTGTAATTTGATTTCGATCTCTCATTAATCAATTGATCTTTATCTGCAATACAAAAAAAAAAAAAAAAACAGTTTACCTAATTTATATAACTATCAGCACAAAATTTAATCAATTGATCTCTTATTATTGTTCTAAATAGAATGTCTCAAGAAATATGGTGCACACAATTTTATAATGACCAGCCCAATTTATTAGACATGGTTATCATACTCGTTATGTGAAGATACGAGCATTTTAATTATCCACAAGCACTCATACACAAAATGGAAAAAAATCCCTCAAAATATATAAATTACTACTTTTCACTATATTTTAATCTTTATAAATACTATAAATTGCTCTAAATACTTGAATATGTACGTTAGGGCTGCACAAAAAATTCGTAGTTCGTAATTTGATTCGAGTTTGATTCGAAAAAGTTCGTAAAAAATTTGATTCGAAATTGAGTTCGTTCGAAATTAATTCAAACCAAACTTAGTTCGAAATTAATTCAAACCAAACTCAAACTGGACCTAGTTCGTTCGAAATAGGTTCGCAAACCAAACTTAGTTCGAAATTAACTCAAACGTGAACCGTTGATTTCTGCTGATAATGAACTTTAATATTTTATTTAGGATAATATTTGGGTTTGTAATAATTCTAAGACTTTGGTTATTGTTGTGTACTTCTATTGATATTTAAATTGTACTTTGAATACTTTAGATATTTGAAAACTTTGGTGATGTTGCTCCTGTTGGCTATTTGGAGAACTTTGGATACTGTGATTGTACTGAACTTTGATTGATTGTACTAAACTTTGGTGTTTGATATAAATTTTGGTATTTGTAATGAACTTTGATATAAACTTTGGTGTACTGTGTAATTAGAATTCAGAATGCCTGAGTTTTTATTGAAGTGCTGTAATTTCGAACTATGGCCCAGCCATAAGTCATAACTCGTAAGTTGTAACAAAGTTCATAAAAGTTCGAAATTGAGTTCGTAAAAAATTCGATTCGAAATTGAGTTCGTTCGAAATTAATTCAAACCAAACTTAGTTCGAAATTAATTCAAACCAAACTTAGTTCGAAATTAATTCAAACCAAACTCAAACTGGAAGTAAGTTCGATTCGGTTCGGTTCGTTTGCAGCCCTAATATACGTGGATTGGAGCTTTAGTATTAACCCCTGCTTCCACAAATGTTAGTCAATAAGAAGTTTTATGCACACCTAGAATCACCATATTATTTTCACTTACAGAGTTCAAAAAGTTTCTTTCGTCTCATCTGTTACTTCAGGCATCAAGTACTAATAAGTAGTGATACAATTTCACATACTAATTTATGATTTATACAGGTAATATCCGCTGCTGGTTCACCAAATGCCAGTTTATCAGCAACAGTTATTTTAACTAATATAGGCGCACATGCAAAATCAAAATTTTGCTCATATTACATAGATGGCAAAAAAGAATAAATCTCATGTTTCATTTTGAGCTTCCAATGGAAGGACCGTGATATCAAGAAACCACCTTTATATAGAAAATAGGATATGTTCATATTTATGCAGTGGAAGTTCTTAATATTTTGGTTACTTGAATAGTTTTAGCAATAAGACAAGGTGCTAGTGGCATATATGTAAATGATGGTCACTTGCTACCATGCTATGGTTTTGATATTATAGCAAAACAAATGACCCAGTGGAATTTTCACTGGTACATTGATACTATTCCCATATTAGTCAGATCATATCATGGTGCGAACAAGCCAATGTTGCCATATAAACCAAACAACCTGGATCTACCTTTCATACTAAGTTAGAATTTATTTGATATGACAGCCATTACATAGCAATAACTTAATTCCCATCCGCACTTAAAAGCATGCCATAATGTGAACCAAATGCATAGAAAATATGCCTCTTTGATACCTTTCCTAAGAGACCTTATATCTTCTTTGTCGAAGAATGTTGATACGTGTTACTAATTAAACCACACCCAGAACCAATGGGAACAGATCTAGAGCTAACTACCATTTTCCTCCAACCCCCTGAGCCCCTCACTGCAAATTAAATAACCTAAATTACATATAAAATAGGTTTATCTTGAAAAATTATAAGTAAAAATTAATCTCGTTTAACCAAAGAAAATTGTCATTTACAAAGTTTTTTGGCTCACTTGCTAGTATCGCCTCCAGATGCTTCAAGCCACTCTTGCAATTTCAATTCTTGTTCCGATTTGAACTTGTCATAGTCTTCTATTACTGAAGATGTGTCACTGGAAAATGAACTCTCAGCCAATTCCTCTGATTGGATGACCCCTTCTAAACTCACTGGTGACATCAGCGAGTTGGTAGCTTGCTCCTCCATTGGTACATCAATGTCTTGTTGAGCGGTCCATTTGAAACTGGATGCCTTCTGTTTTGCTGATTTGAACATGGCAGATAAATAACTGCCATTTGATGGTCCAGTCAAACTAGAAGGTTCTGAAGCAGACAAACTGGCCCGAGAAAATTGAAAACCCCAACTAGGGTTTTGAATCAACCTGGATTTTTAATATAGTGGAATTACAGTTGTGTTTAGTTAGCAAGAAATAATACTCTAGACGAGAAAAACGGATCGAGAGTTCAACCATAGAAGAATCAGATGAATTCAAAATTGGATGATATTTCCCTAGTTATGCAATCAACCATAATTGCACATTAGAACCAGATCAGCATGTACTAAATTATCATCCTGAATTATGATCCTAAGCTTACAAGTTTGCCCAAAAGACCAAACTAATTCTTTGTTGTGCACCACTTAACCTCAATTGACCTTAATTTAGCCCATCATTACCCTCAATTTAACCCAGATCAACCCCGGATGTCTGTGACTTTGTGCAACTAGCTCTATTTGTTTACAGCTTTAACAAAATCAGCAACCAATGGACATTCACTTGTCTAATTAAGCTTCAACTGTCCTTAATTTAACCAAAACTAGTTTCAGCATACCCTCAATTATGCACTCTAAACACTGAAGGGGACACTAAAAAAAAAAAATTGTATGTATAGATTGAAAAGTGAATACCCTCTCTTAGGTTGGGAAGACGACATGATAAGAAGAGATTGATTTATATCTTTAATCATGTCATCAGCAATTGGGAGGCCAAATTCTGCCATCGACCTCACCACACATATTGAATCCTCTATATCCTCTGTATGAAATGTTACCTCATGCACCTCCTCAGCTAATTTTTCCTGTATATGGAAAAAAATTATCAATTAATTACCTTTATATGTGCTAATTGTATCCCTTCGTTCCATCTTTTTGATATCGAAAGAAAAAGTCAATCGGAAAAATGCTTAAAATCGAGAAACAAAATGACCTTAACTGAGAGGAGATTGGGCATGGAGGCTTGAGCATGCTGTTGCATGAAGTAAAGCCCCACAGAGGGCTCGTTCGCCAAACACTTAATCATCTCATCGACGCCTTCCTTCACTGTTCGTATAATCCAAAGAAAAAGAACAATATTAGAAGAGAACCAAAGCAGTATGCACCTCGGCGATTTGAAGAAAAACCCCAAGGGAAAAATTAAATGTGGATTAATCAAAAGGTACCAGCTATGAAGCCATCAGCAGGGGAGAAAGCGTGCATCGCGAAGGACGGAAGAATGGCGGGAGCTCATAACTGATCTTTAATAGGTTAGGTTCAATATTATAGACAGATTTGGGACAAAATTAAATTGGAGAAAGAGATAAGATCAATTTTTGGAAGATTGTACGACGGAGACGGCGGACTGGTTGGTGTTTGAATGACGGGTGAAGAGCGAGAGGAGAACAAAAAATAACACTATTTTGGTTCGATTGTTTCGTTGGATCCAAAACAATCTCAATTTTTTGGAGGAAAGCATGTTTGAGGAATTCGGATTCTTTGGATTTTGGATCGAGACCGTCCGATTCGAATCCGCGAAAATCCATTCCGAAGTGAGCGCACACATCCCGATGACGAATTCGAATCCCGAGACGATCCCGAGCGACGAATTCGAATCGGACGGTCTCGATCCAAAACCCAAAGATTGGGTTACTTTAGGGGATCCGGACCCATGTTTGAGTCGCCGAGCCTCCTGTGCGGATTTAAATTGAAGGATCAGATCTTAACGTACGTTAATGCAGAGGATACGAATTCAGCCTGGGACCTACTGCGCTTAATCAAGAAAACCTTGATTTTTTTTGTTTCGCAAATTACGTAAATAGCAATGTTATCATAATCGGATCGGACGTTGACCCCATAAATTCCGATTTGAGATCAACCGGTTTGACTGCTGATTTTTTAAATACTTGCATATTTATAAGATTTAAGTACTATTATAAATAATTATGTTTTATGTAATAAAAATTCCAATATACATATAAAATAATGTACTATAAAAGTCAATTTATATATTACAAATAATATATTTGTAGTCTCTAACGACATCTAGAGGAGGTGAATATAAAGTCTTAAAGACTCTTTGATGTTTTTCGGTTAAATTCTCTAAACTAACAAGTCAAACAACAACAAGCAAGCGTGCACAAGTAAAAGTAAATAGAGTAGAGTTAGAGAAATTTGACACGCAAAATGATAACGGAGTTTGGCATAACAAATTTGTACACGAGATAGAGCAACCTCGTCGGCGCCCTTATTATCCAAAAAGAAATGATACAACTCGTGACACGTGAGCCCAACAAAGGTGGAAAGTCACAACCTAACTCGTGTACAATGTGAGCCTAGAAGTCGAGTTGGAGAGTCCCAATAACGAGGATCGCCACACAGCTATGGATATATGCTGAGCGGATAATGCTCGAGAAGGTGAGCCCCTTAATGCTCTACAAGCGGAGAAGTTACACAATTATTCGAATGGAGCACTAAGTAGATCTCTACACTATGAATGGGAAAGTTATAGAACTAAATTGTAGATACTAAACTATATCTAAAAGAAGATGAGTGAATTTGAGATAGTTGAGAGGATATTGAAGTTTTAAGCTCACTCAACAATGAAAGCTTTCAAAAATGCACAATAAATAATTTTTGAATGTGGGAGGCGGCTAGCTTGGTCAAATCTGAAATGGGGTAACTTCTTTTATAGTGGGGGCTCCAGATTTGCCAGATTCGTTCGGATGGAAGTGGTCTGTTCTGAACAGATTGTACGAATATTGAAATTAGGGTTTCCGCATTAATAAATTAATATTAACCGTTCTGAACTTCTATGTCCATTCAGGACGGTTAGTACAATTTATCTCACAATTAACTTGATAAGCGTTCCAACGGATCACAACCATTCTGGACGGAACCAATTTGAAACTCTCTGTTATTTTATGATTTAATCTGTTCCATACGGTTAGTTCCATTCCGAACGGTTGCTCCACAGAAATCAACAATCTCAAATTTACTTTACTTTTCTATTTGATTATTACAAATCTATAACTTCGTAAAGTCTTGTTGATTTCTTCGGTTCTTCAATTTGGTCTTGCAATTAAGATCTTCATGAACCTTTCTTTAGTTCTTCAAATTAATCTTGCAATTATAATCATCTTGAACCTACAAACTCACTCAATTATAGAAACAGTTAAATTCAATTAATATATGTTTTACAAATTATGTCAAACAAAGTAATTAGAAGATTGCATACAACCAACAATATTTATTGTAGTTCAAATGTAGAACTCATTTTTAGAATTGTTAAAATAAAATATCATGAAATACTTTTTTTTTCATTAAAGAGATTTTATAGTTTTACACTTTATATTAAAATTGAATAACTACATAGAAATTCTTTATTTTTTTTGTGATCAAACGAACCTCTAATGATCCATATTAGAATTTTAATATTTTGTATTTTGTTTTTTTTAAATAATGTTGTAACAAATATTGAATTATTTTTAACACATAATTGTTTGCAAAAATATATTATGAAACATAAATAACTATACAGAATTATCCACAGAATAATACACGTTACATTTCACTTTTTCTTATAAAAAGTTACTACCTTTGCTCCTCAAAAGCCGCATCTTGCTTTTCATCTATGGTTGGCAGAGGGTACCATCTATGGTTCGAATCTAGTCATCTTTTCATCGAAGGTGATATATAGTTATATACCATATCAACAACAAACATACGTGCCATACGGCCCACACCATCAGCACACCAATTAGTATCATATTATCATATTAGTGCCACATCACCTTTTAAGGTACACTAAATACTTGCCACGTTCTTTTATTTAATGGTTCACCCACTCAAGGACTAGATAGGAGTAGGACCCTGAGATTCAGGAAACTACTTGACAAGGAGCTAGATGATTGAGCAAACCAAACTCGAAAGCAATACGGCAATAGGAAATAAACAATCTAGGTTGATCTGGAATGTTGGCGATGTAAACAGGTCCAGATCCGCCTGTGAATTTTCCATTTTTTTTCCTTACAAATATAGAAATTGTTGATATTTATTTAAAGGTACAAGACTTTATTTCATTTTATCTCAAAAAAAGAGGATCCAAATGTTGATCCTCCAATCATTATCTCTAATATATTTTTCTTGATCCAATGGCCTAAATCAATCATGACCTCACTCATCTGAGATATCAACAAATGAGATCCGTTTGCATCTGAGATCAAAATGGTGCAAATAACCAGGAAAACCCATTGTGAAAACTTGGTTTGAACACGCAAGTTTCCTCGCTGGTATCCTTTCTTGAGAATAATCTGAAGTAGAAACAATATTTGACATCACACAATATTTGAGAAAATGAGAAACGCAAGCCTATCTTCCTTTATGTTTCTGTACATAACAAAGTTTGTAACTCTAATATAATACACAATAGTGAACCAATAGTAATGACCGATGACGGCAGTAAAGTGTAAACTAACCTTCAAGGAAGAAAAGAATGAAAATACAAAAGATATTCAATAGAACGAAAGGTTAATTAAATGGTGGTTGTTGCAAATACTGGCAATGACCTAAAAATTTTACAATGGCTTTTCTTCTTGCCAGAATAAGAATCTCAAGATCCCAATGTCCACATTTCTGCACATGAAAACAAGAAATGATGCATTTTTTTTTGGATCTCAACAGTATAATAGTAAAGTCATTTACTGACACTAAACTGGTATATATCACTCATTTAGGTCTTATGCAGGGTTGAAGCTTAACAAAGGCTAAAATGAACAAGGCTCAGGATAAAACCATACAAGCTCATTCTAGGAATAGTATCCAAGTGACCCAATAAGGTAGCAGTATGGCTTTGTACCTTTTGTATTAAAAAAGGCATAAATTGGTACCAGCCGACATAAGTAACAAATAATAAAAACAGTTACTAAATTTTAATCCACTTACCATCCGGAACTTCTATGGCTTTCATCGCTTCCATTTATATCCCCTTCATTCAAATTGCCATTTGCAAATTGTTGGCTTTCATCGCTTCCATTCATATCCCTTTCATTCAAATTGCCATTCGCAACAATTTGCAAACCTGAACCCTGACCAGAACTTGGAACCCGTCCCGAACCCGACTCATCCGAATTATTCTGATGCAGCAGCTGAGAAATTCCAAAGGACTTCCACAACCTTGTACCTAGTAAATTCCGTGCCTCGCCAAACTCTTCCCCTGACGGCATCCCATACACCTCAGATGATGCCGGGTCCAGCTCTACAAACCGGATCGCACACAATACCTGTTCCGGTAACTCCTCCTCACTCTGTCCCTCTAACAGAAATGCCAGGTCGACTGTCAAACATGTTACATAACCAAATGCTAAGTGTACAATAGCATTTGCCACAATGGATGATCCAATATCCACATCCACTTCGATAAAATCTGATCCAGTTATGTACTTGCACTTGAGAGCTCTTCCTAGTAGGCATATGGCCTGTTCACCAACGGCTGTTCTGACAATCCATGGTGCCTTGGCCATATTTGCAATTAGTTTAAGCCTTGAATTCTTGAATGAATCATCTCCCTTCAAAAACCGATCCATTAAGGACCCTTCTTCAACAGGTTCGAGAGATACAAAATACATGATCGCACAGTAGTTATCCTTATTGGATAGCTGCAAATTAAATGCCCAGACAAAGGGTCTGGTACCAGTATCAGTATCATTTATAGCTAGTTCATCAAGGGTTTTTCGTATCCGGTGATTCGGGTGGTTTAACACCTCAGAAATTTTTGTCGGGCCCTTCATCCAGTCAAACCCTAGAGGTTTTAATAGGAATTTGCCGGATGGTATCTTCACCTTGTCAGAGAAGTAGGTGGGCCCTCTGACCATGAATCTATCACCGGTTGGGGTACTCCACCCATTCTTACAGGGACCATCCAGTTCAAGATAAGGGACAGCTCCTGTAGATTTTATCTTCTCCATCCAGTCATACTCACTAGCATCTTCAAACTCATCTTCTTCATTTTGATAATCCATTAAGTGACTTTATTTAAGAGTTACCTCTACAAATTTAAATCAAAAATTTAGTAAAGATTAAAAGAGGGATACTCTACCAAAATTTATGTTTCCAGCTAAAACTTTTTAACTGCAACTATTCCTAATTTTCTTTCTCCTAATGCAGGGTAGAACCAAGGGTCAATTTAGCATGAAATGTTCTCTCTCTGGACATAGGTGAAATACAAAAGAGCAATCATTCCTAAAATTACAATAGATCCTTGCCAAAATTTGCCTAGAGAAATAACTAATTGTATCCTAGCCAAAAGTAGCTATTCTCCAAACTAAAATTTCAAAACTACTGGTCATTTATAGCTAAATACGAATAAAAGAGGAATGATCCAATCGTTGCATCACCAAATTAGAAAAAAAATGTATCTAAATGGCTATAAATTGAAGTAATTCTTGCAAAGAAGAATTTGGGGTACCTCTTAGTAGAAAAGATATTTAACTTTAATCAGAGAGGAACGCAGAAACACTAACCGATAAGAAAATCAATCTTCGAGATAAATGATTCTAGTGCCTCGAATTTGGTGCCCTTGTGAACCACTCCAGAGATCGAAACAGAGTAAGAAAGAGAGGCGTGAAGGAGGAGAAGAGAAGACGAGAAAGAAAAGGAACCTTCCCTTTAATTAATTGATCGATTAGTGCCGAGCAGGAGCAGGATAATAATCAATCAATAAATGAGCTTTGCATTTAATCTCTCTCCAGTCTTTGACCAATGGAGAGCTCCAGGTCCCAGAAGCTGAACCAGAATAACTGTATCATAATCTGGCAACATAATTCATACCAATTTTTGCTGCGCTAAGGATGGAGATCTGTTGTAAATTGTAATGGACTAATGGAAGGTAGGTTCTCTTCTTGGCCCAACAAATGACCGGGAAGTCTGAATCCGGCCTGTTATTTTAAATTTTTGGGTCAGTTATTAGTAGTAATCAAATCCGGCCCAGTCTAATTTCTACATAATTAGTAGTAATTAAAGCAAAGTAACAAAATAATAGGGCATTATTGGAATAGGTCCGATAATAACCTTTATGAATTCCTCCTCTAAACATTCTCATAAAATTTTCACCATTCTTTAATTACACACTTGAATATGATGTCGATGTTCATTTAGGCTAGCAACACACTTTTAATTTATTTAAAGGTCAGAATTTTGGGTTTGTTTCATACAAAAGTGTTAGTGATTACAGTAAATTATTTTCTCAGAATAAGAAAGATAGGACTGAAATTAAAGGAAGATATGATCCCAATGAGTGAAATAAGTTGTGTTGCTGCTTTATATGTTGTAAATAGAAGTTTGTGAATATTGGCTTTAAACAATTCAAAGAAAGAGTTCAAATACACTAGCAGGGGCGAAACTCGACTTTGAGTATAGGGGGGCTAGCCCATATATTTAAAAAAAAAATTATAACACAAGATAATAAAAAATTTCACTATTTAAATTCATAAAAATACAATAAATAACTAACATCAATAGAAATGATATGTCTATAAAGTATAACATAACATATTAATATTTTCTTTATTTAAATTTTAACATGTGATTTTTCTAAAAAAATCATATTATGTAATAATCTCATCGGAGCAACTTATACACAATTATACTTTCGTACAAATTATACACAAAAAAATTAAATAGTCTCTTCTATAATTTCATACACAAATTATTTTTGGCATAATTTATTTTTTTATACAAAAATTAAAAATCCAAAAGAATTTAAGAATTTAAGAATTTGTAAATAGTCAATAAATAAAAGACAAACCTTCAAATTAAACTTCAATTTCAAGAAGAAAGAAAATATAACGTCCTTCACGGCTTCACATCAATTTAAATTTCACTTTTTTTTACTTTGATTTTTTCTCTTTTCAGAATATGTTAATTTTTCAGTATTTTTCAGAAAAAAATAATTTTCTCTCTCTTCAGGATAGAATATTTTCCTGCTTTTCAATCATCTTCTTTATTTTTCGGCAACCGGATTTCACTTTCCAAAATTCTCAAAAAAAAAAAAAAATGGTAACAATGTCTATTTTGGTTAAGGCGCACACCGCTATTTGTGTCCTAATTTATATTTCACGTTCCATATTTCAATTCAACTGCTTTTCAAACTTCAATAATTTCACACAGTCAAGGATGTCAAAGCGTCAATTACAAACAAAAGGATATGTCATTCTTACATTCAAGCCTTTTAAAAAAATGTATTATACATAGGGGGGCTAATACATATAAAATACACATTTTAGTTATATTTATATGTACTTGGTATATAATTTTGAAAATCTTGCCACCCCACTGAGACTGAATTCGTATCCTTTTTTTTTTTTTAAAAGGCCAAGGCCCATTTCATATTAATGAAACAAGATAATTACAATCAAGTTTTCGGAGATTGAATCTCTGACCATAGCCACAAAAAGTAAACTGCAGATGGAAATAATAAAACATAACAAATCCAGCTTAGACTACTTGCTAAGGACCAAAAGTAAACTAGAGTTGCTAAAACTAAGCCACATAGTAATGGGCTGAGGTGAACTAGATATAAAGACCAAAAACTGTATTGGTTCATCTTCATTAGTACTAAGTAGACGCAGAGGGAGCTCCAGTGGTGTCCTGGGGCTGGTACACCACTATATCCATTGTCATATATTGATCAAGTGGTATGGCATCCTCTATGATAGGCATCTAGTCCTCTACTGAAGTTCTAGCTTTCTGGCTCATATTTCCTGCCCAATAGAATAATAATGATTTAATGAGTAAATGATATTTCCAGCAGAAGCAATTGCACAGTTATTAAAGCAAAGTTCATTCCTATGTTTCCAAAGAGACCAACAGACTGCACTGATAACAATAAGAAAACTATTTTTTTCAGTTGTATTAAGGGTAAAAGCATAATCTATAATATCTCCCCATTTGTGTCAAGTATGCATAATGTTTTGACTTTTCCTAACCAAAACCAAATTTGTTGGGCAAATCTACAGTTGAGAAACAAATGATCTATAGTTTCTGAGTCAGAGCAAAACTGACAAGATGGACCTCCTATCCATCATTTGGTCAAAAGATTGTCTTTAGTTAAGATCTTATCATGTTCAATTAGCCACATGAAAACTTTAATTTTTGGAGGAATTGGTAAATTTCACCACATCATTGCTCTACTGGGTTGTATTCCTCTAAAATTCAGCAAATTAAATGGAGTGTGTGGAGAATTTTCCTGAAGAATGCCATCTCCATTCTATGATATCATTTACCATTGTGAAAGATGTGGTACTGATCAGATATAATATATCTGTCCAATCTTCCAGGTCCCTCCTTACTAGTGAACTTCTAAATTTAACCCCTCTCCCTTGAGTATTAATAACATCTGAAAGTAATATATTAGGGTTCATACATTTTTGGAAGAGACTATAATACCTAATTTCAAGTGTACAGTCTTAGTACCAAATGTCTTTCCAAAATCTAATTTGAGTATTAACTCCTGGTTCATATGAGACACTAATAGATCCTATTTTATCTAAATAAAGAAGAGCCTTCCAAAAAGGAGAAAATTGGTAATTGTGACCTAAGATTTACTTGAACAAGACCAAAGTTTTTCAGTTACTAGTATATGAATTATTTTTTAATTTTCACCACCATTTGAGAAGGAGTGCTAAATTCATTTGTCTGAGATCTAATATTCCCCGATATTTTTATTAATACCCAAAAAAAAAAACAAATTATCAAATCTGCCCCCACCCCAAACTTATTTTTAAATCTACCCCAACCGCCCGTCTGCTGGGCGGTCCAGATCCAGAGCAGACCGCCCAGGGAGCGGGCGGTCCACTTTTTTTTTTTTTTTAAGAGACTATGAACATCAAGATGCTGAATTCTAACGCTAAAAATTCGAATTTTGTTTTAAATATTAGTTAGATTACTTCTTTTAAGCATATTTATACTAAAATACGCTAAATTACTTGGAATTATGTTAAATTACGTTGAATTACACTAAATTACATTAAATTACGCTAAAATACAGTAAATTATGCTAAATTACATATAAATAGGGACGATATCTTCACTGAAAAGGCGAAAAACGACGACGAAACTTCAAACGGTCATAAAATGGCGCTCGAGTGTCCGATTTCAGCAAATGACCACTTTTCGGAAAGCTTGAGAAAATATGCATGCGTCCGTGCTTGCAATGCCGGATTCCAAAATTCAGAATTGCCAAAAAACAAAGGGAAGACCCTCAAAACTTGAGTTGAAGTTTCCGATTAAGATTTTCATTTCTATTATTCAATCCAAATAGTTCAGTAAATTAGTTACATAATAAACTTGTAGAATACCAATTTTTACTATGAATAGTTCCACATTTCAGTTTTAAAGAGCCACATTGACATCTAAAGATATGATTCAGGTTTAAAGTTTCATTTACATGAATAGAGTACATTTCAGTTTTATCATAGTTCATTTTAATCTCAGAAAGGGCTTTAAAGGACATCATTGTCCACCATACAACTTTTACATTATCCCCCTGAGTTGCTAGGAAGAGAATTGTGTCATCTGCATAATGACAATTTGTAATTTGACCATTTATTTCTAGAGTGTTGATTCTATTTTTTTTTAGACCTATGTGTAGCTACTTTTCCTATCTCGTGATCCTAGCTGCTTTTCCTTTCCAAATTTAAGAAAACAAATATCATCCTTTCAGGTTTCAATCAAGCAGGATGTTTCCACCAAATATCAAATATGAAATATATTTCCTTAAATTGGCAATAGCGTATCATGACTAACTACTATTTGAAAAGTATTCAGGGTTGATCTTTCATATTCTTCCGTCTCCAACATCTCTTTTATTGGTTGTATAAAAAAATAAGGACGGAAAAAAATTATCCGTCATTCTTAAGTTTAGAAATTTGATGTTCCAATTGCTAAAAACTTAATTTCAAAATTAATTATAATTAATTGAAATAAACAAAAAATTGCAACTTGGATAGGAAAACTAGTACTTTTTGACTAACTTATGATATTTTAATAAAGAAAGTTAAAAAAACCCAGGACACTACATCAGCGTACTTGAGAAGCTTCACAGTTAAGAAATGATATTTGTGTATCACCAGCTTGGCCTGTTGCAGTTAGGGCTGTCAAAAAGCTCGTAGTTCGTGATTTGAAACTTCAATTTGAAAAAAAAAATCGCAATTAACTCGTTCGATTGAAGTTCGTTCTGAAACAAATCAAACCAGTTTGATTCGAATCTTATTCAAATTCAAACTGGATATAGTTCGTTCGAAATTGGTTCGCAAACTATTTAGGTTCGAATCTCAAATTAACATGTACAGTTCAAATTAGAGCAACGCAGTGCAAAATCAAGGTTTCATTTCAAATAGGTACAAATAGATATCTAATATGATCATATAAGATCCAATGCAATGCTTTTTTTTTTTATGGTACATATATATTGATACTAAAAAAGATTATTTACAAAACCAAATTATAAAAACATCAAAATCTCTAAAAATACAAAGTTATTCAACTCGTAAAAATAGCCAATCCAATGCAATCTTAGTTTAAGCTATCTAATTTTCAAAAAAATAACTAACGGCATTAGGGTTGCCAAAAAAAATCGCAATTAACTCGTTCGATTGAAGTTTGTTCTGAAATAAATCAAACCAGTTCGGTTCGAATTTTATTCAAACTTAAACTCAAACTAGAGTAAGTTTGATTTGGTTTGATTCGTTTGCAGCTAGGGCTGCAGTACGTGTTTGAAGATAATCCGGTTAAAGGAGAACCTTTTATTTTTAGAAAATATTATAAAATAATAGAGGTAAAATGAAAGAGTACAGAACGATAATTAAAAAGAAAACTGAGAACCAAGTGTAAAAATAATGTCTTCTGTGTAAGAGGTTGAAGGTTCAAAATTTTAATGGAACATCATTGTAGATATTAAATAGTTGAGTGACTTGATTTTCAATCTTTATTCAAAAAAACAAGTAAGAAAATTTCCAATTCAATTTTTAAAGGAGTTTTATTTTTCAGTTGTTTTGGATCATTTGTGCCATCTATTCTGTGAAAAAAAAAGGATTGGAACCGGAAAAAAGTTGCTACAAAATTTTTATAGCAACTAAAAACTAAGAATAATTAGGATCGAAATAATTCTCCATAGGCACCGGATTGAGTTTGGTCCAATAGAATTAATCTGAGCTGTCCGTTTTAATTTGCTTGAGTCAGGTACTTGGGAGGATACGGATCCAACTATGAAAGGTTTGCGCATAAAATCCTTTGCTGCCGCCAGACTTGAATTTAATCAGTTAGCAAGAATTCTTGGCAGTCTGATCAGATTAATTAAATATTTTATTTGAAAACAAGCGGAATTACTGGAGCAATTTTTTTAAATAGATAAAAATGGGTCAAACATCTCTAGTTCTAACTTGTGATAATATTTTAATAAAGAAAGTTGAAAAAACCCAGGACACTGCATCAGCGTACTTGAGAAGCTTCACAGTTAAGAAATGATGTTTGTGTATCACCAGCTCGAATCAAGACTCTGCTGCTTTTTTTAGAGAAAAACAAGGTCCTGCTTTTCCGATCTCAACCATTCAAATTCGCTGAGATTTGTGCATGAAAAAGTTTCTTTATAGATACGCGAATGAAAAATTGCAACTACATGGGTTGGCCCGGTCCGGGTTGGACCGGGCGGGTTGTGTC
Source organism: Carex littledalei (assembly GCA_011114355.1). Taxonomy (NCBI): domain Eukaryota; kingdom Viridiplantae; phylum Streptophyta; class Magnoliopsida; order Poales; family Cyperaceae; genus Carex; species Carex littledalei. The sequence continues at coordinate 8,727,946 of CM022099.1, read as the reverse complement.
AATACACTACATGCAGTATGTTATATATATTTCATATTCCTCCGTCTCCAACATCTCTTTTATTGGTTGTATAAAAAATAAGGACGGAAAAAAAATTATCCGTCATTCTTAAGTTTAGAAATTTGATGTTCCAATTGCTAAAAATTTAATTTCAAAATTAATTATAATTAATTGAAATAAACAAAAAATTGCAACTTGGATAGGAAAACTAGTACTTGTTGACTAACTTATGATATTTTAATAAAGAAAGTAAAAAAAAAAAAAACCAGTACACTGCATCAGCATACTTGAGAAGCTTCACAGTTAAGAAATGATGTTTGTGTATCACCAGCTTCACAGTTAAGTAAAAAATTTCCAAATCAATTTGTAAAAAAGAGTTTTATTTTTCAGTTGTTTTGGATCATCTGTGCCATCTATTCTGTGAAAGAAAAGGATTGGAACCGGAAAAAAGTTGCTACAAAATTTTTATAGCAACTAAAAAATAAGAATAATTCGGATCGAAATAATTCTACCAATTTTTTTATGCATCGAAAACTAAGATATTTTTTCTTCTTCACTCTATTATTTTTAATATTTTATACAAATAAAAAATTCTCCGGTTAAAAGTATCATTCCGTTGCATTTTTCTACAAACCGTCAGTGGTTGCCTAGAACCATTTTTTCCTCGGAAATAATAATAATGATGTTTCAACCGAACCTCCTGCGGTAATATCCACAAAACGAAATGACATCACCACTCAACACTTGTGGCGGCAGATTTTTGCATTTTTTTTTAGTTTCCGTTCATCCACAGCAATTTTGCTATACGTACTTACGCTGCTCTTACTTTCATTTTAGAAAAAAAGTATCTTAATAATCCGAAATTTGTAAAGTTAGCATAGTTAAAAAAAAAAAAAAATCAAACAACCATTATTTTTGAAAAATTCGAAATCTACTACGGCCGCAAAACCATTTTGCGGACTCAAATGCTGGAGACCGCACAGGCATTATGTGGACTCAGCCAGGGGTCCGAACCATTCATCGGCCCCATTTTTTTGTGTGTGTGTTTTATCTAATAAAAAGAGGCACCACGTGGGGATGCGTGCTCCGTATGAGATATCTCAAAGTTTTTTGGTTTTGTAATATTTTTTTTGTCTAGGAATGCGTGCCCCCTTTTATGAGATATCTCAAAGTTTGAAAAAAAAAAATAATATATGGGTCCGCAGAATGGTTCTGCGGACCCCTGGTTGGGTCCGCAGAACGCCTATGCGGTCTCCAGCATTTGGGTCCGCAAAATCGTTATGCGGCCATGGTAGATTTCGAATTTTCCAAAAACAATAGTTTTTTGGTTTATTTTTTTTTAAACAAAGATAGTTTTAAAAATTTCGGCTTAATAATTTCATCGTATAAATTGTTACAATATAAAATTGTTTACAAGTTAACGGATGTAGATGAGAACTATTATATAAAAAATATAATAATATGTTTGTTTTGTCCATTGGAAATGGAATTGTAAAAAATGTTTCTAAATTAATTTTGTATTTTTATTTTTGAAGAAAGTTTACTTATGCTCTCAAATTATTAGACTTCTTCCAATTCCTATACTATTTTAGTGTATTTAATTTTCTGCTATCATTAATAATTAATGATTTTGATAGACACATGAGATGACATGGTATTTCCGTACTTGGTAATGAATTTGATGACAAGAAGGTGATGTTGCTTTTTAACTTTTTGATAAAATGAGACACATCATTTGTTTAGATGAAAAATATATTTTGATTGGAATCAAGTGTACTAATTCATGGTTTAATAAAATGAAATGGAAATTATATTTTAGGAGTGTTCTAAACAGTTAGCTATAACTGTGCTATAGTTTTTTCGGACCATAAAAGTTACGCTATGGAATAAAAGTTCGCTAATTCAGCTACGACCGCTATAGCTATAATAACTTACCACTATTACCGCTACGCGCTATGCTCTATTGCTGACCGCTATGCTATATGGACTTCTTTTTTATTTATTTTTTGCAATTTGCATGAGCTTCTGTGCTTATGTTCCTATTTGTGATGCTACATGGTCTACTATGTTAGGTATGCTAAACCAAACTCTGCGTTTCTGTTCCTATTTGTGATTTAGTCTATCTTTTTATATCGAAAAATATTCAAATATTAATTATTCCTTTTTCTTTCTCTTCGTCTAGTATTCACTTGTAAAATTATTACCCTTTGTTTCAATTGTAAGCTAATTTCGATTATTGTAATATGTAAAATAATCAAATAGGTACCGATTTCGTTTCACTTGTAAAATTAATTGTTCTTCGTCTATTATAATCTGTAATACGAGGTATGAACTATTAAAGAATGTTACCTTGTAAATCCTTTTATTTTTCTTATTTGCATGATTGAAAAAAAAATATAGACTTAGATTAGTTGTCATTTGATTGTTATCCAATTTCCCAATATTAATAATGTTGATTATTAGTAGAAATATAGAATATTTTTTTTTAAAAAAAAACGCTATGTACGATAGCTTCTGTTAAAGTTACGCTATTCGTAATAGTTTTTTTTTTAAACCTCTCCATGACGACGCGATAATCGCTATTCCTAATAGTTTTTTTTTGTGGTGAATTTCGAAATTTAAAAAACGGTGGTTTTTTTGTTTATTTTTTTTGAAGGTGTGGTATAAATAAAAATTTCGGGTTATAAGAGGAGTATAATGAATCAAATTTTCAGTACACCTAAGAATGTATCGAAAATTTAATCATGTACTTACTAAATTTGAAAAGGAAAAAAAATATCATCCACTTTCATTTAAAAAGAAAATTATTTTTTATTTTCTAAAAAAAATTCCAAGTCACTGTATAGAAACTAATCAACGAAATAAATAAGTATCGGACAAAACATCTACCAATACTACAAATAAGAATCATACAAAACATCTAACAGTACAACAAATGAAAATCTACGGCTCTGGACTAAACACCGTCCTCACCTTCTTCTTCCTAAACCCCCGACCCTGCCTGCAGAGTGGCGTCTCGTCAGTATCGGCGTAAAACCCCCCCCGTATGCCGGCTGGTACCGTAGATGAGTGCGGTTGTGACGAACCGTAACCGCATCAAAACCCTGCATTTAATTAAATAATCAGATCAAGTTCATTCATAAAAAAAAATTACGTTATTAGTATTTTTATAAATATGACAAATTTATAACTTACCCCAGTGGCAGCCTCTAAAATCCGATGCTCCGCATTCGGGTACCACAAGAAGTCGCTGACCCTGTCGGTGCGACTCCGAATACCCAGAGCATCTGCCAATGCTGTCTCGATGTACTGAGACATCTCGTACGGCGTGGCTGTAGGGCCATGCTGTGTACCCCTACTGGAGGATGGTCTATCTCTACTGGATGTCATGCTGTAATCGATAATTTTTGGTCAAATATGAGAGTTTGGTATAAGTCCAGTTTAAATTTTGGTACAATTAAACCTACTTCAATTTTGGTACAATTCTATTTAAATTTTAGTACAATTCTAATTAAATTTTGGTACAATTCTAATTCTAAATCCTAAATTAATATCTAATTCTAAATCCTAAATATAAACCCTAAACCTAAACCCTAACCCTAAACCCTAAACCTAAACCTAATTACTACTCTACACTAAAAATTAAAACTAGAGAAGAGAAGAAAACTTAACCCGAGGTCGAAGGGATTGAAACTTCTTTGAAATGATATGAAAAATGAAACCAGCAGCCCCTTTTATAGCCTCCTGTAGGGGTCCGCTCCGGCATTTTGCGGTCTTCCTCATATGGGTCTGCTCCGGCATTCTGCGGCCGTGCTAGTATTGGAATTGTTAGAAAACCGTGATTATTTGGTTTATTATTTTTTTTAAAATGGTATTAATAAAAATTTCGGTTTGATTTCAGCCTACTTGGATTTTTCCCTTTCCACACTCGATCTCACACTGTTACTTACCCCTTCTCCAGGAGAGCAGTTTGGGTCCGATGGGTTTCGGGACTGTCCGATCTTCTTTAAGATGAGTGCTCACGATTTAAAGCAGACGTGAGTGCGAATCCTAAAACAGATCGGACGGTAATCAAACCCATCAAACTCACTTCGAGTCCGATGGGCATCGGACCCAAATTGACCTCCTTCTCGCTTACCGTTGACTCTCAGTTCACCATTTGTTTATAAGGAGGAGGATCAGAAAAATTAAGGACAAAATTAAAAAAAGAAAAGAAAAGTAGAAGTATCAATGGAGAATTTGCTCTTCTACCTCTTCACCCTCGCCGTTACTCTCTCTCTTACCTTCCTGCTCTTCTCTCAAATCTCTCACCGCCGCAAGGGGCCTCCTCTCCCCCCGGGACCACTCGCCCCTCTCCTTCCTCTGCTGCGCTCCTCATTCGAAATCGAGTCCTTTCTTCGCGGCCTTTTCCAGAAATATGGACCTATCGTCTATGTCAATATAGCATCTCGTCCGGCCATCTTCATTTCTGATAGCACTTGGGCCCACCAAGCGTTGATTCAGCACGGCGCCACCTTTGCCGAACGTCCCACCACCAATGAAGTAGCTCTTATTCTCAACTCCGGCCAAAGGAGTATCAGCTCAGCCAAGTACGGTCCCGTCTGGCGTGCACTGAGGCGAAATCTAATGGCCGAGATTTTGCAACAATCTCGTGTTCAAATGTTTGCCCCAGCCAGGAAATGGATGCTGTCAATTTTGATCGACCAGCTGAAGGTGCAGATGGAGAGGGATGGAAGTGTAGTGGCCATGGAGAGTTTCCAGTTTGCCATGTTTTGCTTGCTGGTGCTCATGTGCTTTGGGGAGAAGTTCGATGAGGCAAAAATTAGAGAAATTGAGGAGATTCAGAAGCAATTAATGATTTATTTCGTTAAAATACAGGTATCATTAAAATACAAGTGTGCTAGTAGGTATAGGTACAGAACGGATCTTGATCTCCAATTCCCACTGTTGCACAACTATGCATGTCTGTTTGAACTGCCTGATTTGAATTGAACGCGCCAGATATTGCGGTGGGTTTTTTTTTTTTTTTTTTGTGGGGGAGTGGGGGTGTTGTGGGGGTTCTGGAATCCATGCAAATTCAAATTGGGCGGCTAAGATCACATCCGTAGTTGCTCAAAAACTGTGGCAGAAGAATAGGAGTCGGTACAGGTATCAACTTGTTACAGAACAAACCAGTACTTAGTACTGACCAGCGATCTTTGCAATTTTTTGTTGCTGTGAATTTCACCCAGCAAATATTTTGCAACTGACAGACAAAAGTTGGTTGGCTGTTGACAAACAATATTCAATTAAGAACCCCTAATATCACATAAGTACATATTAATACTAGAATTCTCGGATGTCAGTAAAATATCAGTTTGTACTTGAAAGAACGCCTCTTTGCCTGTAGCAATAAGAGAGTATGATCTCAGTGTGCTCAATTGTCTTATTTGGTACGCTCCATGAGGATATCAATGAAAAGGTCAAAACACTTCAATAATTGCAAAGCTATTTTGTCTTATCCAGTGCTGCTTCTGCAATCCTATTTTGTTCTAATTTTCTGAAAAGCCTGTAACATGCTGTTAACTTCTAAGAATTTGTTGAATCATCTGAACTAATATTAGGTCTTCAATGCTTACCCAGCAATAACCAAGATAATATTCAGGAAGAGGTGGAACACAATTTTAGCTTTGCGTAAGAAGCAAGAGGATCTGTTCTTGCCACTTATCAGAGCCCGCAAGGAGAAAAAGGAAGGCAAAGATATCATTTATTCATACGTTGATTCCCTACTTGATTTGAAAATACCAGAGGATGGAGGCAGAAAATTAACTGAAGGTTTTTTATTTTTGCTCGTTTCTCTAAAAATTGCTGAGCATGTAAAATCTTAGGAAGGGTATGGACAACATTTTAAAAATGCTTATAGAGTTTACAGAATATATTTGATATTTGGGATGTCAATCCAGGGTCATCCCCTGTCTTTCCCTTTCTTTTGTGGGTGCAAGCATGGTATTACTACAGGGTTATATGTAATTCTGCCATTTTATTCATTTGTGGATATTTTGCTTTTCTTTAATTTTTTATAGCTAACCAGTTAACATTCTCTTGGGTAGAACCACAGGACGAAATTTCATTTGTTTTAATTAGTTATATGTTAAAGGTAACTCAGGTGAAAGGTTTCTTGCTACAGACTAATATTTTTGTCTTGACAGATGAAATTGTGAGCCTATGCTCAGAGTTTATGTCAGCCGGGACCGACACTACAGCGACTGCTCTCCAATGGATCATGGCAAACCTTGTAAAACAGCCAGAGAAACAACAAAAGCTCTGGACCGAGATTGAACAGGTGGTGGGCAAAGATAGTGATGAGGTGATGTCTTGAGCCCATATAACTTATAATTTTTGTAGTTTCAGTTGTAAAATTTTTATTGCAGAGCCCAAAAAAAAAATGAAAAGAGTATAAATATGAACCAGCCAAAATGAAACCTGGTCAACTGTTTTAAATGCACGGAACCATATATTGAAAATCCAATTAGTACCAACATGATTATGGGAAAAGAAGACTATATATATATTTTTTTCCAAATTGAGCATTTCTTTAAATATCATGCCGTGTTAAATTTGGGTGTTTATAAACCATAGGTGAAAGAAGAGGATCTGCAAAAGATGGTGTATCTGAAGGCAGTTGTACTAGAAGGTCTTAGGCGGCACCCTCCGGGTCATTTCTTGGTGCACACAGTTTCTGAGGACTTGGAGCTGAATGGGTATTGTATACTTGTGCAAATCAATTTAATTAGCTTACTGCAGTTATGATCTACAGAAATTGTAATCCCTATATATAAGAAAATTTATGTTCATTACCAACACTAGCTGGCACTCTGTAGTGTATATACCCACCTGGTATAGTACACGGTAAATTGAACAAAATTTAGGCAAAAACAAAAAATATTGTGATAATATTAAGCAGCTATTACAGAGGTGCCAGCTATTATGCTTTTCTTGGCATTGAATATTGTTTTACCTCACTTTGGTTTCCAAAAGAAAAGAAAAGGAAACAACATTCAGAAAACAATAGAAAGGCCAGGCAACCTTTAACCTAACTAAAGAAGAGATGAGGTACGAGTTTATACTTGAGCATTACTAGTTCCATTTGTACTTCCATATCAGTGGAATGTTAACCGGCCAATATGAGATATCAAGACCTAGCCATGTTTCTAAGATGGTTATTATGCATATCTATAGGTATCACATTCCGAAGGGTGCCCCGATTAATTTCTTAGTGGCTGAAATAGGTTGCAATGGCTCAACATGGTCTGACCCTTTTGAATTCAAACCTGAGAGGTTTATTGAAGGAGGCGAAGGTGAAGCGATTGACTTAACTGGTACCAAGGAGATAAAAATGATACCATTCGGAGCTGGTCGAAGAATTTGTCCCGGAATGGCACTTGCGTTAATGCATCTAGAATATTTTGTTGCAAATCTGGTGAAGGAGTTTGAATGGAAAGAGTTAGATGAAGAGAAGGTCGATTTGACCGAAAAGCTTTTGTTTACTGTCATAATGAAAAAGCCGCTTAGGGCTCGTATAGTGCCACGCAAGTAAATGTGTTAACTTTGTTTCTTATTACTGGTGCCAACTGCCATGCACCTTATGTATCGTTTGTATATACATGGCAAAATAAATATATGTTTAAATTTTGATTGGATCTTTATTTAGGTATTCTTGGTTAATTAGGAGCTCGTTTGGAATATTGTATAGTGAATTACTCCATTTGCCATCTTAACCATGGTAGAATTCTGGAAATCTTACAATTATTTCCTCTTAGGTTTTGTAACTACTTTCAGAAGCCAAGGAAAACAATGGAGGTTTTGAAATAAGTTATGTTAAATCTCTTGTATTTTCTACTTTATACAAGATCATATAGGTTTCGAAGCAAATTTGGACTTCTTGCATTATATGCTCCTTTTTTCTTTCTTTCTTTTTTTCCCACGGTCGAGCAGAGTATCAGGAATTGGCGAATCCATATCCTCGACGGTACCGTAAAAGATTCCCTTTTACAATTAGCTATTTACGGTTTGAGATTAGCTCTCAGCCGGTTTGGGATTCGGGCTGACTGAGGGGGCAGTATTACTGGGCTTTGAATTCGTGCCAAGTTAAAAAGAACGGTCCAGATCAAGTAATTGTAAAAGATTCCCTATTACGGTACCGTCGGTGATATGAATTCATGAAATGGCTCCTTCAAGTCATGGCATCATGTGACCGCTAGAGGAATTTATTTATTTTTATTAATATTTGAGACATTGTTAACTATAAAGTACCAATATTTAATGTTGCTAAAATATCCATAATAAATAAATAAATAAATTTTACAAAATATGGCTGAATTAAAATATATAAGTTATTAAAAAATAAAATATTAAATTTAAATCATAATTTAAGTAACATGATTTAACTAAACAAAATAATATTTTAAATATAACATGTTTGAACCAAACATAAATAACTTCATTTATCCTCACTTAATAAACAAATTAATTGTGAGTTCGAAATTCGAATAAGTTCTTTATAGATAATTAAATGGAAGTCAATAAACTAAACCTCCATTTTTCTTATCTCAAAAAAAAAAAAATTGATCGCCTTTTACATTTTTCTATACGAGTCTGAATACTCTGAAATAACTTAAATTTTGAGTTTAGAATCAAACCTCAATTTTTTTAATTTATCATCTCAAACTTTCATAATTCGCACTTTTTTTACTACTGTTTGGATCAAAATTCAAAAATGGCCACGTTCGCATAAAAAAATGGTTGACCGAAACAGAACATAAAAAATAATGGATTGATCTGTACACGTGCTAGTTTTAAAATTTTAATCCAAACAATAATGAAGTGCGAATTGTAAAAATTTAAGGTAGTAACTAAAAGAATTTCGGATTGAGATCATCTAATCAGAATCTGAAATTTAAGGTATAAACGATTTAGCAAAATTACAAGGATCATATCCATCGCTCACTGCATGAAACAACAAGGGAAGGTATAAACAGCTAGCTTAGCAAAATTACAATAAAGATCAGATCCATCTCCTCACTGCATGAAACAACAGGGGAAGGTTTCCAAATAAAAATTGTGCAATGATTGCAGATCAAAATTTGAAAGGTTTCGCGCGTAAAATCCTTTGGCGCCGCTAGATGTTAATACTTTTCCGGGAGACGACCAAGACTTGAATTTAATGAGTTAGCAAGAAGTCTTGGCAGTCTGATCAGATTAATTAAATATTTTATTTGAAAAGAAGCGGAATTACTGGAGCAATTTTTTTAAATAGATAAAAATGGGTCAAACATCTCTAGTTCTAACTTGTGATATTTTTAAAATGATATTTTAATAAAGAAAGTTGAAAAAACCCAGGACACTGCATCAGCGTACTTGAGAAGCTTCACAGTTAAGAAATGATGTTTGTGTATCACCAGCTTCACAGTTAAGTAAAAAATTTCCAAATCAATTTGTAAAAAGAGTTTTATTTTTCAGTTGTTTTGGATCATCTGTGCCATCTATTCTGTGAAAGAAAATGATTGGAACCGAAAAAAAATTGCTACAAAATTTTTATAGCAACTAAAAATTAAGAATAATTCGGATCGAAATAATTCTACCAATTTTTTTATGCACCGAAAACTAAGATATTCTTTCTTTTTCACTCTATTATTTTTAATATTTTATACAAATAAAAAATTCTCCGGTTAAAAGTATCATTCCGTTGCATTTTTCTAAAAACCGTCAGTGGTTGCCTAGAACCATTTTTTCCTCGAAAATAATAATAATGATGATAGACATAGACATTTCAACCTTTCATTGTAATAAATATCAATTTGAACCTCCTGCGGTAATATCCACAAAACGAAATGACATCACCACTCGACACTTGTGGGCATTTTTTTTTTTAGTTTCCGTTCATCCACAACAATTTTGCTATACGTACTGGCTGATTTTCTAAAAAAAAAATATTTTTTTTAGGTAGATATCTACCATACCTAACTTGCCAATCGATTCTTCAAAACATTTTGTTGACACTCCTTTTGTCAGCATGTCTGCAAGTTGTTCCTCAGATCTTACGAATGGAAATGAGATTATCTTTTCTTCCAAATTCTGTTTAATGAAATGTCTATCGATCTCTATGTGCTTTGTTCTGTCGTGCTGTACTGGGTTATGCGCTATTGCAATCGCTGATTTGTTATCACAGTAAAGTTGCATACCTTTTTCCGATTTAAACTTCAGCTCGCTCATGAGTTTCCTTAGCCATAGCAGTTCACACAAACCTTTAGACATTCCTCTAAATTCAGCTTCTGCACTTGATAAGGCTACTACATTCTGCTTCTTACTTCTCCAAGTGACGAGGTTCCCTCCCACAAAGGTGAAGTATCCAGATGTCGATTTCCGATCATTTCTATCTCCAGCCCAATCTGCATCTGTATAGCCCCAAATATCCAAGTGTCCATTCTTTCTAAACTGAATACCTTTCCCTGGAGTCTTTTTTAGATATCTCAGTACTCTCATCACATCATCCATATGTTGCTCCTTTGGGTTCTGCATGAATTGACTTACCATACTTACAGCATACGCAATATCAGGTCTGGTATGTGATAAGTAGATAAGTTTTCCTACCAATTTCTGGTACGCTTCCCTGTTAACAACTGGGTCATCTGGATTTTCTTCGAATTTCAAGTTTTGGACAATAGGTGTATCAGCTGGCTTACAGTTTAGCATCCCCACTTCTGCAAGCAAATCAAGGGTATACTTCCGTTGTGATAGAGATATACCTTCTTTTGAGCGTAGCACCTCTATTCCCAAGAAGTATTTTAAGCCACCCAAATTTTTCATCTCAAACTCTTGCGATAATTTCTGCTCTAGCCACTCTATCTCCTCACTATCGTCCCCTGTAATTATCATGTCATCAACATAGATAATTGATCAGAGTCAAAATGATGATGATTTACGTAGGGTTTTGGCTTAGGTTTTACATATTTTCTCACACTTATGTTTAATTAATTAGAGAAAAAGGCTACTGTCACCCTTCTTTATGTTTTATTGCAGAAAACAGGTTTTGGGACAATCTTACATCAAATGAAGCTAAAATCAGGTCAATCGGATCAGCGACGCTTATCGACCAAGTCTTGGTTACGACCCGTATTGCCTAATACGGACCAGGCATAGCACAGACCCAGAAGATAGCGCTGGAAGTTAAACTATAACTGTCAAGGTCTCATTACGGACCGTATCACCTTGATACGGTCCGTAACCGAAGGCGCCTCTTGAGAAATAACTACCACGTTTTCTGAAAACTGCTGCGCAGTGTTTCTTATTTTGACCATATCTCTCTCATACGAAGTCGGTTTTGAGTGTTCTATATATTTCTGGAAAGGTAAGAGAAATATCTAGAACTTTGCCTCTCTGGAGGAAAGCCAAAATCGAATTAAATCGTGGTCAAAAACGTGGTAGAACGTGGCAGTTATTCTGGACCGCCATGTTCTGAAAACTGCCGCACACGTTTCTTATTTTGATCATATCTCCCTCATCTGAAGTCGGTTTTGGGAGTTCTATATCTTTCTGGAAAGGTAAGAGAAAGATCTAGAACTTTGTCTTCTAGAGGAAAACCAAATTCGAATTGGATCATAATAAAAAACGTGGGAGAACGTGGGGTTGGGAAATAACTGCCGACAGCTGTTTCCAGATTGATTTCTTAGCCCCTACTCAACCTCTACACGTCCCTACACTCCTATATAAGGCCCCTGGGCAGAAGAATACATCATCTTTGTAATTAGGGTTAGATTTGATTAAAGAGAGAAGAGAGGAGTGATTGTAACCATGTCGTTCCGCGGCTAAGTTCTTTTTCTTAGGGCTAGGCAGTAAACCTTGTTACTCTTGATGTTTTGATATATATATTTCTGTTGTTTATGATTCCTTGTTGTTGTATCGAATATGCTTTTGTGATTTACTATCTCTTCATCTAATTTCAATGATCTAGTTTGAGTTCATTAGGGTAGTGACAGTGCTTTAATAACTCTTTAAACTATTTGGATGAATTAGCCTCGTTGAGATCTATTAGGTTTATGTGAAGAAAACCTTCGCGGGGAAACCATAAACCAGAACAACAAAATGCATGACCAAATTCCATCATTTGCGTAAGGTAAATCGCAGTGATCTGTGTAGTAATTTGGGAGATAAGAGACCCGATAGTTGCGTAAGGTAAATCGCATTGTCCTGAGTAGAGTCTCGATGAAAGATCTGTCATTCTGGCGTAACATAAATCGCAGTGACCTATGTAGTTATCTTTCATAAAACAACAACAGGAAATCAGATGCAACAGGAATATATTGTCAAGGCGGATTGAGTGGCAGTGGTGTGCCGAAACCCTAGGAATTCTCATCTCTATCTTTATTTTAATTACTTTTAATTGTTTCCTAATTTACATTGATCAACAAACATCTCTCAAATTTCAGATTTCGTCTAGCCTTTCGAAAGGTTGTGATTCGATCGCTCGAAGCACTGAACCAATATTCCCTGTGGATCGACCTCGCATATACTACTCGATAAGGATTGTGCGCTTGCAGTCCGAACCGATAGCATTTACGAGTTTATAAATATTAAAAGAAACATTGCTCTCTTTTGAGTGATCAATAATTAGAATGGTTACCTTGCCTTGACGATGCTTGTAGAACAGAGTATGGTCAGAATCACTTTGACTGTAGTTGTAGGCTTTCATGGCTTTGCAAAACCGCCCAAACCACGCTCGGGGAGATTGTTTTAATCCATACAAACTCCTTTTTAGCTTACACACCAACTTCTCTTGCTCTTGGTGAGTGTATCCTGGCGGAATGTCCATATAGATCTCCTCTTCCAGATCGCCATGCAAAAACGCATTTTTCACATCAAACTAGTGTAAAGGCCAGTCCAGATTTGCTGCAAAAGACAATAAGACTCGAACTGTGTTAAGTTTAGCAACTGGAGAAAAAGTTTCTTGGAAATCAATTCCATATGTCTGGGTGTACCCTTTGGCTACAAGCCGGGCCTTATACCTGTCAACTTTACCTGTGGCATCATATTTTACTGAGAACACCCATTTGCATCCAACTGTTTTCTTGCCACTTGGCAATGTCACCAACTTCCATGTTTTTGTGGTCTCCAAAGCTTTCATTTCTAGTTCCATTGCTTCAACCCACTTAGGATCGAGCACTGCCTCTGTTACATTGGTGGGTACTCGAATCTTTGATAATTCCTCAGTAAAATTTCTCACCATGTTGGACAACCCGACTGTACTAGTGTAATTGGATATGGCATATCCTTCTTGGCTATCACCATCTGTTCTATATCGTTTTGGTAGTACATTTCGGGTGGTTCGCATAGGGTACCGTCTAATAGGATTAGGATTTAGGGAACTTACCTCAGGGACATCCTCTGGAGAACTGGAGCGTGGTATTTCTTCCTCCTCATCGGACTGTATCACTTCATCTTTCGATCGGCCGTCCTCAGGTCCTAGGACATGGTCTGTGTCACCCTCTGCACGGTCCGTGTCATCTTCTGATCGGTCATTTTCTTCTTCTGTACGGTCCCTGTCTTCTTCTGTACGGACCGGATCACCATCTGTTCGGTCCGTGTCAGTCTGTGTTCGGTCCGTATGGCTGTCCACACGGTCCGTGTTATCATGTGCGGTTTCCCACCAAATTGCTGGATTTTCTTCCTGAACTGATCCCTGCTGGTTCCGAAAATAGGACTCACTTTCCCAAAAAGTCACATCCATTGTCACATAGGTCTTTCCAGTTTCCAAATCAACACATTTGTATCCTTTTTGGTGATTTCCATACCCGACAAACATGCACCTAATTGCGCAAGGGTCTAACTTGGTTCTTTTCTCCCTTGGAACATGGACATATGCTACACACCCAAACACTTTAGGTGCCAGATTTAGAGCGGAGGGAATTTGCACAAAAGAGGAAAGTTTTTGTAAAGGAGTAAGGAATTTTAGTGTACTAGATGGCATTCGGTTCATAAGATACACAGCGGTAGATATGGCATGATTTCAGAAATTCTGGGGTATATTATTTTCAAATAACAGAGATCTAGCAATTTCCAAAATATGGCGATTTTTCCTTTCTGCCACACCATTTTGTTGAGGGGTACCGACACAAGAAGTTTCATGTATAATACCATTAGTTTTGAAAAAATTTCCCAAGAAGGTATTTACATACTCCCCCCATTGTCACTCCTAAGAATTTTAATCGTCTTTCCAAATTGTCTCTGAATTAGGTTTGAAAAATCCACAAAACAGTTTGCAACTTCACTTTTATGTTTCAAGAGGTATAACCATGTCATTCTAGTACTATCATCAGTAAAAAGAACAAACCACTTTTCCCCGTCTACAGAATTAACTGGGGCAGGGCCCCACACACCAGAATGGACCAAATTAACAAATTCCAAATCTTTATAACAAACACTAGGATAAGAAGTTCTGTGACTTTTACTTCGAATACAAGTTTCACATTGAATTTCAAAGTTTGATACACCAACCCATAAAGAAGGAAAGATCTTTTTCATATACCCAACAGACGGGTGTCCTAACCTCTTATGCCACAACAGAATATTGTCTCCTTGAATGCTTCTATTCGCGAGACACGTAGAACCAGTACTCAAGTCTTCGAGGTGATACAGTCCATTGCGCTTAATACCACGCCCAAGTATCTCCTTCGTTAGGATGTCCTGAAAAATACAAAAATTTGGATACATTAAAACTGCACAATTTAGGTCTTCAGCTAATCGGCCCACTGATATAAGCTTTGTGGTCAAAGATGGTACGAGTAGAGTGTCTTTCAAACACAAAGATTCAGACACATTTACAGTTCCTGATCCTATAACCGGTGAGGGAACTCCGTTTGCATTCACGATTTCTTTCCGGTTAGATTCCCCAATTCTATCAAGATCTGATTTTTCATAAGTCTTGTGGTCGGTTGCCCCTGAATCTATCACCCATTTGTCTAAATTCTGTGTAATAAAGACTTTACCTTTGCCAGTCGAACTTTCTGTACCTTCGACATGAGTTGCGAGTGTCAGAGTTGCTTGACCTGTACCGGCTTCTGCACGGTCCGTATGCACATTTGCACGGTCCGTGCGTCCTGCCAAGTGAACCTGTCCCTTCTTGTTCCCTGCTGCCTTTTTCTCTTTCAAGTCCTGCCACCAATCTGGGTACCCATGCAGTTGGAAACATGTTTCTCTGGTGTGCCTCAGATTGTTGCAGTGAGTACACCATTTTCCCTGTTTTGTTCCAGATTTAAGAGAGAGTGATACCTCTGGTGCACGGTCCGTGTACCGACCTGCACGGTCCGCACCCTTCATCGCCATGACTGCAGGGTTGAAGGTGTTGTCGCTGCCGCACATCACTTTCTGCCTCATCTCCTTCTGGGTGGTGAGAAGTTCCTTCAGCGCTTGAAGAAGTGTCATGTCTGCGCTGTGGTCTTGGTCCTTCCCACCTCCTGTCTTAGAGATGTCTTCCATTGCTGGTCTTTAGATCTAGACCCGCTCTGATACCATGTAAAAATCAACCTGCGGAATTCTTATAAGGACCGTGTATCACTGGATACGGTCCGTACACGAGTAAACATACACACAAACAGAGAAAGAGAAGAACACAGTATTTAACGAGGTTCGGCACCAACTTGGTGCCTACGTCCTCCACACTCACACACACATTTTTTTATTTCTTTTTGAATGAATTGTTACAAAGGAGGTAGAAGGAAATATATAGATAGATGCTACTTAAATTACTTACTATCTTTTTTCTTATTTTCTTCTATATCTGATACAATCATAATCTTCTAAATGAGAAACAAATTAACTAAGAAAAACAGGAAAGAAATAAAAGGACCAGCTGCCACCTTCCTATTCTGTCTGGCGGTGCGCTACACGGTCCGTATACAATTATACACGGACCGTGTATATCTGTTTCAACAAGCAAAACAGTTGACCAACTTTAAAAACGGACTATATTTGCTATACCGTACTAATTGAAAATCACCCATGACGCAAACTTAAAACAGTTGACCAGGTTTCATTTTAGAAAAAGACAAAAGGACTAACTTTTTTAGTCTAGTGTTGTAAGAGGAGTATAATGAATCAAATTTTCGGTGCACCTAAGAATGTATCGAAAATTTAATCATGTACTTTCTAAATTTGAAAAGGAAAAAAAATATCATCCACTTTCATTTAAAAAGAAAACTATTTTTTATTTTCTAAAAAAAAATCCAAGTCACTGTATGGAGCTACTTTTGGAGGTACTCTGAGCAGTACCCATAGCATTCAAATCCTCCCGAAAGCAACGGCCATAACATTTAACATTTAACGCCATGCCCTTGCGTCTTCTGTCTTCCCTTCTTTATATGTATGTATCTTATTTGTTTGATTTCTTTGATTTCAGCCTACTTAGATTTTTCCCTTTCCACACTCGATCTCACACTGTTAGTTACGAATTCGTATCCTCTGCATTAACTCAAAAGGGAATCTTTTAAGTTAATGAATTTCGACCATCCGATCAGTCTCAAGATTCGTGCGGACTAGATCCGCACGAAAATTGAAAATCCTCCTAAGTTATAGTCAGAAGCCGAGGATTCATTAACTCAAAAATTCCTTTTTGAGTTAATGCAGAGGATACGCGTTCGTTAGTTACCCCTTCTCCAGTTCCAGGCCTTCTCGCTTACCGTTCTCTCAGTTCAGCATCTGTTTATAAGGAGGAGGATAAGAAAAATTAAGGACAAAATTAAAAAGGAAAAAATAAGGAGAAGTATCAATGGAGAATTTGCTCTTCTACCTCTTCACCCTCGCCGTTACTCTCTCTCTTACCATCCTGCTCTTCTCCCAAATCTCTCACCGCCGCAAGGGGCCTCCTCTCCCCCCGGGACCACTCGCCCCTCTCCTTCCTCTGCTGCGCTCCTCATTCGAAATCGAGTCCTTTCTTCGCGGCCTTTTCCAGAAATATGGACCTATCGTCTCTGTCAATATAGCATCTCGTCCGGCCATCTTCATTTCTGATAGCACTTGGGCCCACCAAGCGTTGATTCAGCACGGCGCCACCTTTGCCGAACGTCCCACTGACAGTGAAGCAGCTCATATTCTCAACTCCGGCGAGAGGAGTATCAGCTCAGCCAAGTACGGTCCCGTCTGGCGTGCACTGAGGCGAAATCTAATGGCCGAGATTTTGCAACAATCTCGTGTTCAAATGTTTGCCCCAGCCAGGAAATGGATGCTGTCAATTTTGATCGACCAGCTGAAGGTGCAGATGGAGAGGGATGGAAGTGTAGTGGCCATGGAGAGTTTCCAGTTTGCCATGTTTTGCTTGCTGGTGCTCATGTGCTTTGGGGAGAAGTTGGATGAGGCAAAAATTAGAGAAATTGAGGAGATTCAGAAGCAATTAATGACTTATTCCGTTAAAATACAGGTATCATTAAAATACAAGTGTGCTAGTAGGTATAGGTACAGAACGGATCTTGATCTCCAATTCCACTGTTGCACAACTATGCATGTCTATTTGAACTGCCTGATTTGAATTGAACGCGCCAGATATTGCGGTGGCCGTTTTTTTTTTTTTTTTTGGGGGGGGGGGGGGGGGGTGTGTGTGTTCTGGAATCCATGCAAATTCAAATTGGGCGGCTAAGATCACATCCATAGTTGCTCAAAAACTCTGGCAGAAGAATAGGAGTCGGTACAGGCCTCAACTTGTTACAGAACAAACCAGTACTTAGTACTGACCAGTGATCTTTGCAATTTTTTGTTGCTGTGAATTTCACCCAGCAAATATTTTGCAACTGACAGACAAAAGTTGGTTGGCTGTAAACAATATTCAATTAAGAACCCCTAATATCACATAAGTACATATTAATACTAAAATTCTCGGATGTCAGTAAAATATCAGTTTGTACTTGAAAGAATGCCTCTTAGCCTGTATCAATGAGAGAGTATGATCTCAATGTAGTTAAAATTGTCTTAGTTGGTAAGGTCCATAAGGATATCAACAGAAAGGTCAACTAAACCTCAATAATTGCAAACCTATTTTGTATATCCAGTGCTGCTTCTGTAATCCTATTTTGTTCTAATTTTCTGAAAAGCCTGTAAAATGCTGTCAACTTCTAAGAATTTGTTGAATCATCTGAACTAATATTAGGTCTTCAATGCTTACCCGGCAATAACCAAGATAATATTCAGGAAGAGGTGGAACACGATTTTAGCTTTGCGTAAGAGGCAAGAGGACCTGTTCTTGCCACTTATCAGAGCCCGCAAGGAGAAAAAGGAAGGCAAAGATATCATTTATTCATATGTCGATTCCTTACTTGATTTGAAAATACCAGAGGATGGAGGCAGAAAATTAACTGAAGGTTTCTATTTTTTATTTTTGCTCGCATCTCTAAAATTTGCTGAATATGTGAAATCTTAGGAAGGGGTAGTATGGACAAACTTTTGAAAATGTTTATAGAGTTACCAGGATATATTTGAAATTTTGGATGTCACAGCAGGGAGATTCCCTGTCTTTCCCTGTATTATTACTACAGGGTCATACGTGATTATGCCATTTTATTCATTTGTGGATATTTTGCTTTTCTTTAATTTTTTATAGTTAACCAGTTAACATTCTCTTGGGTAGAACCACAGGACGAAATTTAATTTATTTTAATTAGTTATATGTTAAAAGTAACTCAGGTAAAAAGGTTTCTTGCTACAGACTAATATTTTTGTCTTGACAGGTGAAATTGTGAGTTTATGCTCAGAGTTTCTGACAGGCGGGACCGACACTACAGCGACTGCTCTCCAATGGATCATGGCAAACCTTGTAAAACAGCCAGAGATACAACAGAAGCTCTGGACCGAGATTGAAGAGGTGGTGGGCAAAGATAGTGATGAGGTGATGTCTTTAGCCAATATAACTTATTATGTTTTGTAGTTTCAGTTGTAAAATTTATATTGCAGAGCCCAAAAAAAAAAAATGACAAGAGTATAAATATGAACCAGCCAAAATGAAACCTGGTCAACTGTTTTAAATGCACGGAACCATATATTGAAAAATCCAATTAGTACCAACATGATTATGGGAAAAGAAGACTATATATATATATATAGAGATGAGCTATGCTGAGCTATAGAGTAAAATGAATTTTTACTCTATGTTTCTAGTTCGTTGGATACGCTTAAAAAATCGTGCAGATCTCATCTGTGATGAGCAAATTTTTGCGCTGAAACGCTTCTCCATTTGAATGGAGGCGTCCAGTCCGTCTCCTCCAAGTGAATTTTTTTTATTTCGCTCCCAGCTCCCTCCCTGACCCTTACGCGAAACAGAAAGAGAAACGGGAAAAACCCTAAATCGCCTCCTCTCTACAGCGATCCCCTCCTCCGACCTGCCCTCCGATTCCCGCCCATCTCTCCTCTATCGCACTCAGAATCTCGGCTCAGAATCTCCTCCGATTCTTGCACTGACCTCCCAGCTCAGTATCAATGGTGAATCGTTGGTGAGAATTGTGAATCCAAAAATTTAATTGTTGTGAATGATAGCTTGGAGCGCATTTTTCCTGTGCTTAATTTCTCTCTTTGATTGTTAAAATTTTGTGAAATGTTAAATTGTTGAAATGGTTTGCTAAGTCATAAACCCTGATAGATTTAAGTCATAGAAAATTTTGTGATGATCTTAACCATATTTTTTCTCTCTTTTGACAGAAAATTCATAAACCATGATAGAACTAAGTAACTAATTCATTTGGTACCGTACAGAACAAAAACCTGCAGCGGTTTCTATACCAAACAAAATTGGGATTAAAAGATAGGTTAAGATATGTGGGATAAGCAATTCAATGGTGAGATACTGAGATGATTTCTACAGTAATGAGCTTAGTGTCAGCAGTTGAGGAGTTAGGATTATAGGGCTCTGGAGTTGTTACCATGTGGCCTCCGCAAATTTCGAGCTGCTGGTACTGTTGGTACACCCAAGAGTTGCTGGCACACCCCCGCATGAGGAACCCAGAAGAGATATGTGGCAACAAAATTCTAATTGATGGATTAGGATAATTATGTTAATAAGTTTATTTGAATTGTATAATTGTATGTAAGTAGGAGGTGACTTTTGTAAATATTTTTATTAATCAATGAATTGTCAGGGGCTAAAAGTCAATGAATCATATATTGCTTTGTTATGTTGTGTTGGAAATTTATGTTGGAAATCATATGCCTATGTATTGGTTTTGCAATATTTGAACAATAAAAATGTGTATGTATTGTTTTTTTTTGTTATGTTGCCAAGGAACAATTGGATGTAATGATGTACTCTATCTCTTAATTTTCAATGCATGCCTAAGGGAATTTTCAATCATGTTGCAAAATCTGACAAGGAATTTGGCTCTGATGTAAGCATTTTGATACTAATATGCTGATAGAACAAAATAAAAGCAAAGTAAAATTATGTCTCTTAATAAGCATGTAGAAATTGTCTCTTAATATTCAACCTAAGAGGAGTGAGCATCATCATTCAAAGAACAAAATAAAAAGAAGCAAAGTAAAATTAAACATTCAACTACAAAGTCATACAACATTTTCATATAAATAAAAGCATCAACTACAAAGTCATTACATCAAAAACTAACATCACCTAGCTAAAGTCATTACAATTACATTCATTATATGTCATTACATGCATTATATTTACATGTAGCATTAGAGAATTACTAATAGGAGAAAAAATGTCTTTAATTTCATGTTACAAAATGAAAATAAAAAATAAGAGTGCTACAACACCTTGTTACAAAATGAAAATAAAAAACTGGAATCATGCCAGACAATTATCCATATAGCACCTTGTCAATATCAACTTCTTGTATTACGACATTCAAAACCTCATAATTCAGTACGGCCTGAATCATCTGCTAAAGCCGGCCTGTCGGATGCCAAGATCAAGTCTTCCATCTCATCTCATTTGATCATCTTTGAAAGATTATAAAAAAGAAGAAAAAACAAATAATACAAGCATATTACCCTTAATTGAATAACTGAAAGATTTTAATTTTTTAACTTACACAGATAATTTTTGTTGTTATTACTTTTAATCAGAACTGAGGCATGATTAGTACCAGTAACCTATGGAATCAGAACCAAGCGGCATGATTAGTATTTTGGTTCTAAAACCCAAAACTGAGATTAAATCGCAATAACTTCTAATCTAAGGACCTAAGGTCAGGACCTAAGTCAGAAATTGGTTTAGACAATATATTAATCAAGCATAACAATCACCAAACCAACACAATCAATTTTTAGTGTTTAACCGATATATCAACAATTCAAAGCACCCGATCCTCATACCATACTCAATTCACATAATCAGAAAAATTAAGGAGCTCGAAGGCTCATCAACAGAAAGAAAACCACAAGGACTTTTCAACAATACACAAGTCCCGGGGCTGGTTCGACATCGAAATTCACAAGTTAAAGAGTCACAAGGCTCAGCCCACATTCAACCGAGAAAAGAATAACAACATTTATCATTTATACTGCAACTAATAACATATGGTACAGTGTCTGACAACTGGATTTACTTGTGATTTTCAGAGAGGCATATGAAGACCTAATTACTATTTATTGCTATCAATTCCTTTAGCATTCTTTCAATTTCTAAATTTCAGTACAACAGGAATCATATGCTACATTGTTTGACAATGGCCAAATCAGAAATTCCCCACAGTTCCCCACAATTTCAATTTTCCCCTTTCTTCAAAAATATATAGTAAGTTGTCTAAAATTGGAGAGAGAGAGATAGACCTGGTTGTACTCTCGAGATCGAGACAGAGAGACATGTTCGCCCGACGCCACAAGAAGGGTCAAAGGGTGAAGGGAAGCTTCTAGGTTTAGAGTTCGAGAGTGCCTGTGCAAGATCTCGAGTCCTATGCGAGACAGGAGAGAGCAGCGGAAAGGGGTGGTCAGCAAGAGAGGGAGCGAGAGGGGACTGGGTTAGGGTTTTTCTGTTTTCCAGGAATCGTGGAGTGGGGGAAGCGCTGAGAGAGATGGGGACGGGCTGGAGGGAAAAACTGGACGCCTCCAGCCACTGGACGCTAATTCCAGCGAAAAAAATTGTTCATCAGCGATGTGATCCGCACGAGTTTTTAAACGTATCCAACGATTCAGAAACATAGAGTAAAAATCTGTTTTACTCTATAGCTCAGCATAGCTCATCTCTATATATATATATATATATATAGAGTGAGGCTATGGTGCTATGCATAGCACGGATGGCTAGTGTACTACGGCTCAATATGGTACTTTTTAAAATCCTAACGGTCGATCCGAACCATTCAATGTGATAATCATATGAATATGTACTTGCAAACTAAATTTTATATTTTTTCGAATTTTTTTACTATTTTTTTAGATATGTAGAATTTCGATGGTCCAGAATTTTCAGAAAACACTGATTTTTCTACCTATCTAAAAAAATAGTAAAAAAATTCAAAAAAATATAAAATTTAGTTTGCAAGTACATATTCATATGGATATCACATTGAACGGTTCGGATCGACCGTTAGGATTTTAAAAAGTACCATATTGAGCCGTAGTACACTAGCCATTGGTGCTATGCATAGCACCATAGCCTCACTCATATATATATATAGAGTCCGGCTAAATTGCTGCCGGCAGTATTCTGGACAGCTGCTGCCGGGGGCATTTCGGTCATTTCCGGTGTTCAAACAACAAATATTTTTATACAGATATTCAATATATATTAAAATCTACTTGGAGACCAAATTTTACATTTTTTGGAATTTTTTAGCTATTTATTAGGCCACTTTGAAATTGGCTGATCCGGGTGAACAGTGCACATAATTCTGGACCATGTGATCTGGAATTTTCAAAGTGGCTTAATAAATAGTAAAAAAATTCCAAAAAATGTAAAATTTGGTCTCCAAGTAGATTTTAATATTTAGAACACGTTGAGCGGTTCGGATTTGTTGTTTGAACACCGGAAATGACCGAAATGCCCCCGGAAGCAGCTGTCCAGAATGCTGCCGGCAGCAATTTAGCCGGACTATATATATATATATATATATATATTTTTTTTTTTTTCAAATTTACCATTTCGTTCAATATCCAGCTGGGTTAAATTTGGATGTTTTACAAACCATAGGTGAAAGAAGAGGATCTGCAAAAGATGGTGTATTTGAAGGCAGTTGTATTAGAAGGTCTGAGGCGGCACCCTCCGGGTCATTTCTTGTTGCCTCACACAGTTTCTGAGGACTTGGATCTGAATGGGTACGTAGTGTATACTTGTGCGAATATATTTAGTTAGCTTACTATACAGTTATGATCTATATGCAAGAATTTTTATGTTTATTATCAAGACTAGCTGGCACTCTATAGCTAGTGCACCCACCTGGTATGGTACCCAGTAAATTGAACAAATTTTAGGCAAAAACAAAAAATATTGTGATAATATTAAGCAGCTATTACAGAGGTGCCAACTATTATGCTTTTCTTGGCATTGAATATTGTTTTACCTCACTTTGGTTTCCAAAAGAAAAGAAAAGGAAACAACATTCAGAAAACAATAGAAAGGCCAGGCAACCTTTAACCTAATTAAAGAAGAGATGAGGTACAAGTTTGTACTTGAGCATTAACAGTTCAATTTGTAATTTTATATCAGTGTAATGTTAACCTGCCAATATGAGATATCAAGACCTAGCATGTCACTAAGCAAGTTATCATATCTATAGGTATCACATTCCGAAGAGTGCTTCGATTAATTTCGCAGTGGCTGAAATAGGTTGCAATGGCTCAACATGGTCTGATCCTTTTGAATTCAAACCTGAGAGGTTCATTGAAGGAGGCGAAGGTGAAGCGATTGACTTAACCGGTACCAAGGAGATAAAAATGATGCCATTCGGAGCTGGTCGAAGAATTTGTCCCGGAATGGCACTTGCGTTAATGCATCTAGAATATTGTGTTGCAAATCTGGTGAAGGAGTTTGAATGGAAAGAGTTAGATGAAGAGAAGGTCGATTTGACCGAAAAGCCTGAGTTTACTGTCATAATGAAAAAGCCGCTTAGGGCTCGTATAGTGCCATGCAAGTAAATGTGTAACTTTGTTTCTTATTACTGGTGCCAACTGCCATGCACCTTATGTATCGTTTGTATATACATGGCAAAATAAATATATGTTTAAATTTTGATTGGATCTTTATTTAGGTTTTCTTGGTTAATTAGGAGCTCGTTTGGAATATTGTATAGTGAATTACTCCATTTGCCATCTTGACCATGGTAGAATTCTGGTAATCTTACAATTATTTCCTCTTAGGTTTCAGGAAAGAGAACGGAGTAGGTCCGATGCCCATCGGACCTACTTTTAGGTTCAACGAGCACGATGACCGTCTGATCTAATTTAAGATTTGCGCGCACGAACATTGAAACAAACTTGCACGAATTTTAAAGCATTCCGCACGAATCTTAAAGCAAATTAACGGTGATTAAACCCATCGAACTAGAGTAGGTCCTTCAAGTGTTCAGGAAATGGCTCCTTCAAGTCATGGCATCATGTGACCGCTAGAGGAATTTATTTATTTTTATTAATATTTGAGACATTGTTAACTATAAAGTCCAATCATTTAATATTGCTAAAATATCCATAATAAATAAATAAATAAATTTTACAAAATATGGCTGAATTAAAAATAAAATAAGTTATTAAAAAATAAAATATTAAATTTAAATAATAATTTAAGTAACATGATTTAACTAAACAAAATAATATTTTAAATATAACATATTTGAACCAAACATAAATAACTTAATTTATCCTCACTTAATAAACAAATTAATCGTGAGTTTGAAATTCGAATAAGTTCTTTATAGATAATTAAATGGAAGTCAATAAACTAAACCTCCATTTTTCTTATCTCAAAAAAAAAGTTAATCTCCTTTTACATTTTTCTATACGAGTCTGAATACTCTGAAATAACTTAAATTTTGAGTTTAGATTCAGACTCCAATTTTTTTAATTTATCATCTCAAACTTCCATAATTCGCACTTTCCTACTATTTGAATCAAAATTCAAAAATTGCCACGTGCGCATAAAAAAATAGTTGACTGAAACAGAACATAAAAAATAATGGATTGAATATGTACACATGCAAGTTTTAAAATTTTAATCCAAACAATAATAAAGTGCGAATTATAAAAATTTAAGGTAGTAACTAAAAGAATTTCGGATTTAGATCATCTAATCAGAATCTGAAATTTAAGGTATAAACGGTTTAGCAAAATTACAAGGATCAGATCCATGGCTCACTGCATGAAACAACAAGGGAAGGTATAAACAGCTTAGCAAAATTACAATAAGGATCAGATCCATCTCCTCACGGCATGAAACAACAGGGGAAGGTTTCCAAATATGAAAGGTTTCGCGCGTAAAATCCTTTGGCGCCGCCAGATGTTAATACTTTTCCGGGAGACGACCAAGACTTGAATTTAATGATTATAATGATTATCTTTTTCAAAATTTTAATATCCAATTTTAAACTTAAATATCAAATTATGTCCTATATCAATTTTCTACACACAATAAATAACAAATCTATTTTTCTACCCACCCTCATATGCAGTATGTTATATTTCATATTCTTCCTTCTCCAACATCTCTTTTATTGGTTGTATATATAAAAAAAAAATTGCAACTTGGATAGGAAAACTAGTACTTTTTGACTAACTTATGATATTTTAATAAAGAAAGTTAAAAAAAAAAACCAGGACACTGCATCAGCGTACTCGAGAAGTTTCACAGTTAAGAAATGATATTTGTGTATCACCAGCTCGGCTTGCTGCAGTTAGGGCTGCCAAAAAGCTCGTAGTTCGTGATTCGATTGACTTCGATTTGAAAAAAAAATCGTAATTAACTTGTTCGATTGAAGTTTGTTCTGAACAAATCAAACCAGTTTGATTCGAATCTTATTCAAATTCAAACTGGATATGGTTCGTTAGAAATTGGTTCGCAAACTATTTAGGTTCGAATCTCAAATTAACATGTACAGTTCAAATTAGAGCAACGCAGTGCAAAATCAAGGTTTCATTTCAAATAGGTACAAATAGGTATTTAATATGATCATATAAGATCCAATGCAATGCTTTTTTTTTATGGTACAGATATATTGATACTAAAAAAGATTATTTACAAAACCAAATTATAAAACATCAAAATCTCTAAAAATACAAAGTTATTCAACTCGTAAAAATAGCCAATCCAATGCAATGCTTAGTTTAAGCTATCTAATTTTAAAAAAAATAACTAACGGCATTAGGGCTGCCAAAAAAACTTGTAGTTCGTGATTCGATTGACTTCAATTCAGAAAAAAATCGCAATTAACTCGTTCAATTGAAGTTCGTTATGAAATAAATCAAACCAGTTCGGTTCGAATTTTATTCAAACTTAAACTCAAACTAGAGTAAGTTTGATTTGGTTTGATTCGTTTGCAGCCCTAGCTGCAGTACGTGTTTGAAGATAATCCGGTTACAGGAGAACCTCTCCTCACTGCATGAAACAACAAGGGAAGGTATAAACAGTTTAGCAAAATTACAATAAGGATCAGATCCATCTCCTCACTGCATGAAACAACAGGGGAAGGTTTCCAAATAAAAATTGTGCAATGATTGCAGATGCAAATATGAAAGGTTTCGCGCGCAAAATCTTTTGGCGCCGCCAGATGTTAATACTTTTCCGGAGGACGACCAAGACTTGAATTTAATCAGTTAGCAAGAATTCTTGGCAGTCTGATCAGATTAATTAAATATTTTATTTGAAAACAAGCGGAATTACTGAAGCAATTTTTTTTAAATAGATAAAAATAATTCATAATAGAAAAATACTTGAGTGTGCATATGTGCTTTTTAAAAAAAATTATTTGACAAGAACACATTTTCTTAAGTGGTTGAAATGTCTTTAACCTTTTATAATGATTATCTTTTTCAAAATTTTAATATCCAATTTTAAACTTAAATATCAAATTATGTCCTATATCAATTTTCTACACACAATAAATAACAAATCTATTTTTCTACCCACCCTCATATGCAGTATGTTATATTTCATATTCTTCCTTCTCCAACATCTCTTTTATTGGTTGTATATATAAAAAAAAAATTGCAACTTGGATAGGAAAACTAGTACTTTTTGACTAACTTATGATATTTTAATAAAGAAAGTTAAAAAAAAACCCAGGACACTGCATCAGCGTACTTGAGAAGCTTCACAGTTAAGAAATGATATTTGTGTATCACCAGCTTGGCCTGCTGCAGTTAGGGCTGCCAAAAAGCTCGTAGTTCGTGATTCGATTGACTTCGATTTGAAAAAAAAATCGTAATTAACTTGTTCGATTGAAGTTTGTTCTGAACAAATCAAACCAGTTTGATTCGAATCTTATTCAAATTCAAACTGGATATGGTTCGTTAGAAATTGGTTCGCAAACTATTTAGGTTCGAATCTCAAATTAACATGTACAGTTCAAATTAGAGCAACGCAGTGCAAAATCAAGGTTTCATTTCAAATAGGTACAAATAGGTATTTAATATGATCATATAAGATCCAATGCAATGCTTTTTTTTTATGGTACAGATATATTGATACTAAAAAAGATTATTTACAAAACCAAATTATAAAACATCAAAATCTCTAAAAATACAAAGTTATTCAACTCGTAAAAATAGCCAATCCAATGCAATGCTTAGTTTAAGCTATCTAATTTTAAAAAAAATAACTAACGGCATTAGGGCTGCCAAAAAAACTTGTAGTTCGTGATTCGATTGACTTCAATTCAGAAAAAAAAAGCAATTAACTCGTTCAATTGAAGTTCGTTATGAAATAAATCAAACCAGTTCGGTTCGAATTTTATTCAAACTTAAACTCAAACTAGAGTAAGTTTGATTTGGTTTGATTTGGTTTGATTCGTTTGCAGCCCTAGCTGCAGTACGTGTTTGAAGATAATCCGGTTAAAGGAGAACCTTTTATTTTTAGAAAATATTATAAAATATAGAGGTAAAATGAAAGAGTACAGAACGTTAATTAAAAAGAAAACTGAG
Organism: Carex littledalei; assembly: GCA_011114355.1. NCBI lineage: Eukaryota > Viridiplantae > Streptophyta > Magnoliopsida > Poales > Cyperaceae > Carex > Carex littledalei. The sequence continues at coordinate 8,699,851 of CM022099.1, read as the reverse complement.
AACCAAGTGTCAAATAATGTTTTTTTTGTGTAAGAGGTTGAATGTTCAAAATTTTAATGAAACATCATTGTAGATATTAAATAGTTGAGTGACATAATTTTCAATTTTTATTAAAAAAGATTAGTAAGAAAATTTCCAATTCAATTTTAAAGGAGATTTATTTTTCAGTTGTTTTGGATCATCTGCCATTTATTCTGTGAAAAAAAAAAGGATTGGAACCGGAAAAAAGTTGCTACAAAATTTTTATAGCAACTAAAAACTAAGAATAATTTGAATCGAAATAATTCTCCATAGGCACCGTATTGATTTTGGCCCAGATAAAATTAATCTGAGCCGTCGGTTTCAATTTGCTTGAGTCAGGTACGTGGGAGGATACGGATCCAGCTATGAAAGGTTTGCGCGTAAAATCCTTTGCTGCCGCCAGACTTGAATTTAATCAGTTAGCAAGAATTCTTGGCAGTCTGATCAGATTAATTAAATATTTTATTTGAAAACAAGCGGAATTACTGGAGCAACTTTTTTAAATAGATAAAAATGGGTCAAACATCTCTAGTTCTAACTTGTGATATTTTTAAAATGATATTTTAATAAAGAAAGTTGAAAAAATCCAGGACACTGCATCAGCGTACTTGAGAAGCTTCACAGTTAAGAAATGATGTTGGTGAAGAAATGATGTTTGTGTATCACCAGCTCGAATCAAGACTCTGCTGCTTTTCTTAGAGAAAAACAAGGTCCTGCTTTTCCGATCTCAACCATTCAAATTCGCTGAAATTTGTGCATGAAAAAGTTTCTTTATAGAGATACGCGAATAAAAAATTGCAACTACTACATGGGTTGGCCCGGTCCGGATTGGACCGGGCGGGTTGTGTCAATACACTACATGCAGTATGTTATATATATTTCATATTCTTCCGTCTCCAACATCTCTTTTATTGGTTGTATAAATAAATAAGGACGGAAAAAAATTATCCGTCATTCTTAAGTTTAGAAATTTGATGTTCCAATTGCTAAAAACTTAATTTCAAAATTAATTATAATTAATTGAAATAAACAAAAAATTGCAACTTGGATAGGAAAACTAGTACTTTTTGACTAACTTGTGATATTTTTAAAATGATATTTTAATAAAGAAAGTTAAAAAAAAAAAAACAGTACACCACATCAGCGTACTTGAGAAGCTTCACAGAAATGATGTTTGTGTATCACCAGCTTCACAGTTAAGTAAAAAATTTCCAAATCAATTTGTAAAGAAGAGTTTTATTTTTCAGTTGTTTTGGATCATCTGTGCCATCTATTCTGTGAAAGAAAAGGATTGGAACCGGAAAAAAGTTGCTACAAAAATTTTATAGCAACTAAAAATTAAGAATAATTCGGATCGAAATAATTCTACCAATTTTTTTATGCATCGAAAACTAAGATATTCTTTCTTTTTTCACTCTATTATTTTTAATATTTTATACAAATAATTAAAAGTATCATTCCGTTGCATTTTTCTAAAAACCGTCAGTGGTTGCCTAGAACCATTTTTTCCTCCAAAATAATAATAATGATGATAGACATAGACATTTCAACCTTTCATTGTTAAGTATTAATTTGAACTTCCTGCCGTAATATCCACAAAACGAAATGACATCTTCACTCGACATTTGTGGCGGCAGATTTTTGCATTTTTTTTTTAAGCTGATATGAGCACCCGCACTCCAGTACCTGTATTGTACCCGCATCTTAACTGTCATATTTCTGACGATCTGTGAGAAATTTTGCGAATATAAAACCACGAACATCTTCTACGTAATTTTTTCTTTCAAATGAGATCCATGATGACGTATTTTTGGGCTCGTCGTCACGCAAGTATTTTTTTACATATGACACTGGATTACATCTGAAAGTATTAATATCAAGTATTGTAAGTATTTATATCTATAAGGTCAATTATTTTTGTTAGAGGAAGGTTGACGCGGAGACTATTAGAGAATGTTGATGGGGGATACGGGGTCCCTACTACTTCATTAGAGGAAAGTTGATGTGGGAACGATTAGGGAACTGAAAAAGGGGATGATCATATCAAGTTACGCATGCAAGTATTTATCTTATTTTGCAAGTATTAATATTTTATGTTAAGTATTTATACCTATGAAGGTTGACGTGGAGACGAATGTGGAGACTGAAAAAAGGGAGACTATATAATTAGTGGGGACTATAGTACTAAATGAAAATAATTTTTCTATTATTGATGCGGTACAATGCGAATACTGGAGTAAAGGGATTGAAATAATTTTTCTTTTTTTTTAGTTTCCGTTCATCCACAACAATTTTGCTATACGTACTAAATGAAAATCACCCAAGACGCTGCTCTTCCTTTCATTTTAGAAAAAAGTGTCATAATAATTTCATCGTATGAATTGTTACAATATAAAATTGTTTACAAGTTAACGGATGTAGATGAGAACTATTATATAAATGTTCAGCAAAATACAAAAAATATAATAATATGTTTGTTTTGTCCATTGGAAATGCAATTGTAAAAAATATTTCTAAATTAATTTTGTATTTTTATTTTTGAAGAAAGTTTACTTATGCCTCTCAAATTATTAGACTTCTTCCAATTCCTATACTATTTTAGTGTATTAATAATTAATGATTTTGATAGACACATGAGATGACATTCTATTTCCGTACTTGGTAATGAATTTGATGACAAGAAGGTGATGTTGCTTTTTAACTTTTTGATAAAATGATACACATCATTTGTTTAGATGAAAAATATATTTTGATTGGAATCAAGTGTAATAATTCATGGTTTAATAAAATGAAATGGAAATTATATTTTAGGAGTGTTCTAAATAGTTAGCTATAACTGTGCTATAGCTTTTTCGGACCATAAAAGCTACGCTATGGAATAAAAGTTCGCTAATTCAGCTACGACCGCTATAGCTATAACAACTTACCGCTATTATCGTTACGCTATGCTATATGAGCTTCTTTTTTTTATTTTTTGCAATTTGCATGAGCTTCTGTGCTTATGTTCCTATTTGTGATGCTACATGGTCCACTATGTTAGGTATGCTAAACCAAACTCTGCGCTTCTGTTTCTATTTGTGATTTAGTCTATCTTTTTATATCGAAAAATATTCAAATATTAATTATTCCTTTTTCTTTCTCTTCGTCTAGTATTCACTTGTAAAATTATTACCCTTTGTTTCAATTGTAAGCTAATTTCGATTATTGTAATATGTAAAATAATCAAATAGGTACCGATTTCGTTTCACTTGTAAAATTAATTGTTCTTCGTCTATTATAATCTGTAATACGAGGTATGAACTATTAAAGAATGTTACCTTGTAAATCCTTTTATTTTTCTTATTTGCATGATTGAAAAAAAATATAGACTTAGATTAGTTGTCATTTGATTGTTATCCAATTTCCCAATATTAATAATGTTGATTATTAGTAGAAATATAGAATATTTTTTTAAAATAAAAAAAACGCTATGTACGATAGCTTATGTTATAGTTATGCTATTCGTAATAGTTTTTTTTTTAAACCTCTCCACGACGACGCGATAATCGCTATTCCTAATAGTTTTTTTTTGTGGTGAATTTCGAAATTTCCAAAAACGGTGGTTTTTTGGTTTATTTTTTTTTAAGGTGTGGTATAAATAAAAATTTCGGGTTATAAGAGGAGTATAATGAATCAAATTTTCGGTACACCTAAGAATGTATCGAAAATTTAATCATGTACTTACTAAATTTGAAAAGAAAAAAAAATATCATCCACTTTCATTTAAAAAGAAAACTATTTTTTATTTTCTAAAAAAAATTCCAAGTCACTGTATGGAGCTACTTTTGGAGGTACTCTGAGCAGTACCCATAGCATTCAAATCCTCCCGAAAGCAACGGCCATAACATTTAACATTTAACGCCATGCCCTTGCGTCTTGTTTGTTTGATTTCAGCCTACTTGGATTTTTCCCTTTCCACACTCGATCTCACACTGTTACTTACCCCTTCTCCAGGAGAGCAGTTTGGGTCCGACGGGTTTGGGACCGTCCGATCACCTTCAAGATGCGTGCGCACGAATCTTAAAACAGATCGGACGGTCATCAAGTCCATCGAACTCACTTTGAGTCCGATGGGCATCGGACCCAAATTGACCTCCTTCTGCAGTTCTCCAGGCCTTCTCGCTTACCGTTGACTCTCAGTTCACCATTTGTTTATAAGGAGGAGGATAAGAAAAATTAAGGACAAAATTAAAAAGGAAAAAGAAAAGTAGAAGTATCAATGGAGAATTTGCTCTTCTACCTCTTCACCCTCGCCGTTACTCTCTCTCTTACCATCCTGCTCTTCTCCCAAATCTCTCACCGCCGCAAGGGGCCTCCTCTCCCCCCGGGACCACTCGCCCCTCTCCTTCCTGTGCGGCCCTCCTCATTCGAGCCCTTTCTTCGCGGCCTTTTCCGGAAATATGGACCTATCGTCTCTGTCAATATAGCATCTCGTCCGGCCATCTTCATTTCTGATAGCACTTGGGCCCACCAAGCGTTGATTCAGCACGGCGCCACCTTTGCCGAACGTCCCACCGCCAATGAAGTAGCTCTTATTCTCAACTCCGGCCAGAGGAGTATCAGCTCAGCCAAGTACGGTCCCGTCTGGCGTGCACTGAGGCGAAATCTAATGGCCGAGATTTTGCAACAATCTCGTGTTCAAATGTTTGCCCCAGCCAGGAAATGGATGCTGTCAATTTTGATCGACCAGCTGAAGGTGCAGATGGAGAGGGATGGAAGTGTAGTGGCCATGGAGAGTTTCCAGTTTGCCATGTTTTGCTTGCTGGTGCTCATGTGCTTTGGGGAGAAGTTGGATGAGGCAAAAATTAGAGAAATTGAGGAGATTCAGAAGCAATTCATGATTTATTTCGTTAAAATACAGGTATCATTAAAATACAAGTGTGCTAGTAGGTATAGGTTATAGAGTCTCCAATTGCCACTGTTGCACAACTATGCATGTCTATTTGAACTGCCTGATTTGAATTGAACGCGCCAGATATTGCGGTGGCTTTTTTTTTTTTTTTTTTTTTGGGGGTGGGGTGGGTGTTCTGGAATCCATGCAAATTCAAATTGGGCGGCTAAGATCACATCCGTAGTTGCAACTGTGGCAGAAGAATGGGAGTCAGTACAGGAACCAACTTGTTACAGAACAAACTGGTACTGAGTACTGACCAGCAATTTTTGGAATTTTTTGTTGTTGTGAATTAGACCCAACAAATATTCCTTATTTGCAAATAAAGCACAATGCTTGCCAATTTTGCAACTAACACACAAAAGTTGGTTGGCTGTCTGCAAACAATATTCAATTAAGATCCCCTAATATCACATAAGTACATATTAATACTAGAATTCTCGGATGTCAGTAAAATATCAGTTTGTACTTGAAAGAACGCCTCTTTGCCTGTAGCAATAAGAGAGTATGATCTCAGTGCGCTCAATTGTCTTATTTGGTACGCTCCATGAGGATATCAATGAAAAGGTCAATAAACTTCAATAATTGCAAAGCTATTTTGTATATCCAGTGTTACTTCTGCAATCCTATTTTGTTCTAATTTTCTGAAAAGCCTGTAAAATGCTGTTAACTTCTAAGAATTTGTTGAATCATCTGAACTAATATTAGGTCTTCAGTGCTTACCCGGCAATAACCAAGATAATATTCAGGAAGAGGTGGAACACGATTTTAGCTTTGCGTAAGAAGCAAGAGGATCTGTTCTTGCCACTTATCAGAGCCCGCAAGGAGAAAAAGGAAGGCCAAGATATCATTTATTCATATGTCGATTCCCTACTTGATTTGAAAATACCAGAGGATGGAGGCAGAAAATTAACTGAAGGTTTTTATTTTTTATTTTTGCTCGCATCTCTAAAATTTGCTGAATATGTGAAATCTTAGGAAGGGGTGGTATGGACAAACTTTTGAAAATGTTTATAGAGTTACCAGGATATATTTGAAATTTTGGATGTCACAGCAGGGAGATTCCCAGTCTTTCCCTGTATTATTATACAGGGTCATATGTGATTATGCCATTTTATTCATTTGTGAAATATTTTGCTTTTCTTTAATTTTTTATAGTTATCCAGTTAACATTCTCTTGGGTAGAACCACAGGACGAAATTTCATTTATTCAATTAGTTATATGTTAAAAGTAACTCAGGTAAAAGGTTTCTTGCTACAGACTAATATTTTTGTCTTGACAGGTGAAATTGTGAGTTTATGCTCAGAGTTTCTGACAGGCGGGACAGACACTACAGCGACTGCTCTCCAATGGATCATGGCAAACCTTGTAAAACAGCCAGAGATACAACAGAAGCTCTGGACCGAGATTGAAGAGGTGGTGGGCAAAGATAGTGATGAGGTGATGTCTTTAGCCAATATAACTTATTATGTTTTGTAGTTTCAGTTGTAAAATTTATATTGCAGAGCCCAAAAAAAAAAAAATGACAAGAGTATAAATATGAACCAGCCAAAATGAAACCTGGTCAACTGTTTTAAATGCACGGAACCATATATTGAAAAATCCAATTAGTACCAACATGATTATGGGAAAAGAAGACTATATATATATTTTCAAATTTAGCATTTCGTTAAATATCCAGCTGGGTTAAATTTGGATGTTTTATAAACCATAGGTGAAAGAAGAGGATCTGCAAAAGATGGTGTATTTGAAGGCAGTTGTATTAGAAGGTCTGAGGCGGCACCCTCCGGGTCATTTCTTGTTGCCTCACACAGTTTCTGAGGACTTGAATCTGAATGGGTACGTAGTGTATACTTGTGCGAATATATTTAGTTAGCTTACTATACAGTTATGATCTATATACAAGAATTTTTATGTTTATTATCAAGACTAGCTGGCACTCTATAGCTAGCTAGTGCACCCACCTGGTATGGTACCCAGTAAATTGAACAAATTTTAGGCAAAAACAAAAAATATTGTGATAATATTAAGCAGCTATTACAGAGGTGCCAACTATTATGCTTTTACCTCACTTTGGTTTCCAAAAGAAAAGAAAAGGAAACAACATTCAGAAAACAATAGAAAGGCCAGGCAACCTTTAACCTAATTAAAGAAGAGATGAGGTACAAGTTTGTACTTGAGCATTAACAGTTCAATTTGTAATTTTATATCAGTGTGATGTTAACCTGCCAATATGAGATATCAAGACCTAGCATGTCACTAAGCAAGTTATCATATCTATAGGTATCACATTCCGAAGGGTGCCCCGATTAATTTCGCAGTGGCTGAAATAGGTTGCAATGGCTCAACATGGTCTGAACCTTTTGAATTCAAACCTGAGAGGTTCATTGAAGGAGGCGAAGGTGAAGCGATTGACTTAACCGGTACCAAGGAGATAAAAATGATGCCATTCGGAGCTGGTCGAAGAATTTGTCCCGGAATGGCACTTGCGTTAATGCATCTAGAATATTTTGTTGCAAATCTGGTGAAGGAGTTTGAATGGAAAGAGTTAGATGAAGAGAAGGTCGATTTGACCGAAAAGCCCGAGTTTACTGTCATAATGAAAAAGCCGCTTAGGGCTCGTATAGTGCCACGCAAGTAAATGTGTAACTTTGTTTCTTATTACTGGTGCCAACTGCCATGCACCTTATGTATCGTTTGTATATACATGGCAAAATAAATATATGTTTAAATTTTGATTGGATCTTTATTTAGGTATTCTTGGTTAATTAGGAGCTCGTTTGGAATATTGTATAGTGAATTACTCCATTTGCCATCTTAACCATGGTAGAATTCTGGAAATCTTACAATTATTTCCTCTTAGGTTTTGCAAGTACTTTCAGAAGCCAAGGAAAACAATGGAGGTTTTGAAATAAGTTATGTTAAATCTCTTGTATTTTCTACTTTATACAAGATCATATAGGTTTCGAAGCAAATTTGGACTTCTTGCATTATATGCTCCTTTTTTCTTTCTTTCTTTTTTTCCCACGGTCGACCAGAGTATCAGGAAATGGCTCCTTCAAGTCATGGCATCATGTGACCGCTAGAGGAATTTATTTATTTTTATTAATATTTGAGACATTGTTAACTATAAAGTATCAGCCATTTAACTCTTTCCATTCAAACCGTCGCTTTGTGTCCAAAATTGTGATCGCACTGCAAACCATTGCTTTGTGTCCAAATTTGTTACATACAAAATAGAGCAGGGCATTTCTGCAGTCGCGTATTATGTGGCCTTTATTGTCGCATTTCAAACACCATGGATCTTCTATAGTTGATTTAGCTCGAATCTCCTCCACTTTTCTTTTGATAAGTTGTGATCTCGATTCTTGTGGCTGCATCAGTGTTTGTTTAGGTTTCCATACGACTGCCTTTTCTTCAATAAGGCTTTGTGATATAGCCCAAAGTCCGCCATTGATGGGCTTGAGAACTGAGTGGATCGAACAGGGACTTGCGCACCAAAGCGGGCCTTGAGTAGGGCTAACTGCGAATGCCTGGAGCAGGAGATTTGCGCCATTTTTGTTTTCTTTGTCTCTCTTTTTTTTTTCTTTTTTGCTTTCTCTTTTTTTCGCTAAAAATCACCTTCAAATCGCTTTTTTCGTCACTCTTTCATCGGAACTCGTCCGATCCTATGTAATCTGAATTCGTATTCTCTGCATTAACTCAAAGGAAATCTTTTGAGTTAATGCATCTCGACCATCTAATTTATCTTAAAATTCACGCGGACTAGATCTGCACGAATATTAAAGGGTCCTCGATGTTATAGGCCCCAATGTTATAGACATAAGTTAGACCGACTTCGTTTAAAATCAAACGGTTGAGATTCATTAATTCAAAAGATTCTCTTTTGAGTTAATGCAGAGGATACGCGTTCCACTGTGACTTATCTTCTGCCCATGTAGACTAGGTCTTTGAATGTTTGCTACAATATGGGAAAAGCTTAAGGGCCTGTTCGGCTGCCAGGCGGGGAAAGGAATGGGCTTGAGTTCGGGTCCAATTTGAATGGCCGAAACACTGTGAGTGAATTTTTTTTTTCCACGAACACAATGGCAGCCGAACAGGCCATAATTGTTCTACAAAATTACGCGTGAGTCGTGACTCGTGATCCTAGCTGCTCTTCCTTTCCAAATTTAAGAAAACAAATATGAGCCTTTTCAGGTTTCAATCAAGCAAGATGTTTCCACCAAATGTGAAATATGAAATATATTTCCTTAAATTGGCAATAACGTATCATGACTAACTACTGTTTGAAAAGTATTCAGGGTTGATCTTTCTGGATTCCTGTACATCTCTCCAAAAAAGTGCCTGTTTGGCCTCCCTGGTTAATGAAATAAAATAAAATAAATTAAATTGATTTCTAAAATAAATGCTAAATGCTTAGGAACAAGAATAATCTTTCAATTCCATTGCCACTGAAAAATTATCACATATTAATTTAGTTATTTTTTAATATAATTTTTCATTTTATTACATGTTGAAGAGGCCATATGATATTAAATTGAGCATGTCAAATTTATCGTATTGAACTAGCCATGTCGGATCAAATCAGTACCAATACAGAAAAAAAAAAAAAAGTTTACACGCTGACACTTCTTATTCTACTTTTCGAGATGTAGCGTAATTTTTAATTTAGAAATATGTTTTTAAAATAAATTATTTTCTAACTGTTTTTATTGGCTCTCATTTTTGTTACTTTAACTATTTTTTAATAATGATTGTTGACATGATCACTAAAGGTAATTAAAAGTTAATTACACGAGTGTAATGGTTTATAAATTAATATTAATTTAATTTTTATTTGATCCGTTTTGATTATGATATTGTATCAAATCCAAAATTACAAGGACCAGATCCATTGCTGAGTGCATGAAACAACAGAATTCAGATCTTCTCCGGTATCGTAATAGGGAATCTTTTACAATTACTCGATCTGGACCGTTCTTTTTAACTTGGCACGAATTTCAAAGCCCAATAATTCTACCCTTCCGTCATTCCGAATCTCAAAGCGGCTGAGAGTTAATCTCAAACCGTAAAGTGAAGGAAATCTTTTACAGTAATGGAGAGAATACTTGTTCTGAAACAACATGGGAAGGTATAAACGGTTTAGCAAAATTACAAGGATCAGATCCATGGCTCACTGCATGAAACAACAAGGGAAGGTATAAACAGTTTAGCAAAATTACAATAAGGATCAGATCCATCTCCTCACTGCATGAAACAACAGGGGAAGGTTTCCAAATAAAAATTGTGCAATGATTGCAGATGAAAATTTGAAAGGTTTCGCGTGTAAAATCCTTTGGCGCCGCTAGATGTTAATACTTTTCCGGGAGACGACCAAGACTTGAATTTAATGAGTTAGCAAGAATTCTTGGCAGTCTGATCAGATTAATTAAATATTTTATTTGAAAACAAGCGGAACTACTGGGGCAATTTTTTTTAAATAGATAAAAATAATTCATAATAGAAAAATACTTGAGTGTGCATATGTGCTTTTTAAAAAAAATTATTTGACAAGAACACATTTTCTTAAGTGGTTGAAATGTCTTTAACCTTTTATAATGATTATCTTTTTCAAAATTTTAATATCCAATTTTAAACTTAAATATCAAATTATGTCATATATCAATTTTCTGCACACAATAAATTACAAATCTATTTTTCTACTCACCCTCGTATGCAGTATGTTATATTTCATATTCTTCCTTCTCCAACATCTCTTTTATTGGTTGTATATATAAAAAAAAAATTGCAACTTGGATAGGAAAACTAGTACTTTTTGACTAACTTGTGATATTTTAATAAAGAAAGTTAAAAAAAAACTCAGGGCACTGCATCAGCGTACTTGAGAAGCTTCACAGTTAAGAAATGATATTTGTGTATCACCAGCTTGGCATGCTGTAGTTAGGGCTGTCAAAAAGCTCATAGTTCGTGATTCGAAACTTCAATTTGAAAAAAAAAATCGCAATTAACTCGTTCGATTGAAGTTCGTTCTGAAACAAATCAAACCAGTTTGATTCGAATCTTATTCAAATTCAAACTGGATATAGTTCGTTCGAAATTGGTTCGCAAACTATTTAGGTTCGAATCTCAAATTAACATGTACAGTTCAAATTAGAGCAACGCAGTGCAAAATCAAGGTTTCATTTCAAATAGGTACAAATAGATATCTAATATGATCATATAAGATCCAATGCAATGCTTTTTTTTTTTATGGTACATATATATTGATACTAAAAAAGATTATTTACAAAACCAAATTATAAAAACATCAAAATCTCTAAAAATACAAAGTTATTCAACTCGTAAAAATAGCCAATCCAATGCAATGCTTAGTTTAAGCTATCTAATTTTCAAAAAAATAACTAACGGCATTAGGGCTGCCAAAAAAAATTGTAGTTCGTGATTCGATTGACTTCGATTCGAAAAAAAAATCGCAATTAACTCGTTCGATTGAAGTTCATTTTGAAATAAATCAAACCAGTTCGGTTCGAATTTTATTCAAACTTAAACTCAAACTAGAGTAAGTTTGATTTGGTTTGATTCGTTTGCAGCTAGGGCTGCAATACGTGTTTGAAGATAATCCGGTTAAAGGAGAACCTTTTATTTTAGAAAATATTATAAAATAATAGAGGTAAAATGAAAGAGTACAGAACGATAATTAAAAAGAAAACTGAGAACCAAGTGTAAATACAATGTCTTATGTAAGAGGTTGAAGGTTCAAAATTTTAATGGAACATCATTGTAAATAAGTAAGAAAATTTCCAATTCAATTTTTAAAGGAGTTTTATTTTTCAGTTGTTTTGGATCATTTGTGCCATCTATTCTGTGAAAAAAAAGGATTGGAACCGGAAAAAAGTTGCTACAAAATTTTTATAGCAACTAAAAACTAAGAATAATTTGAATTGAAATAATTCTCCATAGGCACCGTATTGATTTTGGCCCAGATAAAATTAATCTGAGCCGTCGGTTTCAATTTGCTTGAGTCAGGTACGTGGGAGGATACGGATCCAGCCGACATTTTTATTAATATCCAAAGTTTAATACAAATTATTAATTATACCCAGAGTCGGACCAATTATCGAAATATACCCAAGCCGGCCATTTTCTGGCCGGCTATGTACCCTCCCTAAGCCGGCCAGAAAATGGCCGGCTATGTTCCTTTTTTTTTTTTTTTTTAAGAGAGACACTATGAAAATCAAAATATTGAAATTTAACACTGAAAATTTGAAATTTTTTGTTTAATTATTTGTTATATTACTTCTTTTGATATAATTAGCATATTTATATTAAAATACGCTATATTAATTGAAATTATATTGAATAACACTATATTATGTTAAATTACGCTAAATTACATTACATTACATTACAATACGCTATATTAATTGAAATACGCTATATTATTTTTTATGTTGTGCTACTATTTTAATGTTGTAATATTTTCTGTTTAGCATTATCATGATAATTTATTTTGATCTGTAAAATATAAAAATAGTACCATAAAAGCACACATACACAAGAACCGAAATATAGGATAATCCAAATATACCAAACATAAATAGTATATGAAATAAAATAGTACAAAACTAGTAAAAATACAACTAAAACGGAGAGGGGGAATATCGCTGAGCCGGTACTCCGGCGTTCGCCCGGCGCCAGCGCCGCGGCCAGGCTCTCTCTCTCTCGGCCTCCTCACTGGCATCGGCAGACCTGAGTATCTGGTCGGCACTATCCCATATGGCATCGCCCGTGTAGACTGTCGGTACTGGCGGAGGTGTAGCGAAGGTAGATGCGGCAAACCCAGTCCCAAAGTCAGGCTGAGTATGAGACCCGCTACCACTAGCCTCTCCATCATGCGGCATCTCTGTGCCATATCGGGGCCATGCCGGTGCCGACATGAAACTCTCATCGAATACCCCGAAGTCCTGGAGACTGCACGAGAGGGACTCGTACTCAGAAGTATCGGTCTCCGCAGGTGGTGGCTGTGGTGGCATCTCTGCTGGACCCTGCAATCATACACATAAATTATTAAATTTGATCTGAATGAAGAAATTTATTAAAACCTGACAGATACTGAAGTATGACATACATGAGGCTGCACCGGACGTCCATGCTCGTCGTACCATACCGTCCACCCAATGTCGGACAATACCCAACGATGGTAGTCCCACTCTGGATGTGAATCGGGGGAAGATGGCATATCATCCATCAGAACCGGGGTCGGATCGGGCTCATGCGGATCTATCTCACACCAGTTGATGTTCTCTCTGGCGTCTCGCAGCATACCGATGATCTTTCCACCGTGCCCGGCATCCTCAACCACATTCGCATTCTTCTTGAGTGTGCGGTACCCAAGCCGTCTCCAGTTCTTCCTTCCTAGCATGCGGATCCCATGCCCGCACTCCTTGATCGCGGCCAAAAGCTGAAAAAAATTTGGCATGTCAGATCAAACCTTGATATACTACTAAGTTAGACCAAAACTATGTGGTTTTAGGTGCTTTACCTGGCGAGCCCATGCACGACCGTTGGGATGGTAACCATCATCCGTTTTGATCCTGTCGCGAAGATGGGCACCGTAATCACCCTGCAGATAGACACTCGCCATGCAGACCTGCGTGTACCATACATCGTACCTCAACTGGGGATCCCCCTGGGTCTGCTGAAGCACATCTGGCTCGTGATAGAAGTCTATATACTGAGGATTCTCGGCCTTCTTGTAGTATGGATCGAAATGAGTGCTCCAGTCCTTATCCAGTCGCGCTCGGTGGGTAACGCTGTAAGGAAGACGTTAGTTGCAATAAAAAGCTATCAAGTAATATGATGTATTTAACAATAAATACAATATACTACGACATACCTGTGCAGGGCTCTGTGCGTGGAACTCGGCAGAGATGGGTCTGCGGGAATGAACGCCGGTCGACCAAACTGGCGGAGCACCCGATCTGGGTAGTGGTGCTCCACTGTCCAGAAATGTATGAGTGGACCTCGATAGAACCACATCTCCCGCTCCTGCTCGTCAGTCACACTGCCCGGCAAGAGGAACTCCTCGTACAACTGATCGTACGGCGTCCACTCAACAAGAGGCTCTGGCAAACTCTGAAGCTCTGACCGGACTGGCCTGATCCCAACGGTAGCACCGTGGGTCCGATCCTGGTAGTGGTGGAAACCGTACCACTTCTTGGCGTATGCCGGGCAGTGAAACACATCTGGCTCTCCCCAATCCGGCGCCTCATTGGGGATAGGACGGTCCACTGGTAGACGTGACCACGACCAGTGCTGAAGCAGGAGTACCGGCCCGTACATCTGCTTCGCCGTCGGCTTCATTTTCAAGAAAATTACGCGTCAGTGTATTTTGATGGATTGATTGATTAAATAATTTACACTAAAATAAGAGTTGGTGACTTACCTCACTACTGCGACACAGGTGGGAGTACAGATACGCCAGGACAGCTCCACCCCAGTTGTACGACGACGGCCGCTCAATGCCCATCAGCAACGGGAGATACATCATCGGCACCAGATCACCGCTGGAATCAGGAAACATGACAGAACCAAAAAGGTCCATCACGTAGCCGCGTGTATATCTGCAATACAAAACATATAAAAATTCTAATAGAATCATCGTATTATAAATTAATTAGTAGAAACAAGTTATAAAATTTACCTCACAATCTCCTGCTCGGTGGAATCTGCCGAAAGACCCGCGATGAAGTGCTGTCGTAACCTCGTCATCCGCAGATGAAATTTGGACCTCCCTCGGTCCCCAATGATATACTCCGGGTCAGCTCCCAACAACTCCTCGACATAACCTGCGAAGCTGGTGCTGTCAGAGACGCCGCCGACGGGTGTGCCACGGATAGCCAAACCCCAGAGAGCACTCACATCCTGGAGAGTCACTGTCATCTCTCCGAATGGCATGTGAAACGTGTGCGTCTCGGGACGCCATCGCTCCACCAGTCCGGCGATGAGAGATGCATTGATGATGCTCTTCTCTGTGCGCACGATGTCCACAACGTGGTGGAGACCCAGGTTGAAGAGGTACGGCCGCATCACATCATAGTACCTCATGTGAACGCATCTCATCTTCACATCTAGAAGATCCGTGTCCTGCGTTGAAAAATGTAATCCGCATGGTGACAACATAATAAAATTTAAATCCAACAAAATTTAATGAAAATATAAGAAAATGAACGTACCTCACGAGAAGCCAGTGAGACTCGGTGCTCGCTGTGGGGAATCCACAGGAGAGGACTGATGTGCTTGGTGCTGCTAGTACTGTTCGCTGGTTAGCGCAACGCAAGTTTCGGTACGCTTGAGGGCGTACCTTTTAAAACCGCGTTTACACTTCACGAGTAAGGGTTGCAAGTGCACAACCCCTATCGAGTAGTATAATCGGGTATCGATCCACAGGGACGGGCAATTACTAGGTTAGAATCTACCTAACTCGATTAAAAACTAGAAGTGAGAAAGGTTTTGTTTGGTATTTAATTTCCTAAAAAGGTCAATTCAAACAATTCAAACAATTCAGGAAGATGTAATAAAATGCTAGAAGAAATGTAAATTGTGTTTTGATTATGGATAAAAGGCGTTTCCAGGGTTTCAGACTTCATCTGTGATCTGCCTCTAGTGGTACGGCCCGTACCAAGTTGGTACGGCTAGGCCGTACTTCACTTGGTAAGGCAAGGCTGTACCACTCTGGTAAGACCCGTACTGGCTTCCCAGAACAGAGCTTACCAGTTCGAGTTGATGCATTTCCTTGCTGGTACCTTGTGCTAAACTCTTTAGAAAGGTTCAATTGACCATACCTAAGGTTCCTAAGCCTCAACTGTCGTTTGTTGGATCAAGATCTAGGTTGGAATGCAATTGATTGCCTTTTAGGGATTTCTACACCTCAACTCTCGTGTGTTGGTACAGATCTACCCTAGCTGGTTGATTGGAGACCTAAGGCACCCTCTAATCTGTCGATTAGAGGAGCATTCAACCTCTCGGCTTCAATTCGAACTATTCTACCCTAAGCACTTGATTTGGATGAAAGATTGAGATGATCACATGACCTTGATAGATTCGATCTAAACCTAGAGGTTCATCATACACAATCACAGCAAACAAAGCAAGAGATGACAAAGAAAATCACAATTAATCAATCAAAAGAGTTCATACAAGATACAAGTCAAAGAAAGTCAAAACAAATCAAGAATCCATCTCTAAACCCTAGAAACTAAAATAACTACTCACAGCACATGATCTGATCTAAAAATACAATAAAAGGGATAGAGATAGCCATGGATCGAAGGGATCGAGAGGAGGAAGCTTGATCCGTCGAGTTTCGCCTCTTCCTCTTCCTTCCTTCTTGCTCCTAGCTCCTTAGCTCTCTTTCTCTCTCTTACTGTGCTCTCAAATAGATCTGGAATGGAATGGATGTCGAAATTGGAGAGTTCCCCGCTTTAAATAGCCTCTGCCAAAATTTGAATCTGTCAGGCCGCCTTTATGTACGGCCCGTACCAAAGTGGTACGGCCTGGCCGTACCAGGCGTGAAGAGCTGAAAACGGCTAAGTCTGGTGAGACCCGTACCAAGCCTGGTAAGGGTCGTACCTCATCATCTGAATCGCCGTTTCTTCGTGTGTTTTGCTCCAAACCTGCAGAAAACAAACAAACACTCAGCAGTACCAAATTCTAAAGATATATCGATGAAATGCACATGATTCTGGTGAATTATGGCACGAATCTGGTACTAAAACAGGCCTAAAATAGACTAAATATGCGAGGTATCAAGTACTGATCGGCTCGTCCACTAATGGACGCTGGGTAGGCTGTGCTCTAGGCATCCTGATATCTAAAATAACCTAAATTCGGTGAAATTACGCTTGATCAGCATAATTATGGTAAAAAAGGCCAAAATATTGGTCATCTGTGCTAATCACACTAAATTATGCTTAATCAGCCTAATTATGGTAAAAAAGGCCAAAATACCCTAAAAATTGGTTATCTGTGCTAATTACACTAAATTACGCTTAATCAGTCTAATTATGATAAAAAAGACCAAAATACCCTAAAAATTGGTCAAACGTGCTAATTTCGGTAAAATTACGCTTAATCAGCATAACTATGGTAAAAAAGACCAAAATAACCTAAATATTGGTTATCTGTGCTAATTACACTAATTGCGCTTAATTAGCCTAATTATGGTAAGATAGACCAAAATACCCTAAAAATTGGTCAAACGTGCTAATTTCGGTAAAATTACGCTCAATCGGCATAATTATGGTAAAACAGATCAAAATACCCTAAATATTGGTCAATTGTGTTAATTACACTAAATATTGGTTAACTTAGCTAATTACACTAAATTACAACAACATAATCTAAATTATAACACCTAAAACCTAAATTCTAAACCCTAAAATAAATAAATTAAAAATTAAATTAGATAAAAAAAAATTACCTCAAAGAAGAAGAGAGAATTCGGAATTCGGATGGGATGAGAGAATTGTGAGAGGAGAGAGAAAAAAGGGTATATATAGGGGTTAATGCGGGTTAAAAAAAGGAACATAGCCGGCCATTTTCTGGCCGGCTTAGGGAGGGTACATAGCCGGCCAGAAAATGGCCGGTTTGAGTATATTTCGATAATTGGTCCGACTCTGGGTATAATTAATAATTTGTATTAAACTTTGGATATTAATAAAAATGTCGGCGGATCCAGCTATGAAAGGTTTGCGCGTAAAATCCTTTGCTGCCGCCAGACTTGAATTTAATAAGTTAGCAAGAATTCTTGGCAGTCTGTCGTCTGATCAGATTAATTAAATATTTTATTTGAAAACAAGCGGAATTACTGGAGCAACTTTTTTAAATAGATAAAAATGGGTCAAACATCTCTAGTTCTAACTTGTGATATTTTTAAAATGATATTTTAATAAAGAAAGTTGAAAAAATCCAGGACACTGCATCAGCGTACTTGAGAAGCTTCACAGTTAAGAAATGATGTTGGTGAAGAAATGATGTTTGTGTATCACCAGCTCGAATCAAGACTCTGCTGCTTTTCATAGAGAAAAACAAGGTCCTGCTTTTCCGATCTCAACCATTCAAATTCGCTGAGATTTGTGCATGAAAAAGTTTCTTTATAGAGATACGCAAATGAAAAATTGCAACTACATGAGTTGGCCCAGTCCGGATTGGACCGGGCGGGTTGTGTCAATACACTACATGCAGTATGTTATATATATTTCATATTCTTCCGTCTCCAACATCTCTTTTATTGGTTGTATAAAAAATAAGGACGGAAAAAAATTATCCGTCATTCTTAAGTTTAGAAATTTGATGTTCCAATTGCTAAAAACTTAATTTCAAAATTAATTATAATTAATTGAAATAAACAAAAAATTGCAACTTGGATAGGAAAACTAGTACTTGTTGACTAACTTATGATATTTTCAAAATGATATTTTAATAAAGAAAGTTAAAAAAAAAAACCAGTACACCACATCAGCGTACTTGAGAAGCTTCACAGAAATGATGTTTGTGTATCACCAGCTTCACAGTTAAGTAAAAAATTTCCAAATCAATTTGTAAAGAAGAGTTTTATTTTTCAGTTGTTTTGGATCATCTGTGCCATCTATTCTGTGAAAGAAAAGGATTGGAACCGGAAAAAAGTTGCTACAAAAATTTTATAGCAACTAAAAATTAAGAATAATTCGGATCGAAATAATTCTACCAATTTTTTTATGCATCGAAAACTAAGATATTTTTTCTTTTTCACTCTATTATTTTTAATATTTTATACAAATAATTAAAAGTATCATTCCGTTGCATTTTTCTAAAAACCGTCAGTGGTTGCCTAGAACCATTTTTTCCTCCAAAATAATAATAATGATGATAGACATAGACATTTCAACCTTTCATTGTTAAGTATTAATTTGAAGGATTTTTTTTAAAAACCGTAAATAAAATAATTAAATCTACGAAACCAACATGATGACTGGAAGATTTACAAAAACCATCAGAACCGAGATGCCAATTCGGTCCCAACGAATTTTTTTTCTCCGGACCGAATTGGCAATTCGGTCTGGCTGTTTTTCACAGTTCCCAGCAACTTCCTGTGTGGCCTTGCGTGTAATTTCGCCCGGACCGAATTGCCAATTCGGTCCAGTTTTTTTTTTTTTTTTTAAGAGACAAATCTAACACTGAAATAAAATGTGATTATCTAAATAAAGTTACAACGATCATTTTTTTCATTTTCAAAGTCCAAATCGTCGATCCAAACCGTTCAACATGATTATCTAAATAAAATGTGATTGCAGATCAAATTTTACGTTTTTTTGAATTTTTTACTATTTATTAAGATGGGTACAAAATTCAATGGTCTGAATATGACTATTTTTTGTAAAATACTTAATAAATAGTAAACAAATTCAAAAAAATATAAAATTTGATCTGCAAGCACATTTTATTGTGGAGATCATGTTGAACGGTTTGGATCGACGATTTGGACTTTGAAAATAAAAAAAATGGTTGTTGTAACTTGATCCCTCCTCTTTTAGTATGAATATGCTAATATATGTCAAATTTTGCTCATCTCTAATCTTAAAAAAAAAAAAAAAAAAAAAAAAACTGGACCGAATTGCCAATTCGGTCCAGGCTAAAAAAAGCCTCTGGACCGAATTGGTAGTTCGGTCTGGCCTGTTTTTTGATTGGCAGTTCGGTCTGGCCTGTTTTTTTATTTTCTGTGACGTTTTTTCTACAACCGGTGAAAAACCGCCAGACCGAATTGCCATTTCGGTCCGGAGAAAAAAAATTCGTTGGGACCGAATTGGCATCTCGGTTCTGATGGTTTTTGTAAATCTTGCAGTCATCATGTTGGTTTCGTAGATTTAATTATTTTATTTACGGTTTTTAAAAAAAATCCTAATTTGAACTTCCTGCGGTAATATCCACAAAACGAAATGACATCTTCACTCGACATTTGTGGCGGCAGATTTTTGCATTTTTTTTTTAAGCTGATATGAGTACCCGCACTCCAGTACCCGTATTGTACCCGCACCTTAACTGTCATATTTCTGACGATCTGTGAGAAATTTTGCGAATCTAAAACCACGAACATCTTCTACGTAATTTTCTCTTTCAAATGAGATCCATGATGACGTATTTTCGGATTCGTCGTCACGTAAGTATTTTTTTACATATGACACTGGATTACATCTGAAAGTATTAATATCAAGTATTGTAAGTATTTATATCTATAAGGTCAATTATTTTTGTTAGAGGAAGGTTGACGCGGAGACTATTAGAGAATGTTGATGGGGGATACGGGATCCCTACTACTTCATTAGAGGAAGGTTGATGTGGGAACGATTAGGGAACTGAAAAAGGGGATGATCATATCAAGTTACGCATGCAAGTATTTATATCTTATTTTGCAAGTATTAATATTTTATGTTCAAGTATTTATACCTATGAAGGTTGACGTGGAGACGAATGTGGAGACTGAAAAAAGGGAGACTATATAATTAGTGGGGACTATAGTACTAAATGAAAATAATTTTTCTATTATTGATGCGGTACAATGCGAATACTGGAGTAAAGGGATTGAAATAATTTTTCTTTTTTTTTAGTTTCCGTTCATCCACAACAATTTTGCTATACGTACTAAATGAAAATCACCCAAGACGCTGCTCTTACTTTCATTTTACAAAAAAGTGTCTTAATAATTTCATCGTATGAATTGTTACAATATAAAATTATTTACAAGTTAACGGATGTAGATGAGAACTATTATATAAATGTTCAGCAAAATACAAAAAATATAATAATATGTTTGTTTTGTCCCATTGGAAATGGAATTGTAAAATATGTTTCTAAATTAATTTTGTATTTTTATTTTTGAAGAAAGTTTACTTATGCCTCTCAAATTATTAGACTTCTTCCAATTCCTATACTATTTTAGTGTATTTAATTTTCTGCTACCATTAATAATTAATGATTTTGATAGGAACATGAGATGACATGCCATTTCCGTACTTGGTAATGAATTTGATGACAAGAAGGTGATGTTGCTTTTTAACTTTTTGATAAAATGATACACATCATTTGTTTAGATGAAAAATATATTTTGATTGGAATCAAGTGTAATAATTCATGGTTTAATAAAATGAAATGGAAATTATATTTTAGGAGTGTTCTAAATAGTTAGCTATGACTTGCTATAGCTTTTTCGGACCATAAAAGCTACGCTATGGAATAAAAGTTCGCTAATTCAGCTACGACCGCTATTGCTATAACAACTTACCACTATTACCGCTACGCGTTATTGCTGACCGCTATGCTACATGGACTTCTTTTTTATTTATTTTTTGCAATTTGCATGAGCTTATGTGCTTATGTTCCTATTTGTGATGCTACATAGTCCACTATGTTAGGTATGCTAAACCAAACTCTGCGCTTCTGTTCCTATTTGTAATTTAGTCTATCTTTTTATATCGAAAAATATTCAAATGTTAATTATTTCTTTTTCTTTCTCTTCGTCTAGTATTCACTTGTAAAATTATTATCCTTTGTTTCAATTGTAAGCTAATTTCGATTATTGTAATATGTAAAATAATCAAATAGGTACCGATTTCGTTTCACTTGTAAAATTAATTGTTCTTCATCTATTATAATCTGTAATACGAGGTATGAACTATTAAAGAATGTTACCTTGTAAATCCTTTTATTTTTCTTATTTGCATGATTGAAAAAAAATATAGACTTAGATTAGTTGTCATTTGATTGTTATTCAATTTTCTAATATTAATAATGTTGATTATTAGTAGAAATATATAATATTTTTTTTAAAATAAAAAAAACGCTATGTACGATAGCTTCTGTTATAGCTACGCTATTCGTAATAGTTTTTTTTTGTGGTGAATTTCGAAATTTCCAAAATCAGTGGTTTTTTGGTTTATTTTTTTTAAAGGTGTGGTATAAATAAAAATTTCGGGTTATAAGAGGAGTATAATGAATGAAATTTTCGGTACACCTAAGAATGTATGGAAAATTTAATCATGTACTTACTAAATTTGAAAAGGAAAAAAAATATCATCCACTTTCATTTAAAAAGAAAACTATTTTTTATTTTCTAAAAAAAATTCCAAGTCACTGTATGGAGCTACTTTTGGAGGTACTCTGAGCAGTACCCATAGCATTCAAATCCTCCCGAAAGCAACATTTAACGCCATGCCCTTGCGTCTTGTTTGTTTGATTTCAGCCTACTTGGATTTTTCCCTTTCCACACTCGATCTCACACTGTTAGTTACCCCTTCTCCAGGAGAGCAGTTTGGTCCGATGGGTTTCGAGACCGTCCGATCACCTTTAAGATGGGTGCGCACGGTTTCAAAGCAGACGTTGGTGCGACTTAAAACAGATCGGACGGTCATCGAACCCATCGAACTCAGTTTGAGTCCGACGGACATCGGACCCAAATTGACCTCCTTCTGCAGTTCTCCAGGCCTTCTCGCTTACCGTTGACTCTCAGTTCACCATTTGTTTATAAGGAGGAGGATAAGAAAAATTAAGGACAAAACTAAAAAGGAAAAAAGAAAAGTAGAAGTATCAATGGAGAATTTGCTCTTCTACCTCTTCACCCTCGCCGTTACTCTCTCTCTTACCATCCTGCTCTTCTCCCAAATCTCTCACCGCCGCAAGGGGCCTCCTCTCCCCCCAGGACCACTCGCCCCTCTCCTTCCTGTGCGGCCCTCCTCATTCGAGCCCTTTCTTCGCGGCCTTTTCCGGAAATATGGACCTATCGTCTCTGTCAATATAGCATCTCGTCCGGCCATCTTCATTTCTGATAGCACTTGGGCCCACCAAGCGTTGATTCAGCACGGCGCCACCTTTGCCGAACGTCCCACCGCCAATGAAGTAGCTCTTATTCTCAACTCCGGCCAGAGGAGTATCAACACAGCCAATTACGGTCCCCTCTGGCGTGCGCTGAGGCGAAATCTAACGGCCGAGATTTTGCACCAGTCTCGTGTTCAAATGTATGCCCCAGCCAGGAAATGGATGCTTTCAATTTTGATCGACCGGCTGAAGGTGCAGATGGAGAAGGATGGAAGTGTCGTGGCCATGGAGAGTTTCCAGTTCTCCATGTTTTGCTTGCTGGTGCTCATGTGCTTTGGGGAGAGGTTGGATGAGGCGCAAATTAGAGAAATTGAGGAGGTTCAGAAGGAATTAATGATTTATTTCATTAAAATACAGGTATCATTAAAATACAAGTGTGCTAGTAGGTATAGGTTATAGAGTCTCCAATTGCCACTGTTGCACAACTATGCATGTCTATTTGAACTGCCTGATTTGAATTGAACGCGCCAGATATTGCGGTGGCTTTTTTTTTTTTTTTTTTTGGGGGTGGGGGGGGGGTTCTGGAATCCATGCAAATTCAAATTGGGCGGCTAAGATCACATCCGTAGTTGCTCAAAAACTGTGGCAGAAGAATAGGAGTCGGTACAGATATCAACTTGTTACAGAACAAACCAGTACTTAGTACTGACCAGCGATCTTTGCAATTTTTTGTTGCTCTGAATTTCACCAGCAAATATTTTGCAACTGACAGACAAAAGTTGGTTGGCTGTTGACAAACAATATTCAATTAAGATCCCCTAATATCACACAAGTACTTATTAATACTAGAATTCTCGGATGTCAGTAAAATATCAGTTTGTACTTGAAAGAATGCCTCTTTGCCTGTAGCAATAAGAGAGTATGATCTCAGTGTGCTCAATTGTCTTATTTGGTACGCTCCATAAGGATATCAATGAAAAGGTCAATAAACTTCAATAATTGCAAAGCTATTTTGTATATCCAGTGCTGCTTCTGCAATCCTATTTTGTTCTAATTTTCTGAAAAGCATGTAAAATGCTGTCAACTTCTAAGAATTTGTTGAATCATCTGAACTAATATTAGGTCTTCAGTGCTTACCCGGCAATAACCAAGATAATATTCAGGAAGAGGTGGAACACAATTTTAGCTTTGCGTAAGAAGCAAGAGGATCTGTTCTTGCCACTTATCAGAGCCCGCAAGGAGAAAAAGGAAGGCAAAGATATCATTTATTCATATGTCGATTCCCTACTTGATTTGAAAATACCAGAGGATGGAGGCAGAAAATTAACTGAAGGTTTTTATTTTTTATTTTTGCTCGCATCTCTAAAATTTGCTGAGTATGTGAAATCTTAGGAAGGGGTAGTATGGACAAACTTTTGAAAATGTTTATAGAGTTACCAGGATATATTTGAAATTTTGGATGTCACAGCAGGGAGATTCCCTGTCTTTCCCTGTATTATTACTACAGGGTCATATGTGATTATGCCATTTTATTCATTTGTGGATATTTTGCTTTTCTTTAATTTTTTATAGTTAACCAGTTAACATTCTCTTGGGTAGAACCACAGGACGAAATTTCATTTATTTTAATTAGTTATATGTTAAAAGTAACTCAGGTAAAAGGTTCGTGCTACAGACTAATATTTTTGTCTTGACAGGTGAAATTGTGAGTTTATGCTCAGAGTTTCTGACAGGCGGGACCGACACTACAGCGACTGCTCTCCAATGGATCATGGCAAACCTTGTAAAACAGCCAGAGATACAACAGAAGCTCTGGACCGAGATTGAAGAGGTGGTGGGCAAAGATAGTGATGAGGTGATGTCTTTAGCCAATATAACTTATTATGTTTTGTAGTTTCAGTTGTAAAATTTATATTGCAGAGCCCAAAAAAAAAAAAATGACAAGAGTATAAATATGAACCAGCCAAAATGAAACCTGGTCAACTGTTTTAAATGCACGGAACCATATATTGAAAAATCCAATTAGTACCAACATGATTATGGGAAAAGAAGACTATATATATATATATATATATATTTTCAAATGAGTGAGGCTATGGTGCTATGCATAGCACGGATGGCTAGTGTACTACGGCTCAATATGGTACTTTTTAAAATCCTAATGGTCGATCCGAACCGTTCAATGTGATAACCATATGAATATGTACTTGCAAACTAAATTTTATATTTTTTCGAATTTTTTTACTATTTTTTTAGATAGGTAGAATTTTGATGGTCCAGAATTTTCAGAAAACACTGATTTTTCTACCTATCTAAAAAAATAGTAAAAAAATTCAAAAAAATATAAAATTTAGTTTGCAAGTACATATTCATATGGATATCACATTGAACGGTTCGGATCGACCGTTAGGATTTTAAAAAGTACCATATTGAGCCGTAGTACACTAGCCATCCGTGCTATGCATAGCACCATAGCCTCACTCTTTTCAAATTTAGCATTTCGTTAAATATCCAGCTGGGTTAAATTTGGATGTTTTATAAATTATAAACCATAGGTGAAAGAAGAGGATCTGCAAAAGATGGTGTATTTGAAGGCAGTTGTATTAGAAGGTCTGAGGCGGCACCCTCCGGGTCATTTCTTGTTGCCTCACACAGTTTCTGCGGATTTGGATCTGAATGGGTACGTAGTGTATACTTGTGCGAATATATTTAGTTAGCTTACTATACAGTTATGATCTACTGAAATTGATCTATATACAAGAATTTTTATGTTTATTATCAAGACTAGCTGGCACTCTATAGCTAGTGCACCCACCTGGTATGGTACCCAGTAAATTGAACAAATTTTAGGCAAAAACAAAAAATATTGTGATAATATTAAGCAGCTATTACAGAGGTGCCAACTATTATGCTTTTCTTGGCATTGAATATTGTTTTACCTCACTTTGGTTTCCAAAAGAAAAGAAAAGGAAACAACATTCAGAAAACAATAGAAAGGCGAGGCAACCTTTAACCTAATTAAAGAAGAGATGAGGTACAAGTTTGTACTTGAGCATTAACAGTTCAATTTGTAATTTTATAAACCTGCCAGTATGAGATGTCAAGACCTAGCATGTCACTAAGCAAGTTATCATATCTATAGGTATCACATTCCGAAGGGTGCCCCGATTAATTTCGCAGTGGCTGAAATAGGTTGCAATGGCTCAACATGGTCTGACCCTTTTGAATTCAAACCTGAGAGGTTCATTGAAGGAGGCGAAGGTGAAGCGATTGACTTAACCGGTACCAAGGAGATAAAAATGATGCCATTCGGAGCTGGTCGAAGAATTTGTCCCGGAATGGCACTTGCGTTAATGCATCTAGAATATTTTGTTGCAAATCTGGTGAAGGAGTTTGAATGGAAAGAGTTAGATGAAGAGAAGGTCGATTTTACCGAAAAGCCTGAGTTTACTGTCATAATGAAAAAGCCGCTTAGGGCTCGTATAGTGCCACGCAAGTAAATGTGTAACTTTGTTTCTTATTACTGGTGCCAATTGCCATGCACCTTATGTATCGTTTGTATATACATGGCAAAATAATATAACATGTTTGAACCAAACATAAATAACTTAAATTCGAATAAGTTCTTTATAGATAATTAAATGGAAGTCAATAAACTAAATCTCTATTTTTCTTATCTAAAAAAAAAATTAATCTCCTTTTACATTTTTCTATACGAGTCTGAATACTCTGAAATAACTTAAATTTTGAGTTTAGAATCAAACCCCAATTTTTTTAATTTATCATCTCAAACTTCCATAATTTGCACTTTACTACTGTTTGGATCAAAATTCAAAAATTGCCACGTGTGCATAAAAAAATAGTTGACCGAAACAGAACAGAAAAAATAATGGATTGAATCTGTACACAGTACACGTGCTAGTTTTAAAATTTTTATCCAAACAATAATAAAGTGCGAATTATAAAAATTTAAGGTGGTAACTAAAAGAATTTCGGATTCAGATCATCTAATCAGAATCTGTAATTCTTAATCAATTCAGATCGACATAAAATTGCACGAATTTTTTCAATATTTATGCAAATAGCCCAATTGCAAATCTTAAAAAAAGTCCGGACTACAGCTGGGGCAAATTCCTCTCCGGTACCGTAAAAGATTCCCTTCATTTTACCGAAATTTTTATTAATAGAAATAATAATAAATTAATGTCAACATAGAACAAAGAATTCGTCAGATTTCCAAATCTAACAAAGACGTTACTGTTCGTAATGTCCAGGGGACGTTATCAACAGTAACGGCCAGCTTAACTAAGATGAATCGCTAATTGCAGCTGCTAAGGGCTGGCCGTTGAGAACGGTAACGTCCAGGGAGAAAAGAAAAAAAAAAGCTGTGGCCGTCGCCAACGATGACGGCCTGCGCAAAAAAAAAAAAAATAATAACTCGAGGTCGTTGCCAACGATAACATCCAGACTCAGAAATTTTTTTTTTTTTTGAGGCCATTGTCAAGGATGACGGCCAGACTCTTATTTCGATTCGCTCAAGTCTTTTTACTCTCTCTCTGTCTCTGTTCGTAAGTTCCGAAAAAATAAAAAAAAAGAGGGCGCAGCGAGCAGCGAAAAAGAGAAGAGAAGGATAGCGACGGAAGAGAGGAAAGAAAAGCCTGGCCGTTATTCTTCCCAGCGTCCAGGTCTGATCCCCCGCTGAACCCTCTGGTCCGCCTCTTCCCCCGCTGAACTCATCACCACAGAACCCTAAATTTAGGTAATTTTTTTTTTAATATTATAGAACTTTATAAATTAACAATAATTTAAGGTTGAATTTGTTATCAAAATTATTGTTAGGTTTAATTATGTGAAATTGCATTTGGCTAGATTTAATTTTGTTAATTAGGTTATTGTTATTGTTAATTAGGTTAATTAGGTGTAATTAGGTTATTGTTAATTAGGTTAATTAGGTGTAATTAGGTTATTGTTAGGTTAAATTTGGTAAATTAGCATTCGATTTGGTTTAATTTTGTTAAATAGCATCCAATTAGGTTTAATTTTGTTAGTTAGGTTATTGTTATTGTTAATTAGGTTAGTTAGGTTATTGTTAGGTTTAATTTTGTAAATTAGCATTTGATTTGGTTTAATTTTGTTAAATAGCATCCAATTAGGTTTAATTTTGTTAATTAGGTTATTGTTATTGTTGATTAGATTAGTTAGGTTATTGTTAGGTTTAATTTTGTAAATTAGCATTCGATTAGGTTTAATTTTGTAAATTAGCATTCGATTAGGTTTAATTTTGTTAAATTGCATCCGATTAGGTTTAATTTTACGTGGTAGGTATAATTTTACGCAATTGTACCCGATGTCAAACATCATTTGTTTAGATGAAAAATATATTTTGATTGGAATCAAGTGTAATAATTCATGGTTTAATAAAACGAAATAGAAATTATATTTTAGGAGTGTTCTAAATAGTTAGCTAATGTGCTATAGCTTTTTCGGACCATAAAAGCTACGCTATGGAACAAAAGTTCGCTAATTCAGCTACGACCGCTATAGCTATAACAACTTACTGCTATTACCGCTACGCGCTATGCGCTATTGCTGACCGCTATGCTACATGGGCTTCTTTTTTATTTATCTTTTGCAATTTGCATGAGCTTCTGTGCTTCTGTTGTTATTTGTGATGCTACATGATCCGCTATGTTAGATATGCTAAACCAAACTCCGTGCTTCTGTTCCTATTTGTAATTTTTATATCAAAAAATATTCAAATATTAATTATCCATTTTTCTTGCTCTTCGTCTAGTATTCACTTGTAAAATTATTACTTTTTGTTTTATTGAAAGCTGATTTCGATTATTGTAATATGTAAAATAATCAAATAGGTACCGATTTCGTTTCACTTGTAAAATTAATTGTTCTTCGTCTATTATAATTTGTAATACGAGGTATGAACTATTAAAGAAAATTACCTTGTAAATCCTTATATTTTTCTTATTTACATGATTGAAAAAAATATAGACTTAAATTAGTTGTCATTAGATTGTTATCCAATTTCCCGATGTTAATAATATTGATTATTAGTAGAAATATATAATATATATTTTTTTAAATAAAAAAAAAAGGCTCGCTTACCGTTCTCTCAGTTCACCGTCTGTTTATAAGGAGGAGGATAAGAAAAATTAAAGACAAAATTAAATAGGAAAAGAAAAGGAGAAGTATCAATGGAGAATTTGCTCTTCTACCTCTTCACCCTCGCCGTTACTCTCTCTCTTACCATCCTGTTCTTCTCCCAAATCTCTCACCGCCGCAAGGGGCCTCCTCTCCCCCCGGGACCACTCGCCCCTCTCCTTCCTCTGCTGCGCTCCTCATTCGAAATCGAGTCCTTTCTTCGCGGCCTTTTCCAGAAATATGGACCTATCGTCTCTGTCAATATAGCATCTCGTCCGGCCATCTTCATTTCTGATAGCACTTGGGCCCACCAAGCGTTGATTCAGCACGGCGCCACCTTTGCCGAACGTCCCACTGACAATGAAGCAGCTCATATTCTCAACTCCGGCGAGAGGAGTATCAGCTCAGCCAAGTACGGTCCCGTCTGGCGTGCACTGAGGCGAAATCTAATGGCCGAGCTTTTGCAACAATCTCGTGTTCAAATGTTTGCCCCAGCCAGGAAATGGATGCTGTCAATTTTGATCGACCAGCTGAAGGTGCAGATGGAGAGGGATGGAAGTGTAGTGGCCATGGAGAGTTTCCAGTTTGCCATGTTTTGCTTGCTGGTGCTCATGTGCTTTGGGGAGAAGTTCGATGAGGCAAAAATTAGAGAAAT
Source organism: Carex littledalei (assembly GCA_011114355.1). NCBI lineage: Eukaryota > Viridiplantae > Streptophyta > Magnoliopsida > Poales > Cyperaceae > Carex > Carex littledalei. The sequence continues at coordinate 8,670,238 of CM022099.1, read as the reverse complement.
TGAGGAGATTCAGAAGCAATTAATGATTTATTTCGTTAAAATACAGGTATCATTAAAATACAAGTGTGCTAGTAGGTATAGGTACAGAACGGATCTTGATCTCCAATTCCCACTGTTGCACAACTATGCATGTCTGTTTGAACTGCCTGATTTGAATTGAACGCGCCAGATATTGCGGTGGGTTTTTTTTTTTTTTTTTTTGTGGGGGAGTGGGGAGTGGGGGTGTTGTGGGGGTTCTGGAATCCATGCAAATTCAAATTGGGCGGCTAAGATCACATCCGTAGTTGCTCAAAAACTGTGGCAGAAGAATAGGAGTCGGTACAGGTATCAACTTGTTACAGAACAAACCAGTACTTAGTACTGACCAGTGATCTTTGCAATTTTTTGTTGCTGTGAATTTCACCCAGCAAATATTTTGCATCTGACAGAAAAGTTGGTTGGCTGTTGACAAACAATATTCAATTAAGAACCCCTAATATCACATAAGTACTTATTAATACTAGAATTCTCGGATGTCAGTAAAATATCAGTTTGTACTTGAAAGAACGCCTCTTTGCCTGTAGCAATAAGAGAGTATGATCTCAGTGTGCTCAATTGTCTTATTTGGTACGCTCCATGAGGATATCAATGAAAAGGTCAATAAACTTCAATAATTGCAAAGCTATTTTGTATATCCAGTGCTGCTTCTGTAATCCTATTTTGTTCTAATTTTCTGAAAAGCCTGTAAAATGCTGTCAACTTCTAAGAATTTGTTGAATCATCTGAACTAATATTAGGTCTTCAATGCTTACCCGGCAATAACCAAGATAATATTCAGGAAGAGGTGGAACACGATTTTAGCTTTGCGTAAGAGGCAAGAGGATCTGTTCTTGCCACTTATCAGAGCCCGCAAGGAGAAAAAGGAAGGCAAAGATATCATTTATTCATATGTCAATTCCTTACTTGATTTGAAAATACCAGAGGATGGAGGCAGAAAATTAACTGAAGGTTTTTATTTTTTATTTTTGCTCGCATCTCTAAAATTTGCTGAATATGGAAATCTTAGGAAGGGGTAGTATGGACAAACTTTTGAAAATGTTTATAGAGTTACCAGGATATATTTGAAATTTTGGATGTCACAGCAGGGAGATTCCCTGTCTTTCCCTGTATTATTACTACAGGGTCATATGTAATTATGCCATTTTATTCATTTGTGGATATTTTGCTTTTCTTTAATTTTTTATAGTTAACCAGTTAACATTCTCTTGGGTAGAACCACAGGACGAAATTTAATTTATTTTAATTAGTTATATGTTAAAGGCAACTCAGGTGAAAGGTTTCTTGCTACAGACTAATATTTTTGTCTTGACAGGTGAAATTGTGAGTTTATGCTCAGAGTTTCTGACAGGCGGGACCGACACTACAGCGACTGCTCTCCAATGGATCATGGCAAACCTTGTAAAACAGCCAGAGATACAACAGAAGCTCTGGACCGAGATTGAAGAAGTGGTGGGCAAAGATAGCGATGAGGTGATGTCTTTAGCCAATATAACTTATTATGTTTTGTAGTTTCAGTTGTAAAATTTATATTGCAGAGCCCAAAAAAAAAAAATGACAAGAGTATAAATATGAACCAGCCAAAATGAAACCTGGTCAACTGTTTTAAATGCACGGAACCATATATTGAAAAATCCAATTAGTACCAACATGATTATGGGAAAAGAAGACTGTATATATATATATATATATATTTTCAAATTTACCATTTCGTTAAATATCCAGCTGGGTTAAATGTGGATGTTTTACAAACCATAGGTGAAAGAAGAGGATCTGCAAAAGATGGTGTATTTGAAGGCAGTTGTATTAGAAGGTCTGAGGCGGCACCCTCCGGGTCATTTCTTGTTGCCTCACACAGTTTCTGAGGACTTGGATCTGAATGGGTACGTAGTGTATACTTGTGCGAATATATTTAGTTAGCTTACTATACAGTTATGATCTATATGCAAGAATTTTTATGTTTATTATCAAGACTAGCTGGCACTCTATAGCTAGCTAGTGCACCCACCTGGTATGGTACCCAGTAAATTGAACAAATTTTAGGCAAAAACAAAAAATATTGTGATAATATTAAGCAGCTATTACAGAGGTGCCAACTATTATGCTTTTACCTCACTTTGGTTTCCAAAAGAAAAGAAAAGGAAACAACATTCAGAAAACAATAGAAAGGCCAGGCAACCTTTAACCTAATTAAAGAAGAGATGAGGTACAAGTTTGTACTTGAGCATTAACAGTTCAATTTGTAATTTTATATCAGTGTAATGTTAACCTGCCAATATGAGATATCAAGACCTAGCATGTCACTAAGCAAGTTATCATATCTATAGGTATCACATTCCGAAGAGTGCTTCGATTAATTTCGCAGTGGCTGAAATAGGTTGCAATGGCTCAACATGGTCTGATCCTTTTGAATTCAAACCTGAGAGGTTCATTGAAGGAGGCGAAGGTGAAGCGATTGACTTAACCGGTACCAAGGAGATAAAAATGATGCCATTCGGAGCTGGTCGAAGAATTTGTCCCGGAATGGCACTTGCGTTAATGCATCTAGAATATTTTGTTGCAAATCTGGTGAAGGAGTTTGAATGGAAAGAGTTAGATGAAGAGAAGGTCGATTTTACCGAAAAGCTCGAGTTCACCACCGTAATGAAAAAGCCGCTTAGGGCTCGTATAGTGCCACACAAGTAAATGTGTAACTTTGTTTTCTTATTACATGCACCTTATGAATCGTTTGTATATACATGGCAAAATAATATAACATGTTTGAACCAAACATAAATAACTTAAATTTATCCTCACTTAATAAACAAATTAATAGTGAGTTCGAATTCGAATAAGTTCTTTATAGATAATTAAATGGAAGTCAATAAACTAAATCTCCACTTTTCTTATCTCAAAAAAAAAAATTAATCTCCTTTTACATTTTTCTACACGAGTCTGAATACTCTGAAATAACTTAAATTTTGAGTTTAGATTCAGACCCCAATTTTTTTAATTTATCATCTCAAACTTCCATAATTTGCACTTTACTACTGTTTGGATCAAAATTCAAAAATTGCCATGTGCGCATAAAAAATAGTTGACTGAAACAGAACATAAAAAATAATGGATTGAATATGTACACATGCTAGTTTTAAAATTTTAATCCAAACAAAAATAAAGTGCGAATTATAAAAATTTAAAGTAGTAACTAAAAGAATTTCGGATTTAGATAATCTAATCAGAATATGAAATTTAAGGTTTAAACGGTTTAGCAAAATTACAAGCTAGGATCAGATCCATCGCTCACTGCATGAAACAACAAGGGAAGGTATAAACAGCTTAGCAAAAATTACAATAAGGATCAGATCCATCTCCTCACTGCATGAAACAACAGAGGAAAGTTAATCTCAAAGCCCAATAAGGTTTTAACTTGGCACGAATCTCAAAGCCCAATAATACTACCCTCTCATTCAGCCCGAATTCCAAACCGGCTGAGAGTTAATCTCAAACCGTAAATAGCTAATTGTAAAAGGGAATCTTTTATGGTACCGTCGAGGATATGGATCCAAGGTATAAACGGTTTAGCGAGACGTTCAATTCTGGAGAACTATTGAATATTTGATGTCTAAGTTTGACTGGGCGTCGAAGCTTTCCAAATAAAAATTGTGCAATGATTGCAGATTAAAATATGAAAGGTTTGCGCATAAAATCCTTTGCTGCCGCCAGACTTGAATTTAATCAGTTAGCAAGAATTCTTGGCAGTCTGATCAGATTAATTAAATATTTTATTTGAAAACAAGCGGAATTACTGGAGCAATTTGTGCTTTTTAAAAATACTTGAGTGTGCATATGTGCTTTTTAAAAAAAAAATTATTTGACAAGAACATATTTTCTTTAAAGGGTTGAAATGTCTTTAACCTTTTATAATGATTATCTTTTTCAAAATTTTAATATCCAATTTTAAACTTAAATATCAAATTATGTCATATATCAATTTTCTACACACAATAAATTACAAATCTATTTTTCTACTCACCCTCATATGTAGTATAGTACGTTTATTTATATAAACATGGCATGCAGTATGTTATATTTCATATTCTTCCTTCTCCAACATCTCTTTTATTGGTTGTATATATAAAAAAAAAATTGCAACTTGGATAGGAAAACTAGTACTTTTTGACTAACTTATGATATTTTAATAAAGAAAGTTAAAAAAAAACCCAGGACACTGCATCAGCGTACTTGAGAAGCTTCACAGTTAAGAAATGATATTTGTGTATCACCAGCTTGGCCTACTGTAGTTAGGGCTGTCAAAAAGCTCATAGTTCGTGATTCGAAACTTCGATTTGAAAGAAAAAATCGTAATTAACTCGTTCGATTGAAGTTCGTTCTGAAACAAATCAAACCAGTTTGATTCGAATCTTATTCAAAATCAAACTGGATATAGTTCGTTCGAAATTGGTTCGCAAACTATTTAAGTTCAAATCTCAAATTAACATGTACAGTTCAAATTAGAGCAACGCAGTGCAAAATCAAGGTTTCATTTCAAATAGGTAAAAATAGGTATCTAATATGATCATATAAGATCAATGCAATGCTTTTTTTTTTTATGGTACAGATATATTGATACTAAAAAAGATTATTTACAAAACCAAATTATAAAAACATCAAAATCTCTAAAAATACAAAGTTATTCAACTCGTAAAAATAGCCAATCCAATGCAATGCTTAGTTTAAGCTATCTAATTTTCAAAAAAATAACTAACGGCATTAGGGCTGCCAAAAAAAATTGTAGTTCGTGATTCGATTGACTTCGATTCGAAAAAAAAAATCGCAATTAACTCATTCGATTGAAGTTCTTTCTGAAATAAATCAAACCAGTTCGGTTCGAATTTTATTCAAACTTAAACTCAAACTAGAGTAAGTTTGATTTGGTTTGATTCGTTTGCAGCTAGGGCTGCAGTACGTGTTTGAAGATAATCCGGTTAAAGGATAACCTTTTATTTTTAGAAAATATTATACAATAATAGAGGTAAAATGAAAGAGTACAGAACGATAATTAAAAAGAAAATTGAGAACCAAGTGTAAATACTAATGTCTTCTGTGTAAGAGGTGAACATCACTGTAGATATTAAATAGTTGAGTGACTTGATTTTCAATTTTTATTTAAAAAAACAATTAAGCAAATTTCCAATTCAATTTTTGAAAGAGTTTTATTTTTCAGTTGTTTTGGATCATATGTGCCATCTATTCTGTGAAAAAAAAGGATTGGAACCGGAAAAAAGTTGCTACAAAATTTTTATAGCAACTAAAAACTAAGAATACTTCGGATCGAAATAATTCTCCATAGGCACCGGATTGAGTTTGGCCCAGATAGAATTAATCTGAGCCGTCCGTTTCAATTTGCTTGAGTCAGGTACCTGGGAGGATACGGATCCAACTATGAAAGGTTTGCGCGTAAAATCCTTTGCTGCCGCCAGACTTGAATTTAATCAGTTAGCAAGAATTCTTGGCAGTCTGTCGTCTGATCAGATTAATTAAATATTTTATTTGAAAACAAGCGGAATTACTGGAGCAACTTTTTTAAATAGATAAAAATGGGTCAAACATCTCTAGTTCTAACTTGTGATATTTTTAAAATGATATTTTAATAAAGAAAGTTGAAAAAATCCAGGACACTGCATCAGCGTACTTGAGAAGCTTCGCAGTTAAGAAATGATGTTTGTGTATCACCAGCTCGAATCAAGACTTTTCTTAGAGAAAAACAAGGTCCTGCTTTTCCGATCTCAACCATTCAAATTCGCTGAGATTTGTGCATGAAAAAGTTTCTTTATAGAGATACGCAAATGAAAAATTGCAACTACATGAGTTGGCCCAGTCCGGATTGGACCGGGCGGGTTGTGTCAATACACTACATGCAGTATGTTATATATATTTCATATTCTTCCGTCTCCAACATCTCTTTTATTGGTTGTATAAAAAATAAGGATGGAAAAAAATTATCCGTCATTCTTAAGTTTAGAAATTTGATGTTCCAATTGCTAAAAACTTAATTTCAAAATTAATTATAATTAATTGAAATAAACAAAAAATTGCAACTTGGATAGGAAAACTAGTACTTGTTGACTAACTTATGATATTTTAATAAAGAAAGTAAAAAAAAAACAAACCAGTACACCACATCAGCGTACTTGAGAAGCTTCACAGAAATGATGTTTGTGTATCACCAGCTTCACAGTTAAGTAAAAAATTTCCAAATCAATTTGTAAAGAAGAGTTTTATTTTTCAGTTGTTTTGGATCATCTGTGCCATCTATTCTGTGAAAGAAAAGGATTGGAACCGGAAAAAAGTTGCTACAAAAATTTTATAGCAACTAAAAATTAAGAATAATTCGGATCGAAATAATTCTACCAATTTTTTTATGCATCGAAAACTAAGATATTCTTTCTTTTTTCACTCTATTATTTTTAATATTTTATACAAATAATTAAAAGTATCATTCCGTTGCATTTTTCTAAAAACCGTCAGTGGTTGCCTAGAACCATTTTTTCCTCCAAAATAATAATAATGATGATAGACATAGACATTTCAACCTTTCATTGTTAAGTATTAATTTGAACTTCCTGCGGTAATATCCACAAAACGAAATGACATCTTCACTCGACATTTGTGGCGGCAGATTTTTGCATTTATTTTTTAAGCTGATATGAGTACCCGCACTCCAGTATCTGTATTGTACCCGCATCTTAACTGTCATATTTCTGACGATCTGTGAGAAATTTTGCGAATCTAAAACCACGAACATCTTCTACGTAATTTTTTCTTTCAAATGAGATCCATGATGACGTATTTTTGGGCTCGTCGTCACACAAGTATTTTATACTTGCAAGTATTTTTTTACATATGACACTGGATTACATCTGAAAGTATTAATATCAAGTATTGTAAGTATTTATATCTATAAGGTCAATTATTTTTGTTAGAGGAAGGTTGACGCGGAGACTATTAGAGAATGTTGATGGGGGATACAGGTCCCTACTATTTCATTAGAGGAAGGTTGACGCGAGAACAATTAGAGAACTAAAAAGGGGATGATCATATCAAGTTACGCATGCAAGTAGTTTTTTTTTATTTTGCAAGTATTAATATTTTATGTTCTAAGTATTTATACCTATTAAGGTTAACGTGGAGACTGGAAAAAGGGAGACCATATAATTAGTGGGGACTATAGTACAACCTTCCTCTATTATTGATGCGGTACAATGCGAATACTGGAGTAAAGGGATTGAAATATATTTTTTTTTTTTTAGTTTTCGTTCATCCACAACAATTTTGCTATACGTACTAAATGAAAATCACCCATGACGCTGCTCTTACTTTCATTTTAGAAAAAAAGTGTCATAATAATTTCATCGTATGAATTGTTACAATATAAAATTGTTTACAAGTTAACGGATGTAGATGAGAACTATTATATAAATGTTCAGCAAAATACAAAAAATATAATAATATGTTTGTTTTGTCCATTGGAAATGCAATTGTAAAAAATATTTCTAAATTAATTTTGTATTTTTATTTTTGAAGAAAGTTTACTTATGCCTCTCAAATTATTAGACTTCTTCCAATTCCTATACTATTTTAGTGTATTTAATTTTCTGCTATCATTAATAATTAATGATTTTGATAGACACATGAGATGACATGGTATTTCCGTACTTGGTAATGAATTTGATGACAAGAAGGTGATGTTGCTTTTTAACTTTTTGATAAAATGATACACATCATTTGTTTAGATGAAAAATATATTTTGATTGGAATCAAGTGTAATAATTCATGGTTTAATAAAATGAAATGGAAATTATATTTTAGGAGTGTTCTAAATAGTTAGCTATAACTGTGCTATAGCTTTTTCGGACCCATAAAAGCTACGCTATGGAATAAAAGTTCGCTAATTCAGCTACGACCGCTATAGCTATAACAACTTACCACTATTACCGCTACGCGTTATTGCTGACCGCTATGCTACATGGACTTCTTTTTTATTTATTTTTTGCAATTTGCATGAGCTTATGTGCTTATGTTCCTATTTGTGATGCTACATAGTCCACTATGTTAGGTATGCTAAACCAAACTCTGCGCTTCTGTTCCTATTTGTAATTTAGTCTATCTTTTTATATCGAAAAATATTCAAATGTTAATTATTTCTTTTTCTTTCTCTTCGTCTAGTATTCACTTGTAAAATTATTATCCTTTGTTTCAATTGTAAGCTAATTTCAATTATTGTAATATGTAAAATAATCAAATAGGTACCGATTTCGTTTCACTTGTAAAATTAATTGTTCTTCATCTATTATAATCTGTAATACGAGGTATGAACTATTAAAGAATGTTACCTTGTAAATCCTTTTATTTTTCTTATTTGCATGATTGAAAAAAAATATAGACTTAGATTAGTTGTCATTTGATTGTTATTCAATTTTCTAATATTAATAATGTTGATTATTAGTAGAAATATATAATATTTTTTTTAAAATAAAAAAAACGCTATGTACGATAGCTTCTGTTATAGCTACGCTATTCGTAATAGTTTTTTTTTGTGGTGAATTTCGAAATTTCCAAAAACAATGGTTTTTTGGTTTATTTTTTTAAAGGTGTGGTATAAATAAAAATTTCGGGTTATAAGAGGAGTATAATGAATCAAATTTTCGGTACACCTAAGAATGTATGGAAAATTTAATCATGTACTTACTAAATTTGAAAAGGAAAAAAAATATCATCCACTTTCATTTAAAAAGAAAACTATTTTTTATTTTCTAAAAAAAATTCCAAGTCACTGTATGGAGCTACTTTTGGAGGTACTCTGAGCAGTACCCATAGCATTCAAATCCTCCCGAAAGCAACATTTAACGCCATGCCCTTGCGTCTTGTTTGTTTGATTTCAGCCTACTTGGATTTTGCCCTTTCCACACTCGATCTCACACTGTTAGTTACCCCTTCTCCAGGAGAGCAGTTTGGTCCGATGGGTTTCGAGACCGTCCGATCACCTTTAAGATGGGTGCGCACGGTTTCAAAGCAGACGTTGGTGCGACTTAAAACAGATCGGACGGTCATCGAACCCATCGAACTCACTTTGAGTCCGACGGACATTGGACCCAAATTGACCTCCTTCTGCAGTTCTCCAGGCCTTCTCGCTTACCGTTGACTCTCAGTTCACCATTTGTTTATAAGGAGGAGGATAAGAAAAATTAAGGACAAAACTAAAAAGGAAAAAAGAAAAGTAGAAGTATCAATGGAGAATTTGCTCTTCTACCTCTTCACCCTCGCCGTTACTCTCTCTCTTACCATCCTGCTCTTCTCCCAAATCTCTCACCGCCGCAAGGGGCCTCCTCTCCCCCCAGGACCACTCGCCCCTCTCCTTCCTGTGCGGCCCTCCTCATTCGAGCCCTTTCTTCGCGGCCTTTACCGGAAATATGGACCTATCGTCTCTGTCAATATAGCATCTCGTCCGGCCATCTTCATTTCTGATAGCACTTGGGCCCACCAAGCGTTGATTCAGCACGGCGCCACCTTTGCCGAACGTCCTACCGCCAATGAAGTAGCTCTTATTCTCAACTCCGGCCAGAGGAGTATCAGCTCAGCCAAGTACGGTCCCGTCTGGCGTGCACTGAGGCGAAATCTAATGGCCGAGATTTTGCAACAATCTCGTGTTCAAATGTTTGCCCCAGCCAGGAAATGGATGCTGTCAATTTTGATCGACCAGCTGAAGGTGCAGATGGAGAGGGATGGAAGTGTAGTGGCCATGGAGAGTTTCCAGTTTGCCATGTTTTGCTTGCTGGTGCTCATGTGCTTTGGGGAGAAGTTCGATGAGGCAAAAATTAGAGAAATTGAGGAGATTCAGAAGCAATTCATGATTTATTTCGTTAAAATACAGGTATCATTAAAATACAAGTGTGCTAGTAGGTATAGGTACAGAACGGATCTTGATCTCCAATTGCCACTGTTGCACAACTATGCATGTCTATTTGAACTGCCTGGTTTGAATTGAACGCGCCAGATATTGCGGTGGCTTTTTTATTTTTTATTTTTTTGGGGGTGGGGTGGGGGTTCTGGAATCCATGCAAATTCAAATTGGGCGGCTAAGATCACATCCGTAGTTGCTCAAAAACTGTGGCAGAAGAATAGGAGTCGGTACAGATATCAACTTGTTACAGAACAAACCAGTACTTAGTACTGACCAGCGATCTTTGCAATTTTTTGTTGCTGTGAATTTCACCCAGCAAATATTCAATTAAGAACCCCTAATATCACATAAGTACATATTAATACTAGAATTCTCGGATGTCAGTAAAATATCAGTTTGTACTTGAAAGAACGCCTCTTTGCCTGTAGCAATAAGAGAGTATGATCTCAGTGCGCTCAATTGTCTTATTTGGTACGCTCCATGAGGATATCAATGAAAAGGTCAATAAACTTCAATAATTGCAAAGCTATTTTGTATATCCAGTGCCAGTTTCTGCAATCCTATTTTGTTCTAATTTTCTGAAAAGCCTGTAAAATGCTGTTAACTTCTAAGAATTTGTTGAATCATCTGAACTAATATTAGGTCTTCAGTGCTTACCCGGCAATAACCAAGATAATATTCAGGAAGAGGTGGAACACGATTTTAGCTTTGCGTAAGAGGCAAGATGATCTGTACTTGCCACTTATCAGAGCCCGCAAGGAGAAAAAGGAAGGCAAAGATATCATTTATTCATATGTCGATTCCCTACTTGATTTGAAAATACCAGAGGATGGAGGCAGAAAATTAACTGAAGGTTTTTATTTTTTATTTTTGCTCGCATCTCTAAAATTTGCTGAATATGTGAAATCTTAGGAAGGGGTAGTATGGACAAACTTTTGAAAATGTTTATAGAGTTACCAGGATATATTTGAAATTTTGGATGTCACAGCAGGGAGATTCCCTGTCTTTCCCTGTATTATTACTACAGGGTCATATGTAATTATGCCATTTTATTCATTTGTGGATATTTTGCTTTTCTTTAATTTTTTATAGTTAACCAGTTAACATTCTCTTGGGTAGAACCACAGGACGAAATTTCATTTATTTTAATTAGTTATATGTTAAAAGTAACTCAGGTAAAAGGTTTCTTGCTACAGACTAATATTTTTGTTTTCACAGGTGAAATTGTGAGTTTATGCTCAGAGTTTCTGACAGGCGGGACTGACACTACAGCGACTGCTCTCCAATGGATCATGGCAAACCTTGTAAAACAGCCAGAGATACAACAAAAGCTCTGGACCGAGATTGAAGAGGTGGTGGGCAAAGATAGTGATGAGGTGATGTCTTTAGCCAATATAACTTATTATGTTTTGTAGTTTCAGTTGTAAAATTTATATTGCAGAGCCCAAAAAAAAAAAATGACAAGAGTATAAATATGAACCAGCCAAAATGAAACCTGGTCAGCTGTTTTAAATGCACGGAACCATATATTGCAAAATCCAATTAGTACCAACATGATTATGTGAAAAGAAGACTATATATATATATGTCACACCCCAAACCAGAATTTCCGGATTAGGGTATGATCAAATCCCCGCCTCGTGTCTAATCATCAATAAACACGCAAGGCTAAACAATATAATAATCACACAACAGCGGAAGCAATATAATACAAACAAGCAATAGTCATAAATATCAAATAAACATACATATACATATACACACATCCATACAATCCACCTCGGGATAAAATAAACATAACTAATCAAAAGTGATACATGATCTATCGAGTCCAATATATATAACAAAACATTGGACTCGCAAAATCCTAAACAAAAGCCCCTAATCTATATCAAGTGATGTGACTGTCGGGGACAGCTCCTGACGCCTCCTGCTGCGGACCGTCAGACTCTGTACCTGCCCACATCCATAAAAAGGAGGGGATGAGCGAATGATCGCCCAGTATGTGACCCAGTATTATCCCTTCAGGGATCCTCTTAAGTCAAAGCACATTTTAATTCGAAATTTACGTAAAGTCGGTAATTCACTTTTAATGCATATGCTGCAGAAATTAAAACCTATCATAGTACTACAAAAGAAAAATATACATATAATAGATGACATGATGTGATTATCCTATCATGCCAAAATGCCAAAGTTTCCCAAAACAAAATATGAGGATCAATATTATACTCAACCGAAGTCCAGCACAATAGGTACTGTGTGTACAATTTGATATAGTAATAGTACGGATAATTTTGTCACCCCGTGCCGTGCCAAGTTCAATCAAATTGAATTTATATCTCAAAGGTGACATAACACAAGGACTGCGATCAGGGGAGCAAAGATACCCGATGCCTAACAGCATCGAGCTTTGCCCCAAAGACTTCAACCCGTAGGCTGGTGCACGCTAGCCGATGGTTATATCCAACAATTTGTGTATTTTCCTTACTCTAGACGATCCATCACCAAACATATAAAATAGGAGAAAACTACAAGCAATGCGTAAGAATAAGTCAATTCATCTCCTCATGAGCAGAGATGAAACTCCACCATCCGGCCAGATCAATGGGACAAGGGCTCGTGAGCGGCCCATAACAACAAAAATAAAATCTGCCACCGCAACCTCGGCAGCCGTACTAGGCAAGTAGCTCCTAATGTAGGGGGGATAGCTCCCGAATCGTCTCCGGACTCGAGATCGGTCCGCACAAAATGTAAAATGAACGAAAATGATATAATACCAATCTCATGCATATAATAATAATAATCCTAATAAGACCTCTAAGGGATCAAGTGATCCCTCAGCCCAATGACCCACGAACCGCCTCGCATCCCATACTACGAGAACGGAAAGCAGTCATTCGGTCTCCTATCTCACGCTCACCAATGCACATGCTTAACTACAATAATATGTTGTCCTCTACGAGAAGAGGACAACTAATATCCTAATTTATTATTAATTAAGTTACACTACTCCTAAGAAAGCATTAAATTTTCAATTTAGAAGGGGTTGTGCAAATCCTAAATTACAGTTCAGAAAGGATTAAACATGCTCTAATGCAACTACAAAATTTAAAGTGCGGATGTCAGGTCAAGTGGTCGACTGGTGAGAGTACGCCACGAAAGAAAAATACAGATATCCCACACCTGATAGCTGTAGGGGTAGAAAGCGCTAGCGCTAGAAGTCACCGTAATCTGCACAATCCTCACCTGCTCCGGTGTAACCGTCAGCGGGATCGTACCACGGATCGAACTCGGTGTAGGTCGGCTGACCTGTAATTTGGTCGTAACTTAATTAGAGTCTAAACTAAGTATTCGTAACCCTTATTACCCAGTTGATTATTTTGACTGAGTGTTGGTATTTAGTTAATTAATTAACTAAGGTTCGAATCTAATTAAATTAATCTAATGTACTTAAATCATTTGTTATACTTTAATTTGAAGATAAACTGCTTATCTAATTAATTAACTACTTAGATAATGTATTTGTGTATTTTTACGATAACATACGTAAGGTATAATCGACGTAATTTAATTAGTTATTATTAAGTCCCTAATTAATACTTGCACTATAAATAATTTTCCTAATTAAGTTAACTACAATTTATTTTAAATCCTAAGTACGTAATTAATAAGTGTAGTACTTAATTATTATAAAGTTTCTAGAATCGTACGAATTATTTTTACTAATTTGTGCAAGTCAATTAATTTAAATATAATTTAATACATGATTATCTAATTATTCTATTTAGTAAAATTTTGTACTCGTAATGATTCGAAAGCGTTAATATGTTGTTAATTAGTTGTTCTTTATTAATTAACAACATATTTTATTTATAATTTATTTACCTTATTTAAAACTACATTTGATTTAATCTAAATATTTACTTAACTAATATTTTTAAAATCCTAACTACTTAATTCATTATTTTATTAAAATCCTATTTAATTTAAATGTGTTAAACTATTTTAATTTAAGTCCAAACCGTGCTTTTTAATTAACTTCCTACATTCTCGTAATTCTAATTCAATCTTCGGTAATTTAATCTCGTGCTCTAACTTATCAATTTTGGGTTTGTACAACCCGATCAAGATTGGGCTATATTTCAATTCATATAAATTTACAAGTCCAATTTAAAAGTAACCATAATTATATGTTGGTTCGGTTTGGGTCTAAAACCCAAATCAATAATATAATCAAGGCCGAGCCCCTTTAATTTGATTTCGGTCAAGCCCAACAGAAAAGACAAAAGGCCCAATTTCCAATTAATTAGCTAAGGCCCAAAGCCCAAAATTCAATATGAAATCCACACTTGCATTTTAGAACCCGATTTAATTTTATTTACGCAAGGGCCTAAAATTTACAATTCAATCCAATTATTTTCCAATAAGATCCCTGTCATTTCAAGGTCAGTTTTGAGATTCGGTACCAGTGGCAACACTGGGCTGTACCAACTGGTACAGCACCATATACATATCAACCAGCAAATCAGAGACAGCAAGCCCAACAAAGAAAAGGGCAAGGTAATCCAAACAAAATCAAGGCAACAGCCACAGAGGGGTAGTACCCGCAACAACACAAGTCAAACTACACAAGGCACAAGGGTCGCAAGTCACAGAAAAAGGCTCAAAGCCGCAGGTCAGACAAGAAGGCACATAGGCCACAATCAACAGCAAGGCTCACGGCCAGCGATAGCAAAACAAACTCGAAGGCCACAAGTCAAGTGAAATGGCATGAAGGCCACAGATCAAAGCATCAGCCGCAAGCCACAAGGCAAAACCGAATTAGTGAGTTTTAGGGTTACCCGAGAGAAGAGCCAATCGCAACGAGGGTCAAGCTCGGCAGCTACCAAGCAGCGGCTCGCCTCACGGCCGTCCCAAATCAGCGAGCACCACACCAGCATCGTACCAGCACCGCACCATTTACAAGCACAAGGACACCCCGGGAGAGAGAAAGCAGAGAAAGGAGAGATGGAGCGCCGAGAAGAATCAAAGAGAGAAAGGGGGTAGGGTTCTGGGTCAGCGAGAGGGAAGAGAGGAGGCGGGGTTTTAGGGTTCGCGAGAGAGAGCAGAGGGGGAATAGAGCAAGAGAGAGAGAGAGAGAGTAAGGGAGATTGAGAGAGCGAAGAAGAGAGGGAGCGGGAGGGGTGCGATTTTTTATCGCTAAAGAGCAAATAGAGAGGGAGGGTGAGTCAGCGAGGAATCCAAAGAGGAAGGGTGCGGCGGAGAGAACAGACAAAATAGAAAAATGGTGAGGTGTTCTGATTTCGCAGAGGAAGAAGGAAAGCCTTGGCTGCCGTCTGGACTTAGTGAAGAAAACAAAAGGCAGTTAAAAAGGGAAGGGACTGCTTTCAGATTCGTGCAGAATTTATTTGAATGGTCCAAACAATTGCATACTTAAGAAACTCGGTTTGGATGTAATATTTTCTAGATCAATAAATAACAATCGAGAGGCTTGCAACAGGTTTAATTCGACGAAGTTTTCGCGTTTAATATTTCACCTTAATTTGTCGAAATCTTCGATTTGTAATTCGTAATTAAATCGTTAGTTCTTTAATTATCAGTTAATTTGGAACGCGAAAGAAATGACATTTATAAAAATGTACGAACTATTCGAATGTCACCACGTCTATTAAATTTCAGTTCGTAAATTTAGAGATTCCCTAACACGATATTTTGATTTACTACTTTATTATATATATACAGCAGTGCCTCTATAATTTATTTAAATTCTTGTTTATCCTATTAATAATTTTGTTTAAACAATTGATCATTTTTAATTAACCTAACTAATAATTTCAGAATTGTAATTTAGCTGCAAATTTTGATTATTAGGTTAATTAACTAAATTATTTTATACGGGTTATAACAATATATATATTTTCAAATGAGTGAGGCTATGGTGCTATGCATAGCACGGATGGCTAGTGTACTACGGCTCAATATGGTACTTTTTAAAATCCTAACGGTCAATCCGAACCGTTCAATGTGATAACCATATGAATATGTACTTGCAAACTAAATTTTATATTTTTTTGAATTTTTTTACTATTTTTTTAGATAGGTAGAATTTTGATGGTCCAGAATTTTCAGAAAACACTGATTTTTCTACCTATCTAAAAAAATAGTAAAAAAATTCAAAAAAATATAAAATTTAGTTTGCAAGTACATATTCATATGGATATCACATTGAACGGTTCGGATCGACCGTTAGGATTTTAAAAAGTACCATATTGAGCCGTAGTACACTAGCCATCCGTGCTATGCATAGCACCATAGCCTCACTCTTTTCAAATTTAGCATTTCGTTAAATATCCAGCTGGGTTAAATTTGGATGTTTTATAAACCATAGGTGAAAGAAGAGGATCTGCAAAAGATGGTGTATCTGAAGGCAGTTGTACTAGAAGGTCTTAGGCGGCACCCTCCAGGGCATTTTGTGTTGCCTCACACAGTTTCTGAGGACTTGGAGCTGAATGGGTATTGTATACTTGTGCAAATCAATTTAATTAGCTTACTACAGTTATGATCTACTGAAATTGTAATCCCTATATACAAGAATTTTTATGTTTATTATCAAGACTAGCTGGCACTCTATAGCTAGTGCACCCACCTGGTATGGTACCCAGTAAATTGAACAAATTTTAGGCAAAAACAAAAAATATTGTGATAATATTAAGCAGCTAATACAGAGGTGCCAACTATTATGCTTTCCTTGGCATTGAATATTGTTTTACCTCACTTTGGTTTCCAAAAGAAAAGAAAAGGAAACAATAGAAAGGCCAGGCAACCTTTAACCTAATTAAAGAAGAGATGAGGTACAAGTTTGTACTTGAGCATTAACAGTTCAATTTGTAATTTTATATCAGTGTAATGTTAACCGGCCAATATGAGATATCAAGACCTAGCCATGTTACTAAGCTAGTTATCATATCTATAGGTATCACATTCCGAAGGGTGCCCCGATTAATTTCACAGTGGCTGAAATAGGTTGTGATGGATCAATATGGTCTGATCCCTATGAATTCAAACCTGAGAGGTTCACTGAAGGAGGTGAAGGTGAAGGGATTGACTTAACAGGTACTAAGGAGATAAAAATGATGCCATTCGGAGCAGGTCGAAGAATTTGTCCTGGAATGGCACTTGCGTTAATGCATCTAGAATATTTTGTTGCAAATTTGGTCAAGGAGTTCGAATGGAAAGAGTTAGATGAAGAGAAGGTCGATTTGACCGAAAAGCTTGAGTTCACCACCGTAATGAAAAAGCCGCTTAGGGCTCGTATAGTGCCACGCAAGTAAATGTGTAACTTTGTTTCTTTTTACTGGTGCCAATTGCCATGCACCTTATGTTTCGTTTGTATATACATGGCAAAATAATATAACATGTTTGAACCAAACATAAATAACTTAAATTCGAATAAGTTCTTTATAGATAATTAAATGGAAGTCAATAAACTAAACCTCCATTTTTCTTATCTCAAAAAAATATTAATTTCCTTTTACATTTTTCTATACGAGTCTGAATACTCTGAAATAACTTAAATTTTGAGTTTAGATTCCGACCCCAATTGTTTTAATTTATCATCTCAAACTTCCATAATTCGCACTTTACTATTGTTTGAATCAAAATTCAAAAATTGTCACGTGCGTATAAAAAAATAGTTGACCAAAACAGAACAGAAAAAATAATGGATTGAATCTGTACACGTGCTAGTTTTAAAATTTTAATCCAAACAATAATAAAGTGCGAATTATAAAAATTTAAGGTAGTAACTAAAAGAATTTCGGATTCAGATCATCTAATCAGAATCTGAAATTCTGAATCAATTCAGATCGACATAAAATGCACGAATTTTTTCAATATTTATGCAAATAGCCCAATTGCAAATCTTAAAAAAAGTCCGGACTACAGCTGGGGCAAATATCCTCTCCGGTACCGTAAAAGATTCCCTTCATTTTACGGTTTGAGATTAACTCCCAGCCGCTTTGGGTTTCGGGCTGACGGAGGGGGCAGAATTGTTGGCTTTGAGATTCGTGCCTAGTTAAAAAGAACGGTCCAGATCAAGTAATTGTAAAAGATTTCCTGTTACGGTACCGGGGCTGATGTGAATTCCTACAGCTGCTGTCTGGTTTTCAAAAAAAAAAAAAGTCCGGCCTCCCTTTGTTTACTCCGCAACCAAATATGAACTTTCCGCGCTCCCATTCACACTCCTCCAAGCTCCCTCGATTAGAGTCGTCTCTCGTCTCCTCCAAGCATCAATGGAGGATTGGATTTTCTACCTCTTGACCCTCGCCGTGTCTGTCTCTCTTACCATCCTGCTCTCCTCCCACATCTTTCACCGCCACAAGGGGCCTCCTCTCCCCCCAGGCCCACGCGCCTTTCTGGTATATCTGAAGGGCTCCTCCTTCAAAATCGAGCCTTTCCTTAGACGCCTTGTCCAAAAACACGGACCTATTATCTCGGTCAAACTCATAACCCGTCCAGCAGTCTTCATTTGTGATCGCACTTGGGCCCACCAAGCATTGATTCAGCAAGGCGCCATGTTTGCTGACCGTCCCACCAACAACGCTGCTTCTCGAATTATCTCCTCCGGCCAGAATGACATCAGCTCAGCCAAGTATGGTCCCATCTGGCGTGCGCTGCGCCGAATTCTAACGGCTGAGATTTTGCACCCATCACGTGTTTACATGTATGCCCCAGCCAGGAAATGGATGCTTTCCATCTTGATCGACCAGCTGAAGACACAGAGTAAGAGGGATGGAAGTGTTGTGGCCATGGAAAGCTTCCAATTTGCAATGTTTTGCTTGCTGGTCCTCATGTGCTTTGGGGAGAGACTGGATGAGTCACAAATTAAAGATATCAAGAAGGTTCAGATGGAGTTAATGAGTTATTTCCTTAAATTACAGGTATGTTTTGAACAAGGGATAATAACTTATTTCCATGTATGCTAGTAGGTATAGGTACACAACCAGTCTGCATCTGCTGCCATAGTTGCCATTGCGGCTCAACTATGACATGCCTGTTTGAATTGCCTGACTTGAATTGAACGCGCAGAGCATACCGTGGCTTTTTAGAAGAATATTTTGTTATCTGGCAATCAAAATCAGATGGTTCAGATTTGCAACTATGGCAGGAGAATGGAAGTCAGTAAAGGAACAATTTTGGAACGTTTTGTTGTTGTGAATTAGACCCTACATATATTCCTTATTTGCAATAATGCTATTATACTAATTTTGCAACCAACACACAAAAGTTTTTTTTTGAAGGTTGGCAGTGAAACTGCCAACAATATATTGATAGGAAAAAAGGTTTTTTTACATGGCTAGTATGCTAAGTTAGCATGTTGCCTTATTGAAAAAAGGGTAAAATTATTGGGGCTGACGGAGGGGGCAGAATTATTGGGCTTTGAGATTCGTGCCAAGTTAAAAAGACGGTCCAGATCAAGTAATTGTAAAAGATTCCCTATTACGGTACCGGGGGTGATGTGAATTCTGTTTACTCCGCAACCAAATATGAACTTTCCGCGCTCCCATTCACACTCCTCCAAGCATCAATGGAGGATTGGATTTTCTACCTCTTGACCCTCGCCGTGTCTGTCTCTCTTACCATCCTGCTCTCCTCCCACATCTTTCACCGCCGCAAGGGGCCTCCTCTCCCCCCAGGCCCACGCGCCTTTCTGGTATATCTGAAGGGCTCCTCCTTCAAAATCGAGCCCTTCCTTAGACGCCTTGTCCAAAAACACGGACCTATTATCTCGGTCAAACTCATAACCCGCCCAGCAGTCTTCATTTGTGATCGCACTTGGGCCCACCAAGCATTGATTCAGCAAGGCGCCACGTTTGCCGACCGTCCCACCAACAACGCTGCTTCTCGAATTATCTCCTCAGGACAGAGGGACATCAGCTCAGCAAAGTATGGCCCCGTCTGGCGTGCACTGAGGCGTAATCTAACGGCCGAGATTTTGCACCCATCGCGTGTTCGCATGTATGCCCCGGCCAGGAAATGGATGCTTTCCATCTTGATCGACCGGGTGAAGACGCAGAGTGAGAGGGATGGAAGTGTCGTGGCCATGGAAAGCTTCCAGTTTGCCATGTTTTGCTTGCTGGTTCTCATGTGCTTTGGGGAGAGACTGGATGAGTCGCAGATTAAAGAAATCAAGAAGGTTCAGAAGGAATTGATGAGTTATTTCCTTAAATTACAGGTATGTTTTGTAACATGGGGCCATGGGGGTAATAACTTATCCCAATTCCCAAGTATGCTACTAGGTATAGGTACATAAACCGGTCTACATATGCTGCTATAGTTGCCGGTTGCCACTGCAGCACAACTATGACATGTCTGTTGGCATTACCTGATTTGAATTGAATGTAAAGAGCATACCGTGGCTTTTTAGGAGAATTTTTTTGATCCGTGCGATTAAAATCGGATGGTTCAGATTTGCAACTATGGCAAGAGAATGGAAGTTAGTAAAGGAACAATTTTGGAATGTTTTGTTGTTGTGAATAAGACCCAACATGTATTCCTTATTTGCAATAATGCTATTATACTAATTTTGCAACCAACACACAAAAGTTGGTAAGCTGTCTACAAACAAAATTCAATTAAGGTCTAAGGGCGAAAGTGCAAAACCATTTACTTTTGATAAAAGAACCGTCTTGGTGGATGTCACTAAGTTGGTACGTATCATAGCATAAGTACTTAGTAAATGTCACTAAAATATCACTTGTACTTTGCCCGTAGCAATGAGAGATATGATTTTGGTAAGTTCAATTGTGTTATTCGGTAAGGTCCATAATGATGTCATTGAAAAAAGACAACTAAACTTCAATAATGGCTAAGTTATTTTGGATTCTTTTAAATGGTCAACCAAGCCCATTTCTATCTGAGTGATTCCATTGCTGTTCTCTGCTATCCTTTCTTGTTCTGCTTTTTCTATAAAATAAGTGAACTTCTGATTAGGTTCTAAGAATTTGTTGAATTCTGTGAAGTTCAGGTCTTCTCTGTTTACCCGGCAATAACCAAGATTATATTCAGGAAGAGGTGGAACGCAATTTTATCTTTACGTAAGAGGCAAGAGGATATATTCTTGCCACTTATCAGAGCCCGCAAGGAGAGAAAGGAGAGCAAAGATATCGTTTTTTCATATGTCGATTCACTACTTGATCTGAAAATACCTGAGGATGGCAGCAGAAAATTAACTGAAGGTTTTTTTTTTATTTGCTTGCATCTCTGAAAATTGCCAAATATGTTGAAATCTTAGGAAGGGGTAGTTTGGACAAATTTAAAAATGTATATAGGGTACGCATGACCTGGAATATTTCCTGTACTCTGTTGGGGCCAAGCATGGTATTATTACGGAGTAATATGCGATTGCCATTGTTTTCATAGGTAGATATTTTGTTTTTCTTTTTCTTTAATCAGTTAAAATTTTCTGGGATAGAACCACAGGATGAAATTTCGTTTATTTTAGCTACATGGCATCAGTAACTCAGGTGAGCACTTTTGTGGACTTTATTGCTGAATTGCATGTTTTTGTCAGTTGTGTTCTATGTTGCTGTTTTGTAGATGTTATGTTTACGTTTAATGGATTCTAGTAGCTGCTGGTTGTATGTTTGGTCATTGTAAAACTGTAGATGTGTTGGTACCAACTTGGTACCGATCCATCAAACTTATGGTTTCTAATAGAAATCGGTGGGATACCCACTTTTATTCAAAAAAAAGTAACTCAGGTGAGCAGCATCTTGTTACAGACTGACATTTTGTCTTGACAGGTGAGATCGTGAGTCTATGCTCAGAATTTCTGAATGGTGGGACTGACACTACAGCAACTACTCTCCAATGGATCATGGCGAACCTTGTAAAACAGCCAGAGATACAACAGAAGCTCTGGACCGAGATTGAACAGGTGGCGGGCAAAGATAGTGATGAGGTTAGAATAACATCATTTCTTCTGTAGCTTAATTTTAAAATTTAGATTGCACATTTGCACACTAATTGAGTATAGTATTATATGAATCAGCCAAAATAAAATTTGGTCATCTATTTCAAGTTGCAGCAAACCATACATTGCAGAGTCCAATCAGTAGTTCAGTACTGATATGATTCTTGGACAAGAAGAGAATTTTTTTTTTTTTTTCCAAATTGAGTGTTTCTTTATATATCGTGCCGGGTTAAGTTTAGGTGTTTATAAACCATAGGTGAAAGAAGAGGATCTGCAAAAGATGGTTTATCTGAAGGCAGTTGTGTTAGAAGGTCTGAGGCGGCACCCCCCAGGGCCTTTCGTGTTGCCTCACGCAGTTTCGGAGGATTCGAAGCTGAACGGGTAGTGTACACTCGCGCAAACCAATTTATTACCTTACTGCAGTTATATTATAATGAAATTTGTAATCTCTCTAGGACTTTTACTTGTATCACCAAGGCTGGCTGACACTCATACTGTACTCTACCTGGTATGGTACCCGGTAAATTGAACTTAAATCAGGCAAAAACAATAAAGATTGTGATAAAATTAAGCAGCTATTACAGAGATGCCATCTGCAGTGAAAATTCTTGGCATTGGAAAAATTATTGTTGTATCTCTTTGGTTGCAAAAAGAAAGAAAAAGAAAACAGAATGCAGAAACAATAGTAAGGTAAAACCAGACACTTTAAACAAAAGAAGAGGTGACGGTTAGTATGGCATTTGTACAATTTTCTATTGAGCATCGATAATTCTATTTGCACTTTAATAGCAGTGGAATGTTAACCTACCAAAAGAGATATCAAAACCTAGCATGTTACTAAGCTAGTTATCATTATTATAGGTATCACATCCCGAAGAATGCCACGATTAATGTCACAGTGGCCAAAATAGGTTGTGATGGATCAATATGGTCTGATCCCTTTGAATTCAAACCTGAGAGGTTCACTGAAGGAGGCGAAGGTGAAGGGATTGACTTAACGGGTACCAAGGAGATAAAAATGATGCCATTCGGAGCTGGTCGAAGGATTTGTCCCGGAATGGCGCTTGCCTTAATGCATCTAGAATATTTTGTTGCAAATTTGGTGAAGGAGTTTGAATGGAAAGAGATAGATGAAGAGAAGGTCGATTTGACCGAAAAGCTTGAGTTTACTGTCATAATGAAAAAGCCTCTTCGGGCTCGTGTAGTGTTACGAAAGTAAATGTGAAACTTTGCTTTCACTATTAGTTGTGCATTGTACCTTATGTATTATATATGTGTATGCATAGCATAGGAGTTTGTTTAAATATTGATTGGACCTTTATTAATAGATTCTGGGTTAGTAGCTCGTTTGGAATTTTGGAAATCTTAGGATATATTCCTTTTTGGTTTTGTAAATACTTTAAGAAGATTGTGGTGTAACGTTTAGTTTAAACTTTTATTATTTTCAAAATGTGACTATTTTGTCCTCAAGAAGAATTATGAAAAACACTACTTGTTTCTTTAGAAACTTACTAATTCAGCTTATTAAGAGAGGAGTTAGTTATACTTGAACATCTAACCCAACCGCAAAAGTGTGACTTATAGAAAGCACTACATCAATCACAAACAAGTCTTTACATAATGAGATAACATGGTATAAATCAAACTCTAAATAATGTTATAATAAAAGTCAGAAAAATCAACCATAGCAAATCAATTCTGTGTTTTTCTTTTGAAAGAACTGGATGTAAATAGAAGGCTGCTCTGATGGAATTACGGAATCATAGTGGTCTGATCGAACTATTTTTATTAAAACCGGACCGGATCGGACCGGTAGACCGGAAAAAACTGGGGCATTTTGTTTTGCCTCACACAGTTTCTGGGGATTCAGAGCTGAATGGGTAGGTAAAGGAGTAACTAATAGTTAGTTAGACACGTGGCTGTTAGGCAAGTGGTTAGTCAATGATTGTTAGTTAGTCAACGTTTGTTAGTTAGTTAGCAAGTGGTTAGAACCATGATTAGGGGTTCTAAACCACAATTAGATTGATGTAATAGGAAATCATTTTCTATATATACTCATAACCATTGTACTGTACAGAACAATGGAAAAATAAATAAAATCAAATTCTTTTCAATCTCTTTCTCTTTCTCTCACCGTTTTTATGGTATCAGAGCCATGTCTTCTGATTCTACCTCTACCATGGCTACGGCCTCTCCCCTTGATCCAATTGTGATCTTGAACCTACCTATCTCTACTAAGTTGAATCGGAGCAACTTTCTCGCTTGGCAGTCTCAGATCACCCCGGCACTTCACGGCCATGGCTTGTACCACTATCTCACAGCCGAGCCCCCTTCCGAGAAGATCACCGTCGGTGAATTGCAACAAGATAATCCCAAATTGTCGCATTGGCATCGGCAAGATCAACTTATTCTCAGCTGGTTGAGATCCTCTCTCTCTGACACAATCCTCGGTCAAGTTATTGCGTGCTCTACCTTAGCCGATCTCTGGCGGTCCTTTCACCAATCGTTCTCTGCCACCTCTCGGGCCCGCCTATCTGAGCTTCGTCGGTCCTTTCAAACCACTACTAAAGGCGGCCTGAGTTGCTCGGACTACTGTCAGAAGATGAGAGCGATAGCGGATGAGATCGCCTTTGTCGGTTCTCCCATTACCGACGACGATCTAGTTCTCCAGGTGCTCGGTGGTCTCGGTTCCGACTTCAATTCGTTTGTCGTCGCAGCAAACACGAAGGATCATCTCTCCTTCAATGAACTCCAGGCAATGCTTCAAAGCCATGAAAACCTTCTTCTTGCTCAATCGGGCGGCTCCTCCTCTCTTCCCTCTTCTCAGAATCCATCTGCTTTCTATGCGAATCCTAAGCCGGGTAAACCCGGTAAGAACAATTACCGCCCGAAAACCTATGGATCTAATCAATACCGACCTCCTTTATTACAAACTCCCTCCCCTCGGCCCACTTACCCTTCCACTCGGCCCAATTACCCCTCCCGGCCTCCTTACTCTACTCCCAAGCCTCAATTCTCTCGGCCTGCCAGTCCAATGCAGGGCCCAGGTCTGGACAGAAATGTAATCTGCCAGATCTGCTTCAAAAGGGGCCACCAGGCTCAAATTTGTTGGTATCATACCGATTTGGTGAATTTTCCAGAGCAGGTTGATCAGCCAATTCAAGCCCATCTAGCTCACCATGCACCTTTTCAAGCCAATAATGCACAAACCTCACAGCAAATGGCCGGGTCTGAGTGGTATCTCGATTCGGGCGCTACCCATCATGTCACAAACGATTTGAACAACCTCTCCTCATTTCTACCATACGAAGGATTCGACAAGCTTCATGTTGGTAATGGTGCGGGTATGGCCATTAGCCATATTGGCTCTACTCTTTTACATTTTTCCGATTATACAATCTCATTGAATGATGTCTTATTTGTTCCTTCATTTACCAAGAATCTAGTGAGCTTATCCAAACTCTTACTTGACAATTCTCTACTTATTGAGTTTTCTTCTAATCTTTGTGTCATTAAGGACCGCCACACTATGAGGATTCTTCTTTAAGCCAAGCTCATTAGAGGTCTCTATCCTCTCCCTCTTCCAATGAAATTCAAACCTCAAGCCTTCGTTGGAGAACGGGTGTCGATTGACATTTGGCATGCTCGTTTTGGTCACCCTTCATCTACAACCACTCAAAAGCTTTTACTTTCCAATAAATTGCCTTGTAATAATAATAAGATGTCTTTATGCCACGATTGTTCTTTGGCTAAAGCTCATCGCTTGCCCTTTCTTTCTAGCACTTCTTCTTCTTCTTCTCCTCTTGAGATTGTATATTCAGATGTATGGGGTCCCGCACCTTTACTTTCAAGAAATGAGTTTCGTTATTACATTATTTTTGTGGATGATTTT
Source organism: Carex littledalei (assembly GCA_011114355.1). Classification (NCBI taxonomy): domain Eukaryota; kingdom Viridiplantae; phylum Streptophyta; class Magnoliopsida; order Poales; family Cyperaceae; genus Carex; species Carex littledalei. Next base: position 8,644,390 of record CM022099.1, on the reverse strand, counting down.
TCCCGTTACTCATGGATTTATTTTTTGCACACAAAGGATGAGGTGATTCGTGTGTTTACATCTTTTAAAAGTCAAATCGAAAACTTGCTTCAAAGGTCGATCAAAATTTTACGCACCGATGGGGGTACGGAATACAAGCCTATAACTCGTGCCTTTTCCGCCATCATTCATCAAATAATTTGCCCGTACACTCCCCAACAAAACGGCGTTTCTGAACGAAAACACCGACACGTGGTTGAGCTAGCTCTTGCCGTTATGATTCATGCCTCCATTCCCGAGCGATTTTGGGATGATATTTTTGCTAGTGTGGTGTATTTGATAAACCGCCAACCTCCCTCAAGTGACACTTCTTCTCCTTTCTTTAAACTTTTCCGCAAATCTCCCGATTATTCTTTCTTGCGGGTTTTAGGGTGTTTGTGTTTTCCCTATACAAGGCCCTACAATGATCACAAACTTCAAGCTCGATCCAAACCATGCGTTTTTCTTGGTTATGCTTTGTCTAAAAAAGGATACAAGTGCTATCACATTGAAACAAATAAAATGTTTGTTTCAAGACATGTTATTTTTGATGAACATCACTTCCCCTTTGCCAAGGACAATTCAGCCTCTGAAGTTCCTGACTTTTCCACTTGGCTCGGCCTCCTACCTGCTGCCCCTCCCAAACAACAACATCTTACTACACCTGTCACTGCCACAGCAGATCCCAACCCTATTCAACCTGTACTTCCCGCTGGGCTTCCCATTTTACCGATCTATTCATCTAATCCGTTGCCTCTTCTTTCGGGTTCTTCTACCTCTACAGCGGATCCCCCTTCTATTCCCCTTGATTTATCGCAACAGTCTCCCATTTCGGATCCGACACCCCCTGCAGCTGATCCCCACCCCTCCTTACTTACACCAGACGGCCAAAACCCATTTCGGGTACTTCTGCCTTTGCAGCGGATCCCGATCTCAATACAAAAACTTGCACCCGAGACTCTTCTGTTTTTACCCGAGACCACTGTTCTCAGCTCCCTGCTCCTTCTATCTCTAAATCTCTCTCTACTCACTTTATGTTAACCCGAAGCAAGGCCAAGACTAATTCCATTGCTAATCTAGCCCTCATGGCCGAAACCTTTACCGAAACTGAACCAAAAACCTACAATCAAGCCAAAACTCATCCCCATTGGGTTGAAGCGATGAAAAAGGAGTATGCCGCACTTCTCGACAATCAAACCTGGGTTCTTATACCTCCTCATCCCGAGCACAATGTAGTCGGCTGCAAATGGGTTTACAAAGTCAAGAGATGTGCCGATGGTTCGCTGGAACGCTACAAAGCACGACTTGTCGCCAAAGGCTTTCACCAAGAGGAGGGTGTCGATTTCTTCGAAACATATAGCCCGATTGTTCGCCCTACGACTATTCGGGTGGTCCTTACTCTCGCCCTTTCCTATGGATGGCCGCTAAGGCAACTTGATGTACAAAATGCCTTTTTATATGGTGATCTCCAAGAAACCGTGTACATGCAACAACCACCGGGCTTTGTTGATCTACATAAACTGAATCATGTATGTTTGTTGTCCAAGGCTCTTTATGGTCTCAAACAAAACCCTAGAGCGTGGTTCCATGCTCTAAGCTCAGCCCTACTCGCCTAAGGGTTCAAGGCGTCATGCTATGACCCTTCTCTCTTCACCTTTTCCTCCAAAAATGAAACCCTCATTGTTCTTGTTTATGTTGATGACATCATTGTGACCGGTTCCACTCTTGCCCTTGTTCAAACCTTTATCAAGTCTCTCCAACTGAAATTTGCGGTCAAAGATTTGGATCGTCTTCATTACTTCCTTGGAATTGAGGTTCAACATACTTCTCACGGCATGCACCTTTCTCAATCTAAGTATATCAAAGATGTTTTGATTCGAGCCAATATGCTTCATTCCAATGCCTATCCGTCACCTATGGTCCCTAATTCTCCTCTCTCTCGTTTCATTGGTGACCCGATTGAGGATCCGCATCTTTACCGCTCTATTGTTGGCGCACTCCAATACGCCACGCTTACTCGCCCTGACATTGCCTTTGCGGTCAACAAGGTGTCGCAATTCATGCAATCTCCTACGAATCTTCATTGGGCTGCGGTTAAGAGAATACTCCACTACCTCAAGGGCACGATTCATCATGGTATTTCGCTTCATCCACTTTCCTCCTTCACTCTCCATGCATACAGTGATGCTGACTGGGCTGGTTCGTTAGATGATCGCAAGTCGACATCAGATTTTTGCATCTATCTTGGTGCGAATATCATCTCATGGGGAGCCAAGAAACAGCCCACAGTGGCTAGATCTAGTACGGAAGCCGAATACAAGTCTCTTGCCGTAACTTGCTCCGAATTACTTTGGCTTCAATACTTGTTGGCCGAACTCCATGTCCATCTATCCTCTTCTCCCGTTTTGTGGTGTGACAACATTGGTGCGACTTATTTGGCCTCTAATCCTATGTTTCACGTCCGAACAAAGCATGTGGAGATTGACTACCACTTTGTCCGTGAACGTGTCGCTAACAAATCACTTCAGATTCGCTTCATCACCTCTCGGGATCAGATTGCGGATATTTTCACAAAACCCCTTGCCTCCCCTCGATTCTCTCTTCTCACATCCAAGCTGACCGTTGGTCCAGCTTGCGGGGGGGCTAAAGGAGTAACTAATAGTTAGTTAGACACGTGGCTGTTAGGCAAGTGGTTAGTCAATGATTGTTAGTTAGTCAACGTTTGTTAGTTAGTTAGCAAGTGGTTAGAACCATGATTAGGGGTTCTAAACCACAGTTAGATTGATGTAATAGGAAAGCATTTTCTATATATACTCATAACCATTGTACTGTACAGAACAATGGAAAAATAAATAAAATCAAATTCTCTTCAATCTCTTTCTCTTTCTCTCACCGTTTTAGTAGGGTTTCACTTGCACAAACCAATTTATTTGCTTCCCGCATTTATAATATACTGAAATTTGTGATCTTTCTATGCAAATTTTTCCTTCTATTACCAAGGCATGGTACCCAGTAAATTGAACAGGATTTAGGTAAAAACAATAAAGATTGTGATAAAATTAAGTTGCTGTTATATAGGTTCCAACTGCTATGAAATTATTGGTGTACCTCACTTTGGTTGCAAAAAGAGAGGAAAAAAAAAAGAATTCAGAAACCAGTAGTAAATAAAAACGGACACTCGTAATCCAAAAGAAGAAGTGAAGGTCAGTATGGCATTAGCACTTTTATAGCAGTGGAATGTTAAACTACGAATATGAGATATCGAGTCCGAATCTGCTGCGATTCCGAGATGGATCGCAGGATCCTAAAATTCCGAGATCAACGGTTCAAACTTTTCCATGCGCGGATCTCGGAAACGTTCTGAAAAAGTAAATTTTCATGCACGCATCTCGAGAAAGACCAACAGTTGAGATGGGATCGCAGGGTCCTGTGATTCCCCGAGAATCACAGCAGATTTATTTTCATGAGATATCAAAACCTAGCATGTTACTAAGCTAGTTATCATATTTAATTTATAGGTATCACATTCCAAAGGGTGCCCTGATTAATGTTACAGTGGCCAAAATAGGTTGTGACGGGTCAATATGGTATATATGATCCCTTTGAATTCAAACTTGAGAGGTTCACTGAAGGAGGCGTAGGTGAAGGGATTGACTTAACCGGCACCAAGGAAATCAAAATGATGCCATTTGGCCAGTTGGTCGAAGAATTTGTCTTGGAATGGCACTTGCGCTAATGCATCTAGAATACTTTGTTGCAAATTTGGTGAGGGAATTTGAATAGAAAGAGATAAATGAAGATAAGGTTGATTTGACCCAAAAGCTTGAGTTTACTGTTGTAATGAAAAAGCCGCTTAGGGCTCATATAGTGCCACGCAAGTAAATTCTTTATGTGCACTTTATGTATAGTTTGCGCATGCATGGTAAAAAAAACATGTTTAAATTTTGATTGGATCTCTGTTAATAGGTTTTCTTGGTTAGGAGTTTGTTTGAGATATTGTATAGTGGATAGTGTAAATAGTTTCAGAAAGTGAGGAAAATAATGGAGGTGTGTAAAATGAAAACCAAGTTGTTTATGGTGGTGATATGTAAAATGACAAATCAATAGTTTGGATTCGGTTCGGCGAGATCAAAAATTCGTGATTCGGGTATAATTCGGAAATGATTCGGTACAACAAGGAAGCAAAAAAAAAAAGAATCTACTCTTTGTCAGGTAAAGGTTGACCAAGCGAATGGTTTTTTTTTTGTTTTGTTTTGAGGAAAAGCCCTTGGGCAGACCAAGTGAATGATGCTTAGCTGGCCTATGACATGCATATTCTCTATCCATAAATGAATGAAGGGGATTCCATGAAAGATGAAACGATGCCAAGACTCTTTGATGGTGTGGTTGTTGTTAGAAAAATATAAACTAACTAACTAATTTAAATCTGAATTTAATCAATAAAATAATAAAAACTATATTTAAAATTTGAGTAGGGTTAAAATGCATCATTGGTCTTGTGCTCCAATCATGCTCCATATTTTTATTTTTATTTTCAAAGTCCGAACAATCAATCCGAATTGTTCATCATGATATTTGTATTAAAATGTGCTTGAAAACAAATTTTATATTTTTTTGATTTTACTAATTTTTTAGATAGGTACAAAATCACTGTTTTCAGAAGATTCTGGACCATCCAAAACAGTGATTTTGTACCTATCTAAAAATATAGTAAAAAAATTTCAAAAAATATAAAATTTTGTCTCCAAGCACATTTTAATATGAAGATCATACTGAGCGGTTCGGATCGATTGTTTGAACTTTGAAAACGGAGAAAAAGACGTGGAGCATGATTGGAGCACAAAACCAATGGTGCATTTTAACCCTACTCTTAAAATTTAATTAAGAATATAACAATTAAAACTTTGTTACCTGGAGCTGCAAAATGCTGACCTAAGACAACTTTCCGTCTTAAGCGTAGGAATAATTGGTTAAGACTGCCCCAAGTTACGCCGGTATATATTCCTCTGCCTGCGGGCACAACCGTGGTAGAGGTTGATGTAGCTTCTTTCAACAATGATAGTAGAATAATATGTTTTCTATAAAGAAAATATTTGTTCGTGGGAGAATTGAAATTGAATTTATGAATTATGGAGCCAAGAGAAAGAGCAAAAGAGTATGTAAATTGTTGGATTATTGGATGATTTGATCTTCAAATATCATGTGCTATTTATAAACAAATTTCATAGGCACCAATAAAGTTTGTACATTCATGACAATTAAAATGCTATTGATTATATTACTGTTTTCTTATATTAAACGATAAACGTTAAAATAGCAATTAATTGAGTATCAACGGAACATATAAATAGCAATTTATGATAATTGAAATGAATGTTCTGATAATAGCTCAAATCAAACAGAAAGCTGGTGCAATTCATGAAATTATTTGCCTATAAATGTAAGCATTAAGCCAACAGCTCATATCTAATATATTTGTTGATTCGATCTTCTGTGACAAGAAACAGTAAGCTTCTATGTAGAAAATGTTGGATTTAATGCTAACATTGAGCATATATGTAATCTAATTATGGATTGTTACTGTCATATATGGTTGTCAATCAAAGTGATCAAATAAGATAATAGATAATCAATATATTTATTAGGATGTGGTGCATAAATATGTAGAATAATTTAGGCAAAGATCAAATCATTGATGGACTGATTCTGAGATTTGCAATTCAGAAAACTGTCATTTAAGAGAATTGTGTGGGCCACACGGATTTTGATGCGGCCGCACGATTTTTGATGCAGTCCCACAAAATACATTTTTCAAGTTGGCAGATAACCAGATAGGTTACTATATATAAGGATTGGTCCCAAGGCACAAGATAACACAGAAAAACACAGAAACTGAAAAGACGTTTTTCTCTTTAGAAAAATACAGCTCTGTGTGCATTCTCTTCTTCTTCCACCATCAAATAATAGAGAAGAGAAATCCATTAGAAAATTTGGAGAGGATTTCTCAAGAGTCATATCTTGTTGTCTTGAAAGACTTGATCCACGACCATACGATGGAAGAAGGGCTTCTTGCCATTGAAGACTTGTCTCGTGCTCACGGAGACGGTTGGCGATCTCTCAAAGGATCGAGTTATTCCATTGAAACATCCATGGAATCTGGTATTATGTTCCGCACTTAAGATTTATGTTTTATGAGTCGAATTTGGCATATGACGGTCCTTAGGTTAAGGTAGGAAACTGTTTCTCCTTCCCCGGGATGTAAGTGTTTGACCCTTAGATGAGATGTAATTGTTTGATCTCTAGTAAGGCGTAATTATTTGGCATTTATGATTCCGCAATAAGTGGTATCAGAGCCTTCCTATGCCGAAGGATTAAGTCTTTTAGGATATAGATAGAATTAGGAATTATTGATGATTTTTTCGTTGAATTTTGTTAGATTTTTCTTAATTGTTGTAGATCTAAAAATTTTGGTTTGGTGAGCACAAAACTTGTAAAATTTACAGTATAATTGCTTATTTTTCAGTTATTAAGTTGGTTAGAATTTGCTAAAAGATTTCCAATTGAAATCGCAAAATTTTAATCAAAATTCGGTCCTGGCAGAGTTTGTGCGACCCTCTGTGCGGACGTAAAGATGCCACACAAAATTATGCACAAAATTTTAATAGGCAGTTATGAAATTTAGGATTTTGGTGAAATTTATTTTTTAATAAATTTCCTAAAACAAAATATACAAATTTGGATTAAACTTCTAAATTTGAAAGGTTATAGATTTGGAATTAAATTTCTAAATTTGAAAAGTTATTTAAGGTGCTTCCAAAATTAAGAAATCTCTCTAGATTATGGATCAATTTCAGTATAATAAATGCTGTTTTACAGTTATTCAGACAGAGATACGGCCACACGGATTTTGATGCGATCGCATGGTTTGATGCAGATGCACAAATACCGTTTTTAATTTAGCAGACCGCACAAAATTTCGTGGGGGTTGCACAACTCTCTGAAAAGTTAGAGAATAGTTTCTGAGATTAAAAATGCAGTTATTATGATGCAATTATATATATATTTTTTAATTGCAATTTTGTTTTATGGCTAAGGTATAAATTATAATTCTTATAAAAGCATTAAAGTTATATGTATCTTGAATTGAATTAATTGAGTCCTAATTGTACCCAAATGTACATCTTTTGACAAGATTCATTTAAATTCATTTTACAAAAGGATATTAGATGTGCATTTAATGGATGCAATCATTTATCAGCCCAAAGGAAGATAATGGTTGTTGAAATTATTTGTACAAGTGAGTGATAATAAAGTATAATGATGACAAAAAATTTTACACATATGTCAACATTGTCGGTCCAAAGGAAGGCATGTTGTTCGGTATGTTCTAGGTTATCAGTACCTTATTATTGCGCCAAAGTATCATAAGAAATGGACCCGTTACCCAAATGTAGCCGTTTAATGGAAACCGATACTTTGGTTTTAAGATGGTTTTAAGGCTCATAAAATGTGATGATTTATTAAGATAAGTTACGATACTATGAATGTAACAATTGTTGGATTAAAAGATGTACGTCGGAAGACCACCGAAAGTTCATTTTCCAGTCTTTCCCTTGACATAACCTTTTAATCCTTTGAGGATCTACTCCCCGATTGATTTCTAAAATAATATTTATTGAACATTTAAATAAATATAAATAACATTTATACCTTTTTCCAAATTCGAATTGGAATGCTGTACGGCTCAGTAGCTTAGCACCAGAAATCTGATGCCTCTATCAGATGTCCACCAGGAACAATCAGGGAGTCGGTATTTCTTTTGCCAGAAATACTGTACCGGCTTTTACGCCAAAATACTATTCACCAAAATCATAAAAACTGTTTTTCGTAACTTTTGCAAAAACAGATTCACGAAACTTCGCGGGAATACTATTCACCGTAAATACTATTCACAAGAACACTATTCACAAGTCGCAAGATATACGTAATCAGATTACGTATTCTTTCTTTTCTTTCGCAAACACTATTTCAGAGAGAAAACGAGAAAGAGAACGATAACCGAACCGATTCGAATCGAACTCAGACTTTCTGAACTTATTTCAACTTGTGAATTCTCTACCCCTACCCCTCTATTTATAGGGTTAGGGAGGTACTTGTAAGCTGCTTGCAGCGGAGGTGCTTGCAAGGAAGTGTTTGTTGCGATAAATTTATACGTGTCGTACACACTTATAAATTTAATGTGTTTAAGCTTGTCATCTCTATGACATTTATTTATTAATTATAACATTTAGAATTAATCAAATAAATTAATTCTCTGATTACTTTCCTATTGGTGTGACCCGATAGGATCTGTGTTATGTTGGCAATAGAATTAAAACTCCTTTTAATTCTATAAATCATAAGCGGCACCTGGCAGAATGCATTATGACTACCTAATTGACACAGATGATTTTATACAATACAATATCACGATCCAGTAAACAATTTACTCGTGTTAATTCTTATGTCTCATAGTATCATATCAGTTTCAAGGTAGGTAAGTGTCATTCTTGCAAACTAATCTTTTCTTGATCTTAAGTTAGATTATCAAATATGATTAACTCTTTAATCATACCGTGCACAGACAATCTTACTTTATCAAGGGGCCCAGTGATACTATTACTTGTATTAAATATGAGGGACAATAGTAGTCTTGGTGAACATCTCCCATCTGCAAAAGTCATGTATACTGAAATATCATCGTTATAGCTACTTTTTACGGATAGCGTTAAACAACACTCACGAATATACATTTCTTATGTAGGAAACGATGAACCACCTCATACTTTAGAACTTAACACTAAATGAAAACATTAATGACACGAACACAATTCCGTATAATGTTTCATTGAGGGTCTGTCAAATACCATGTTCTCTAACATGTGTCTATGTCATTAAATTGACAACTCATTGTCTATGGTCAGTAAAACTTAACCATCATTTAATCCACATACTAACATTTAATTGGTTAATTAGTGTTCTTTGCTAATTACCTCGGTCAGTGACTATTAAGAGTATTTATCATCTATATTATGAAGTTCTACTCATTTCGAATCCGAATGCCGAAATGATCCATAATTCGATAAAACTCAAAGAACAAAATGATAATTTTATTAATCATTCATTACATGAAAAAAATATATAGAATAAAATTATCCTTTGATTGACTTCTAGATTATTACTCTAACAACAATGTCTAGGAAAGTTCTATCTAGGCAAGTCGAAATTCGAAGTGAATCCTTAGGGATCCCTTACTTATCTGGGAACTTACCTGGTTGTGAAATTCTTATGTATAGTAACAAAAGGGAAAATCATCTCATATATTTTGAACAAGTTAGACCTTTATTTGAATGTAATTTATAAATTCAGAATATTTTATTCGTGTTGTTCTTTGTGATTTTTTGTACGTAATTTTGCAGTTAGCATTGTTAAAGGCTTAAACAATATTTTTTATGTTGAATGGAGCCAACTTCAAATTTTGACATGAGAACATAGTAATAGTTCTCGGTGTCAAGGATCTAGACCTTGCATAAAAAAGGAGGTATGTCCCACACTTACGGATAAGAGTACTTCTGATGATCAGAAAGAAAATGAAAAGTGGGACAAATCAAATTGCATGTGTCTCATGATAATGAAGAGGTCCATTAAGAGGCATTAAGGGGTACAATTTCAGATTTGATTGTTATCATTAAAGAGTTTTATAATCTCACAGAACATTCGGTATTTGAGACGGAAATGCAATTTTTTTGAGAATGTTGAGTTTGTGGGGGGGGGGGGGGAGATACAATAATGGATTTTGAATTCGAAGAGAAGTATGCAATATTTCCACATGTGTTGAGAGTTTTATGGACATAGATCTAAAACTACAAGTATCGAAAGAGAACCATTATTGAAGACTAAACTTAACATAATTAAACAATACATAGTCAGATTCTAGTATCTCAAGAAGATGTTGTTGTAGGCCAGATTGTTTCAGACAATGCTGAAATTTCTCGAGAAAATTCAGAAGTGCCAATAAGAAAATATAATCAATAACTGACAATGACATTGAGAAAATTACCCCATTACATAAAGAAACGACACCCATTAGTTTGAAATGAATATTTAAAACTAAAATAGATTCAAAAAGTAATAATGAGTAATATAAAGCTCGTCTTGTCACTTAAGGTTTTAGATATTTTCTCTATGGTTTCATTTAATGAATGCAAATATTAACCGGCCCAAAGAAAGGTTGATGATTGTTAAAATTATGTGTACAATGTTTTACATATAATCAATATTGTCGGCCCAAAGAAAGACATATTGATGATATGTTATTTAAATCATCAATACTTTATGTTTTGAAAGACTCTTTAAAGATTATATTGGCATTAGTTATGCATTTTAATTTAGAGATTTAGTAGATGAATATTAAGAGAGCGTTTTTAAATAGTGAAATGAATGAAACAATCTATATAATGCAACTAGAAAACTATGTGTCGGGAGACACAAAGTTTATGGTGTGCAAACTTAAGAAATTCATCTATGAACTAAAGAAAGTGTCTCAACAATGGTATTGCAGAATTCATAATGAGATTATCTCGTTTGATTTTGAGATAAATTTATTGAATGAATTTATATACCTTAAGTTCTATGGGAGTAAGTTTGTATTTTTATGTGGATATCAAATTGCTTGCCAATATTGATATAAATATGTTGCAAGAAACTAAGAACTTTCTAATAAAAAATTTAGAGATGGAAGATCTTAGTGATGCATCATTTAGAATATGGAACAATGCTAAACTAAAGTAATGTAAAGGAAAGGAAATAGTACAGAATGTTGAATTGAAAATAAAACATGTAGGAACAGACTCTATGTTAGCAGATCCTCTTACTAAGAGATTGACACCGGCTAAGTTTGAAAAGCATGTTGCTCATATGGGTGTAATCTCTATTGAGAATATTCAGTTTTAGTGGGAGTCTGTTGTTTGTAATTTAATGTTCTATTTTTCGATATAATTTTGGATATGTAACTTGTGACATGTAACAAGTGTTATATATATTATGAAGTTTTGAAATTCTGTTCTCGTTTATGTTTGACCTCTAATTCAGTTAATTTATGAAATTCAAGATTTAAGTAGGAGACCAAGTTAGAAATATAAATGTGAAGATCACAATTGCATGTAATTTCTATGCTACACATCCACATCATGATTCATGTCATTTAACTGTATTAGTGATGTGATTATTGAGGGTTTAGTTGCGAATAAATGCGACGAATGCCGCTTTAGTCCTTTGCTGATATAGTTGATGGACCGAATTGGTTTGGAAATATATAAGGAAGACAGTAAAGAAATGTGCGCACATAAGGAACACAATGCATAATTAAAAAGTCATAACATATTGCTTAAGTGAGAAATTGTTGGATTTATTGCCAACCTCGTTGGATTTAATGCCAACATTGAGCATATATGTAATCTAATTATAGATTGTTTACTGTCATATATGGTTGTCAATTAAAGTGATCAAATAAGGTAATAGCAATGTTCTAAATAGCGCGCTATAGCACCGCTATAGCGTTTTTGGACCCTAAAAGCTAAGTTATGGCATCAAAATGCGCTAATTGAGCTACGGCCGCTATAACGGTAATAGCGGTCCGTATAGCGCATAGCGTGTAGCGCAAATAGCACGCGCTATGCATAATGGGCTTTTTTAGGCAATTTATATGGGCTTTAAATAACGACTCAAAAAAGTTAAATAAAAGCCCAAACCGAAATCAATTAAAAGCTTTGTTGCTACAGATATTTTAATTTACCCAAACCGAGAAGGAAACCCTTGTCTAAGTTATTTTGAAATTTGAATAAAAAAAATAGATTATGTCATGAATCATGATGCTTAAGATATTTTGAATAGAAAAATATCGATTGTTATGATATTACTATGGATGTTTTGAACCGCAATTTGGATTTTGTACTGATTCAATATGAATATTATAATTTCTTAATTAATTTGGTGTTATTTATTGTTTTATGAGACTTTAGATAATGTTGATATTTAGTACAAATATATAATATAATTTTTGTAAAAAAAAATGTTGTAGCATAGCTTTCGCTATGGCTACGCTATTCGCTATAGCTTTTTTTGTAGCCTTCCCGCTATGATACAGCTCTGTGTGCCTTATCTTCTTCTTCCACCATCAAAGAATAGAGAAGAGAAATCCATTAGAAAAATTTGGAGATGATTTCTCAAGGGTCATATCTTGCTGTCTTGGAAGACTTGATCCATGACCATAAAACGAAAATGCGAGAAGGGCTTCTTGCCATTGAAGACTTGTCTCGTGCTCACGGAGAATGTTGGCGGTCTCTCAAAGGATCAAGTTATTCCATTGAAACATCTATAGAATCAGGTATTATGTTCCGCACTTAAGATTTATGTTTTATGAGTCGGTTTTGGCATAGAACGGTCCTTAAGTTACAGTAGGGAACTGTTTCTCCTTCTCCGGGGTGTAAGTGTTTGACTCTTAGATGAGATGTAATTATTTGATCTCTAGATAAGACGTAATGTTTGGCCTTTATGATTCTCCAACAGAAAACAGATCAATGAAATTACTTCACAAATAACTCCATAATTCATAAAGATTAAATAGCTCCATAATTCATAAAGATTAAAGCGTTAATATTAAAATAAATATTTATTTATATAAATTTTGTGTTTTTAAAATATATTTCTAACAGTTGTGAGGAGAAGCGGAGAGTAAGGTATAACTAGGTGGAGTCGGCACTTAGACTTGAGAGAACAAAAGTGATTCCTTCCTTTGTAGGGAGAGCATTTAATAGGATGAGATGATTGCGTTTTTTGTTATTGCTTCCATGCCTTACATTCCTAGCTAGGATTTCCCATAGGGGTGTTAATGGTACTTTTTTAGCCGTTTACCCGATCCGTATCATATTCGATAAGGCGGGTATGGGTAAGATTTTTTTTCCGTTAGCTTATTGGGTATGGGTATGAATAATAATTTTTTTTCGTTAACTAAATGGGTAAGGATATGAGTAATGACTATTTCGTACCCGTTACCCTATAGGGTAATTATAAAATCTAAATATATATTCAATTCAATTTCCAACCCACCTAAATATGTATTCGTGTTTTTGAATTTCTTCCTTTATAAAAAACAATTTAGTTGGAATTAATTGCACATTCATTTTTATTTTTTATTAGAAATGTAATTACATATGTGTGAAATGAATAAGTTTTTTATATTTAATTTGTAAAATATAATAAAACTAATTATTATATTAGTAATATCCGTTATTCATCCGCTACCGTTTCGTTAGCTGATAATATTAACGGGTAAGGGTAGAGTAGGGTAAGGTCAATTTTTAATGGGTATGGGTAGGGTATGGGTAAAGTCAATTTTAATGGGTATGAGTATGAAAATGCCTCCACCGGACCCGTACCGTACCCATTGACACCCCTAATTTCCCGTCTATTTTCTTTGAGAGCACAACCTTGCGGTTTGGATATCACAACTTTTTTCATTAATATTTTAAATGCATCCAAATTCCAAAAAGGTTGTATAATTTGTTAATTGCTTTCATATTTTCTATTTCATAATTGTTTTATAAATATGATCTGAATTAGTGAGACTATCAACAGACACACACACACACTGCATTTAAAAAAAATTATGAATAAAATTTGATCTATCTACTTCCTTTGAGCAAATAAAAATTTGAAATTTAGATGTCAAATTTGAACATTAATCTTGTTTATATTCAATCGAGATGCATCTATGTAAAATTAAGTGGTAAAAAAATAATTAAACGAACTTAGTTAACTATAATTAATTATTTCAATATATTCATTTTTTACATCTTGATTTTATATTGATTTTATATATTTAATTTAATTTTAGGGCAGTTGAACCATTATTGGTCCCTCATGTCAGGGATCTAATTGCAAAATTACTCGGAAGATTGCAAACTAAATTTTTACTGGAAACATTTTGTTGCATAATGTTGAGGCTGTAATAACCGATGCATATTTCTGGATTTTGAAAATCGGATATAGGTTTATGTGTAATCAGATTATTGTTTATCTCTAGAAAAAATTTTACCTACTTAACAACTTACAGTCCGAATTGATTAATTCACAATAAACTACAACTTGCTAGTCTTACCAGTAATTTTTTTTTGCCAATTCGGACAAAAATTCTAACTAGACTCCATACAACTCAAATTGCATGCTTTTAATTAGAGTCTGGTACCAAAAGCGGTACTCATTTTGGAATCGGTTGATCAGATATCAGTTTTAGTACCAGTTGTTCATTAAAAAGGCGTGATTTATCCGTGGGTAAGAAAAAAAAAAGAAGCAACGATGCTTGTGCTTCTAACTTGTTCCATCCTTTGCTGAGACGTAGAACCTACAGATGCTGGAGTTCATTGCTTTTTGGCTTTTGTTTCGTTATATTGAGAGACTGATTTCAGTCTCTTGATAGTAGGTCCGATGGGCATCGGACCTACTCTGATTCGATGGATTTAATCACCGTCGATTTTCTTTAAGATTCGTGCAGAACGCTTTAAACTTCGTGCGAGTCTGTTTTAATTTTCGTGCGCACAAAGCTTAAATTAGATCGGACGGTCATTATGCTCGTTGAACTTAAAAGTAGGTCCGATGGGCATCGGACCTACTCCATTCTCGATTTCAGTGCTTTTGTGTTTAAGGGCTCGTTTCTCAAATTAAGAAATAGTTCTAAGATAGTTTTATTTGAATAGTAAAAATATAATAGTGGTAAAATAATATATACTACCGAACGTGTTGTTTGATAAATTTTATTAATATATTTGAGGGATTAAAAAAGACCAAAATACCTGCTATAAGTAATTTGTGTTTTTATCAGAGTTCTAAATAGCTAGCTATAGCTACATAATAGCTGCGCTATAGCTTTTTCGGACCTCAAAAGCTATAACGCTTTTAACCGTATTTTTTTTATAATGATTCTAAATGGCTAGCTATGGTTGCGCTATAGCTTTTTTGGACCTTAAAAGCTATAGCGCTATAATAGCTATTTAGAATCTTGATTTTTATTATGTTTCATGAGACATATTAATGAAACTTAACTTCACCTCTCATGCAGAGAGATTAGACATTTTAATTTAATTACGGTTCAATTTATTTGTTGAATGCCATATTAATCTTCACCCGAAATTAATTCAACTTGAAAGCTAATCCAATTTTTAATCCATAACATAATATCAGACAAAAATCTAAATTATATTATGAGTACACATATCCCCGAAACTTTTAAAGTTAGCACAGTTTAAAAAAAAACAAACCAAAAAATCATCGTTTTTGGGAAATTCGAAATCTATCACAGCCGCAGAATGATTTTGCAGCTCCAAATGCTGGAGACCGCACAGGCGTTCTGCGGCTCCATATTTTTTTTTTTTTGGTTTTTATCTAATTAAAAGAGGGCACCACGTGGAGATATCTCAAAGTTTGGTTTTTTAATAAATTTTTTTTGTTCTAGAAATGTGTGCCCCGTATGAGATATCTCAAAGTTTGCTTTTGACAAAAAAAAAATAATATATGGGGCCGCAAAATGATTATGCGGACCCCTGGCTGGAGCCGCATAATGTCTGTGCAATTCCTAGCATTTGGGGCCGCAGAATCATTTTGCGGCCGTGTTAGATTTCGAATTTCTCAAAAAAATGGTTTTTTGGTTTATTTTTTTTTTAAACAATAATAGTTTTAAAAATTTCGGCACAGATCCTATTTGACATTCCTTCAAAAAGTAATAAAAATGCAGAACCTGAACAAAAAGGGTCCGATTATTGGACCGTTTATTTTTAAAATTGAAAACACTTTATCATCTGTATTGATGTATTATGTTATAATTAAACCCCAACAAAATAAAATCTACAAGTTTATTGGAATATATGAAGGTAATGAATATGAAGTAATACATAAATTCATATATAGCTCTTATATTTCATTCGAATTTAAACTAAGAACCACATAATAAAATATAATGTTCTTCTTTTCTCTAATAAATTGTAGAATGTTGTTATTTAAAAGATCTTTATTATTACGTACATAAGAGCATCTACATCTCTAAAACTCTTAGAGTTTCTAAATAACTGTTAACTGCTTTTAAAAAATTATAGACTCTGGAGTTTCTAAATGTTCACATTCCTGAAACTAATTTTAGAGTTTCTAATAACATTATCAGTAAAATAAAATTGATAAGCCACATCAGCAGTAAATTAAACTAATATTAGCGAATACATGCCAATCATTTTGCCACGTCAGAGTTTATAAATGATTTCTTAATAATAAATTATTGAGCAAAGTTGCTAAATAAGAAATCCATCTACGTACATCTCTGAAACTGGTTTAGCAACTGCCACGTAAGAATAGAAACTTTAATAGTTTCAAGGATGCAGATGCTCTAATTCACTGATTGTTTATTAATTCCAACTTATATATTTGCTATGAAATTAAGTACCTCAAATAGACAAACATATAAGAAAGACACAAAATTATGGTTTGTTGAATGACTTTTACATGTATGGGATGGGACCAATAATTTTTCCTTATGAATTGTATTATATGTAACAAATTTCAAAATTATGGAACATGAAGGAAAAAGATCTATTATATAAAACCGATCTGATTAATTAGATAAAACCGTAAGTTTTTGGTCAGCTGAATCTGATTAATTAAACCGAAAATCAATCCAGTTCCGGTTTATTCCGACCGGTCTGATCTGGATTTAATAATAGTACTACATGTGATGCTATTTTACCGGACCATTTCCCGTTTGCAAACTCATTTAATTTGAAATAGAATATTATTCCGCTATTTTAAACTGCAAAGGTGTGTTCTCAAACAACTCCTAAAACGGCAAGATATCGCTATTTTCAATTTTTGGAATATTATAAATTCCGAAATCCCATTTTTGGAATTCAGTTATCAAATTATTTTTGATGGATACCATTTTCTGAATAAATGGAGAGCATAAGAAACACAACCGAGATCTAAGTCATCTAACTCCTACCGTTGGATCATAATCCGACCATCAAGATTTCACCCTAATTGTCTCCTCACTTCTCGCCTCTATAAATACCACAATCACGCACATTTCCTTTTTTTCTCTCTCTCTCACACCCCGCGATCTCTCGCCGAGCCCCCAAATTAAAACGAAACCTGTAAGCTCAGTTCTTATCTACCTTTTCACAAAAAAAAAAAATCTATCAAATTCTCACTACACTAAACTACTATTGCTCACTAAAAATGTTCTCTCTCTCTTTACCCTCCATGGCACGCTTAATTCGTGCAATATTCTCCTCCCCTCTTTATATATTCTCGTCCCCCTTCTCATACCTAAATCCCCAATTCGGAGATTAGGGTTTTTATACCAGTATCCATTTGAGGTATTCTTAGATCTGTTATTCCATAGTTTAATTCATAAATTAGGAGGGACGTTTGGGTATCTCAGTTGTATACTCGATAATTGATAATGGAAGCAGAATTGGAATTGGAACTGAACCTTTGTTTCGAACTGGCATGATTAAGCGCCAAGCCAATACTAGCAAAGCTTCAAACCTAGATTTCGGGTAAAATTTCTTGCTACCAAATTTTGAATAGGTTTACTTTTATCCCAAAAAAAAAAACTGCGATGTTAACTGCTGTAAGATCCTTTATCTTAAAAAAGTGAGAAATCTTCTCACAAATGGTGTCTCGGTTTGATTTGGCCCCAAGGAAGCCATAAGCTAATCGTCTCACTTGCTACAGTTCCAATTCTGATTCTGCCTCCCCACCCCAAAGCCTCTGAACTAAATATCTCTGGCCAAAATTGCAATCCAATGAGGTGAAATTCTAAAACCCAAGACAAATTTGTAGAGTTAGAAGTCTCTAGAGGGAATGTCAGACAGCAACCACCAATCTGACGAGCCAGAGGAGCAGATCGACCTAGAGGGAGACAATGAAGAAGATATGATAGAGGATGATGAGCGGGACCAATTCAATGACTACGATCCACAAGAGGATGCAGATCCTGATGAAGATGACGAGCAGGGCCCGGAGTCAGGTCAGGATGGAGATGCAGGGGGCGATGAGATGGGAGAGGATAAACAGGGCGACACACAGGTGGGCCCTGAGGATGAAGAGGAGAGGAAAAAATGGGAGGAGCTGACAGCACTGCCACCACATGGTGCTGAGGTTTTCATTGGTGGCTTGCCAAGGGATACCGCAGAAGAGGATTTGCGTGAGCTTTGTGATCCTTTTGGGGAAATATTTGAGGTGTGTTACAGCTATATTCGACATTTAGTACAGTTGAGGTCAATAAATGGTTTAATCTTCAATTGCACCTCAATCTTTGTTAGTCTTGGATATTAACAATGATAGCTGTATATCTTGTGTGGGATCCCCACCACAACACACACCCATGGACCCACCAAAGAAAGCAGGGAATCCTCAATATGGAGGCGCTTTTGCTGAAAGTTTTCTGATTCTGAGGGTTTGGGTTTTGCAACTTATCCAGTCCCCCTTTCCCCCATTGAACTCTTTTTTGGCAGTAGTTAATTGAAGTTTTTGTTCTATTTTCCTCACCAACAAGGAGGAAAAAGCTTACCCTTGTAGATAACAAAATTTTTGGGGTCCTTTTTTCTTGGCTTGATTTCAAGTAGGAGAACCATGCTAATTTGCAAATAAAAATGTTGGCAGGTTCGTCTTGTGAAAGACAAAGAGACAAAGGAGAGCAAGGGTTTTGCATTCGTGACTTTTAAAACAAAAGAGGCCGCACAAAGTGCCATTGAAGATGTTCATGAAAAGGAGTTCAAGGTACCTAAATTTCTTTGTTTGGGTATAATAGAGTAACATTTTCCGTGTTTTGGCCCAACCTGAGTTGTTTTTTTAATGGTATTTTCTCTTTCTTGTTATCAGGGAAGAACATTGAGATGCTCTGTGTCCCAAGTGAAGCATCGGCTCTTTGTTGGAAATGTACCGAAGGGCTTGTCTGAAGAGGAACTCGGAAATATTTTTAATACCAACTGTCCTGGGGTTGATAACATTGAATTTTTTAAGGTATTTTCTTTTTCTTCTTGGTCTATTCAGAGGAAACCTTTCAACAAGTTTTAGAGGATTAATGGATTATCACTTGGGTTTCATTGTAGGATCAACAAGACCCAACCCGCAACCGAGGTTTTCTTTTCATAGAGTTCTACAACCATGCCTGTGCTGAGCACGCCCGTCAGAAGCTATCTAATTCAAGTTTTAAGGTTGAAGGAAGCAATCTTACAATCACCTGGGCAGATCCAAAAAGCTCCTCTGATTCAGCTGCTTCCCAGGTAAGAAAATTCAATTGTTACTAGTCCTGTACCATGCTAGCCACTGTATCTTATACATGTATAATTTTTGGTTACTGAGCTATCTTGTTTTGGTATGCACTTCTTACATTAGAAAGGAAAGTTATGTTCTTGTTTTCTTTTAATTACGGTAAACTTTTCTTGAAGCGCTAGAGCTGACGAGTGGAATCTTTTGTATTAATCACAGGTGAAGACGCTTTATATAAAGAATCTTCCAGAGAATGTTGCAAAAGAAAAATTGAAGGAGATATTTGAAAAGCATGGTGAGGTGACAAAGGTGGTCCTACCACCTGGCAAGCCAGGGCAGAAGCGGGATTTTGGTTTTGTACATTTTGCTGAGAGGTCCAGTGCTCTCAAGGCTTGTAAAGGATCTGAGAAATACGAAGTTGATGGTAATTTACTCTCACATCCCTCAATTATTTTGGGATGTTTTGAATTGAAGGCAACACATGTCTCCATCACAAAAACTGAGACCATTTCAGATTTTAATGTGATAGATTAGTGTGATGGACAAGGGTGGTTCTGTTATGATGTGTCAGGTGTCAACTTTGTTCTTCTCTCTGAAGAAACTCTTTTCTTTTGATAGAAAAACTGTCCCTCGATTTCCATCACTCCAAATTGGTCCTTTCACTTTTGATAGAAAAACTTAAAATTCTTTGAACCTCGCTCCATATAGCCAAGTTAGTCCCGTTTGTCCTCAAAATGACTAATTTAGTTATTTTGAGAGAAGTGTAAGGACCAACATAGTTCTTTTTTTGAAAGTTCAAGGACCAATTTGGTGCAAATGAAGTGAGGACTGGATTGGTTTTCTCGAGAAAGCTCAAAGGGACTAGAACCTGAATTTTCCATGTTATACAATGCGGACAACTGCAACTTTCAGTTATATTATTTTTGTGATTTGTATATACAAACATGGACAAGTTATTATGGACAATTATAATAATATGAGAATTTATATCGTTTTAATTTCGTGCAAATAAATTAGAAAGTGGGCATGATTTGCAAAATGAAACCCTCATGCCCTGTTTAAACAGGTCAAGCACTAGAAGTATGCATGGCAAAACCTCAGACAGACAAGAGTTCGCACAGAGGTAGCTCCAGTTTCTCTCAGCCTTCCTTTGGTGGGTATTCTGACCCGTATGGGGCCTATGGTGCCAGTCGAGGAGGATCAGGAGGGTACAGTCAGGTCAGCATTCTTCTATTTTATAATTTTCTTCAGATTTAAGTTAGCCTTTTAGTGGACAGTTGACTTCATCAGTTGGTTGATGTTGTGGTATTTCCTGTTTGTGATGGTACAGCCGATGATCTATGGAAGGGGACCTATGCCGTCAGGGATGCGAATGGTGCCGATGGTTCTACCTGATGGTCGACTTGGCTATGTTCTGTATGTACCCTTGCTCTACCCTTCTTATTTTTGGCCTTGATAATATTGCAGTTTCATGTTCTCAAAACTCTTGAGAGTGGTCCTTAAAAAGGTTTACCTAAATCTATCCTTCATCCCCTGTTGTATTTCTTTAAAGTGAGGATACTGGACAGAAAACTAAAATACCACTCTCAATTTTTTCATCTCATGCATCCATAGCTTGAGCAGAACTAGGAGAAAATCATTGGTGATTCTTAATGATAATAGACAAAGAATTAAAATATCGAAGAAAGATCCCTTGACAGCTCAAATTTCTTAATTCTACAGGCAGCAGCCAGGTGGGCCTGCTGGCCCCCCACCAAGAAGAGGGGGAAGAGGTGGTGGTGATGGTGGCGGTAGAGGTGGTGGCCGACGTTACCGGCCTTATTAAGAAAGAAATGGTCAAGTAGTTCTAGGTATTACTGTTGTATGTGCTAGTTATAGTATGGAGCTATTGGCTTATGTTCTAGGTATTACGGTTTGAACCGAACCAAACCGATGAACACCCTAAGTTATGCTATGAAAAAGGTAGATGGCTTTGACTTAAGTTGTGCTATGAAAAGGGTAGATGGCTTTGAGGAGACAAGGAGAGGCGGTTGGTTAGGATGGATTTCTTTCTGGTTTGCATTTGAGGTTATGGATTTGTTGCTAATGTTAATGCACTCGTGTAATGCACATGCCGCTTTGGGTTTCATTGTTTGTGTTTGTTCTCTTTACTTTTAAATGTTGTCTTTTTTATTTTTATTTCTTGTGTGCTTTGGATCTAAAGTTATTTTCAGAGCAGTCTACAACTATTGTACTGTGGTTAATTTGCACCTCAACATGAAATCGTATTTGCACCAGGACCCATAGATCTATTGTTTTTATTTTCCAAATATTTTTATGTTGGTTATTTTAAATTCATCTGCATTTGCATGTTGGTTACTTGCCAAATATTTTTTATTAAATGTGTAGTCTGAAGTATCGCTGTTCGTAATAAATATTTTTGTTCCTGTTTGTATGGAAGAGAAATAAAAAATCATGAGAAGTAAATGAAGCCAATCTCCTTCATAATATCAAGATAGAAACATGACAAAATTAAATATAAAATGTGTGGAGGGGGAGCTAATTTCATGTATTTTCTTTTACTCCCACTCTACCATCACATATACATTACATCAAATCTAAATTCATTTAACCGGTTGTCGGTTTACCGGCGAAGAAAGCAAGAGCACCTACAAAAGGTGCATTGATATAGGTTGCCGGCTCAGCCTGTTGGTAGTTGTCCCGATTGTCAGAGAAACTGTCTTTGTTGTCAGGACCACCTAACACAGCACCAACGAGCAAATTAGGGTTTGGTGAGTTTGTGTGCAAGTACTGGAAGCCATCGTTGCATGAAATGTGTCCGGGATGGGTGTGAACCGATGGGAGAGATGATCCGCGGTGGTGAACCCTCAGAGGATACTGGGATCCATACCCGACCATGTAGGACACGCCACTTGGATTTTGGCCCAGAATGTAATCAACCTAGAACGGATCAAATTTATTGAGGGTTAATTTCTTGTTTGAAACACTACAAGGTTCACACATTGATGGGGTCATATGATATGAAAGTTGCAGAAAAAAATACCTGTTTTTTGGCAAGGGAGATGAGACTATTTGAGGTTACAACTGAGGAACCACAAGAGACAGTGGCACCTGTTGATCTAAGGTACTTGGCATATGTGACTAGAAGAAACGATGTGGCTGTCACGTACTGTAAATTGCTCGCACTTTGTTTGTAGAATAACCCACCTGTCAAGAAAATTTATGTTTAGTAAGTTTATAACTTGAAAATAGATTTTATATTTTTGCTTGATTTCAGTTGAATCAAATTATTTAAACCGATAGCTAACCTGGAGTATATTGGGCCTGGAAACTGTTTGTTCCAGGGACTAAAGAGCAAATGTAGTTATCCGAATGGGCTTTGTACAACTGCAGTCCTTGAACCTTATTCTTCAAGAAGCCCTTTATTAAAAAAATAATATTATCAATACCCAGTTTATAGTTGTCAAAATTAAAATGTTTACTGGACGTCTTAGGCGAATGAGAACGGAGTAGGTCTGATGCCCATCGGACCTACTTTTAGGTTCAACGAGCACGATGACCGTCCGATCTACTTTAAGTTTGTGCGCACGAACATTGAAACAAACACGCACTTTAATTTTAAAGCGTTTCACACGAATCTTAAAGCAAATCGACGGTGATTATACCCATCGAACCAGAGTAGGTCTGATGCCCATCGGACCTACTCTCAAGTGTAGGCGAATACCTTAGAGAGGAGAATTTTGGCACCAATTCTTTTGTCATCCCAACTAAATGAATAATCATCATCTCCTGCTCCCAATAAGTTACCATTTGACTGGATGTATGACATGTAAGTGACATTGTTTGATGCACGGTGAAGCCATGATGCACCCCATAAAAGCTCGTCCTGTTAATTTACGCATAACCATTTTAGTATAGTTTTACTTCCCAATTTTCAAGTTTCCCAAAATATGCTATCGTAAGGTGAAGAATTGTACATGGTAGCCTGAGTAGGAGCAGTAAAATGGGCAAACAACTGAGCTAAGCGAGTCACTGTATGATCCACGGTACCGGTCAGCAAATTCAAATACCTGCAATTCTCAAAAAATAGCACTTCAATTAACAGAACTCAACAAGTGTTATGGAAAATCTACAATTACCATTTTGCAGCAGTGAATTGTAGACGTCTGTCATGTGTTGAATTAAAATGACTTACACGCATAGCGGCATGCAGCAACTTGGAAGAATAGGCAGGGTCAGAATGCTTGAACACGAGAGAAGATGCAGCGAGGGCCGCGGCAGTCTCTGCTGCCACATCTGATCCTGGGTTTTGGCTTGTGATTTTGTACACATTTCGTGATGTGTCCATGTCCTCAGGCCGCTCCCAGCAGCTGTGATCCTGATTTGGGTCTGCCACCTATGGAAAAAAAAAACATGTACCATATTATCATACTGGTCTCTCAATTACATAATTTATTAGAATACATGATCAAAGGCTCATGCCCCATATCTAACACTCATCTGAAACCAACTGGCTGGTTTTGAACCTGCATCCCTCTAAGAAAAGGCAAGGCTATGCCAGAATGCGGTTCTTTTTTTTATGAACTAGATCCTTTTTAATTAGTTTATAAAGAATTAGTGGTATGTTGGTGCTGGATTGTCAGCAATGGTTTTTAAAAATTCTAAGTCGCACCAACTGATTTATATATGATGCCGGTATTTGAACGAGTTTCTAGTTGGTTTACACACCTGAACATAGAGAGTATTCGGGGCTGCAGTGGCTGCTTTGAGGAGATAGTCAGAGCCCCAGCGAACAGCGGCCTTTGCATTGTTGAGCTCTCCTCGCATCAAGCGGCCGAATTCAAGCACGCTCCATGCAAGCATTGTAGTAGTGAAAGCCATCGGGAGGCCAAACTTTACATTGTCGCCGGCATCGTAGTATCCCCCAACTAAATCCACCTATACAATTAACGACACATATATTCAATTTTAGTATCGATACTCTTTCACAGTGTAATATGAAATTATGTAATTCTGATGGTACATTATCAGTAGAACCGTCAGATAGACCGGAGTTGTCTCTCCATGTCATGCGCTGTCCTGACGGCAGCTTGCCAGATCGCTGTCCTTCAAAAAAGAGAATGGATTTTTCAAGGGCATCTGCGTAATTAATTGCATTTGCCATGGAAGGGTGGAGGAGGAACAAGAGGCAAGAGGCCAAGTATAATATGAGCTTAGCCTCCATTTTGTATACCTTTGCTAGTACTGTGTCTGTGTGTGAAGGAGAGATGTATTTATTAGAGCTATTTATAAGAGAGATGTTAGTTTGAACTAAGTAACGGTTTTTGGGTGTCATGGGGCTTGGGACAAATTAGGCCAATAAATAAAATAGTTAGGCAACAAAAACAAATACATATAATGAAAAAAATTTGCCCATAACAAAGGGATAAAAGTGGAAGTTTGGCCGATATATTACAAGTTATGAGACCATGCCTAGGATACTCAGAATATCCAAGAAATCACCGTTGGAAATAAATTAGCTATCTATTGTTAAAGAGTGTGGCTATGAGAATATGCATATTACGGTAATATGAATTTATATTTTTAATTCTAAAATTTAAATAGTCAATTCCAACCATTAAACATATTTTCTATATAAAAATATATTTGAAAATAAAATTTTATATCTTCTATAAACTTTTTACTATTTTTTAGATAGGTAGAAAATTACTTGATCTAAAATTATTTTCTACTTATCTAAAACAATAGTAAATAATTTACAAAAAAAATGCAAAATTTGGTCTTGACGTACATATTCACGTGAAGATTATATTTAACTGTTCGGATCGACTGTTTAAACTTTGAAATAAAAATATGAATACATAACGCTGGTCAAATCATAATATACATATTACTATAGTTTCACTCCTATTTTGAATTCTTAATATATAGTTTATTATAGAGATGATAATATTAAATTTAATATTCTTCAAATTTTACTGAAGAAAACAAGGTGCAAAAGGCTAATTAATATAATCCCCATACTTGACAGAATAATTAACATTTATTTTTAGTCACACAAGATAACATTAAGAAATGAGTGAGTCTATGGTACTATGCATAGCACGGATTGGTCCGTACTACGGATCAATATTTTCGTTTCCAAAATCCTAACGGTCGATCCGAACCGTTCAACATGATTTTCATATGAGAATATACTTGTGGGCTAAATTTTCTATTTTTTAGAATTTTTTTACTATTTTTTTAGATAGGTAGAAAATTACTGTTTTTGGATGGTCCAGAATTTTCAGATCAAGTGATTTTCTACCTATCTTAAAATATAGTAAAAAGTTCGAAAAAATATAAAATTTAGTCTGCAAGTACATATTCATGTGGAGATCACGTTGAATGGTTCTGATCGACCATTAGAGTTTTCAAAATGAAAATATGACTCCGTAGTACGGACTAATCCGTGCTATGCATAGTACCATAGACTCACTCTTAAGAAATTCTTAAGATATTATCAAATTCGGTACATACACAACATGTCACATTGTAATAAGATATTACCAAACAGTGAGGAGAAGACTTAAAGGATATATTAATAGTGTTTTAATTGCGTATAAAGTAAGATAATCCAAAGAGTATTGTTTTTCATTAAAATAAACTTCGTCTCCTTTTTGCTAGTTATTTTAAGTTGTAAAACCTTTTGCACGCACTGAGGTGGGAATTCCCAGATGACATGGGTCAGGTTCTTAGCTTGTTCATAGAAATTTAAGTTTAGAAGCAACAAAATATATTCCATCCAACTTCTGTCCCATAATTTTAACCCAAATTAGAGCATGGGGCTAACATCATGGCTAATTTTCAGTAACTTAATTTCCTTCTGTCGCATGGATATAATGATATTTGTAGGAGTCTGACTAGTATAACATCAGTGTCATTTCAGCCTATATAACATCAACTTTAAAATCTATCAAATCGACTTTAAACGGTGAATCCAAACCGTTCAAACTGATCTATTTCATTAGTTATGCGTTTACATGCAAAATTTATAATTTTTCGAATTTATTTAGTATCAAGTCAAACGGTCAAATGTGTGAGTTTTTAAGTTAATTTTAATACATTCATTTTTTAACATTTTTTACCGCTTGATTTGATACTAAAATAACTCGAAAATAAAAAAATTGCATGTAAACGCATCACTCATAAAGTAAATCGGTTTGAACGGTTTGGATTAGTCGTTTGAAGTCTATTCAATCAATTTTGAAGTTAGTGTCATATAACACCGATGTCATACTAGCCGGACTCTTGTAACCGTTCAATGCAATGAAATAATTTTGGTGTCCTCTTTCTTTTGTGGAGAATTTTGTCTAAAGGTCCCTTGGGAACTATAAATTTAAAGACCACTTTTACTTGATATATATTTAATTTAGTTGGAGAATTAAGTTATACAAGATTAATTTCTATGTAGAGTTATATTAATATCAATTATTTTTGTTTGATTAAGTGAAAGAGTAAGAAATAATCATGTCGTTGGATTAAAATATATAAAGAACGTTAATAATAACAATGATAGTAAATTAGTAATTTGTGTTGTTGTTGTCAATATCAGATTTTATCAAGACATAATTTGATAAATAACATGTGCAATGGTGGAACAGTTCAAATTAGCTCAATTTGAACTGAGGAAATACATGTGCAATGTGGTACTAAGCATGACCTATTGGTTATGCGCAAATTGGTTCTGCATACATGATAATTTTTATTTTTATATAAAGCGATAATAAGGTCCGAATTTCGAGATATTGAGATGATAACTAAAAAGTTTTGATAAATTTTGAAGCAATACATCTCTCTTTTGTACTCAATTATGTCTTCTTAAGTTACTCATGTTTGACTCCAAAAATGAAAAATAAGGTATAAGGACCTTAGCCTTAAAAACCCGATAAAAAACCAAAAACATTAGAACCATTCTATAACCTCTCTAGCCTATAGATATACCTAAACCTAGGTTAACAACTCATTGAAAAAAAGTCTATTATATACAATTATGAGTGTCAAAAATAGATTATGTTGAATGCGGATCAGTCAAATATTGTTCGTCTCGAGAGGATACCGAAAGTAGTTCGTCCTTGTCCTCTAGCCGCTTTGAGAGTCGCAGGCGATTCTTCTCCCTCCCCTTCGTAGCCCCCCCCCCCCCCCCCCCCACCCACACACACACACACACACACAACCCTCTCTCTCCATCTACTGAGCAAACTATGCCAACCTATTCCCATTCTCTCACCCGCCATCTCTCTCCACATCCTCGCCTCTGCTGAGTCAGGGTTTCTGTCTTAAGCGTGGACTTTTCTTCTCTTCTTTAACGATGGAAGAGAGTAGTCAAGTTACGTCTAGGGTTCGGATCTGGTTGCTGCTCCTTCACTCGCCTCGTTGCTCTTCCATCTCGCCTTGGGTTGTGCTGCTCAGGTAGCTTTCATCTTGTAAATTAGCTATTATTGTTTTAGTTTTTGTTTTGTGTGATGAATAATGGTACGTGTTTTATGGTTGTTGCCGATGACGATGATGCCAAGTTGTTCTCCTTCCTCCTCTCTTTCTTTTAGTGGTGACTGTCTTGGACCGGTTGATTCAGTTCCGGTCCAGTTTGATTCAGTGTCTCTTAGCTGCTTGGTGACTGTCCTAGTCCGGTTGATTCAGTTTTCGGTCAGATTTTGATTCAGTGCTTTCTCGGCTGCCATATGCGCGGAAACAATCTATAGGCTCCTATCATTATAATTAAGCAAAGATGATCAAATTTGTATCAATAGGATGCACATACTCATGTGCGTTTTTAGTTTGTTTACAACTATATGCTTATACAGACATTTGTTGTCTTATATTATGTAATAACTTGCTTGTAACTCTTTCTATCAATGTAATCGCCTACGGGCTTTCAACCAAAAAAAATATTGTTCGTCTCTAATTTTTTGAGTAAAAATAAGGACATAGTTTATTGATAAACATTTGAAAAGTGTTACAAAATGATTCAACTAAGTTGAATGTAAACTAAAATAAAATACAAAATGAATGACTAATTTCAGTTATTTCAGCAGCCGTAGAAGAGCCGATTTTTTTATTAATATGAAATATAAAAAGAAAATATCGATAATACGTTTTTGTGAAATTTCGGAAAATAAGAAGAACGTTATGGTTTATAACGTTATAAATCATAACATTCAGTTAATCTGATCGCTAATGATGGGAAAAAGATAACACTGTAGCTAGATGTTATGAACCATAACGTCCAGCTACATTTTTTTTTTTTAACTTCAGTTCTAACTGCAGCTGTTGTGAGATTGGTTTTTACGAAAAAAACATTGTAGTTGGACGTTATAAACTATAACGTTCAGTTAGAGTGTTTTTTTTTTACGATCATTAGTAATTAAATTAACTGGACGTTATGATTTATAACGTCCAGCTACAATACTCTGGACATTATAAACCATAACGTTGTTCTTATATTTCAAAATTTCATAAAATCTTACTCCATTATCAATATATTTTTTTTGTTTTTTCTATTAATAAAAAAATCGGGTAGAAGAGAGACGGAGAGACTAACTTCCGAATCGATATCCTCGACGGTACCGTAAAAGATTTCCTTTTACAATTAACTATTTACTGTTTGAGATTAACTCTCAGCCGGTTTGGGATTCGGGCTGACTGAGGGAGCAGTATTATTGGGCTTTGAGATTCGTGCCAAGTTAAAAAGAACGGTCCAGATCAAGTAATGGTAAAAGATTCCCTATTACGGTACCGTCGGTGATATGAATTCCTGACTTCCAATGAAAAGCCACGAATTGAGGCCCGTAATTGAAGAAGTTAAACAGATAAAAATGGGGGCACATATTTCCATAGAGGACCTTTATCTTGTCGTCATTTACGAAACCATCCTTTTTCGTTTTTTCCGTCTCGTGCTTCGTGCATGCCCACTTACCACCGAGTCACGGACATGGAATCATTGCTCCGCCGAGGCGCCTCCGACATATGCATCATGTGTCCTTATAAAGCCATGTCCGCTATTTATATATATATTTTTATAATATTGAAGTAAGATCGGGGCTCGAGGTAGCAATTTGATGGTTTTTGTCGGGTGTGGATTGGTTCAAACCAGTTTGGTCAATGTTATTATTCGACCTTTTGTAGATTTTGGTGCTTTTAGAGAGCGGTTCATGCAGTGAAAACTGAATATATATATATTTTTTTGTGCGCTCCAATTGACAACATGTTTCTGCTGACAAATAAATATTGACAATTTTTCACAGCAATCAAATGGTAGCATGGAAGTCCTATCAGACGGATGCTTGTAGTGGCAGCGTTGTTTTGACATCTCATGCACAAGCCGAAATTTTTATTAATAGAAAATAAAATAAAAAAATATCGACATTGAAGAATATTTTCATTAAATTTCGAGATATAACAAAAACGTGATAGTCCATAATGTCCAGAGGACGTTATGGATCATCACGGTCCGATTAGCAACAAAGATTAACAACTTAAACGTAAACACGGGACGTCATTGTCTATCACGACCAGGGAGGCGTGGAAAAAAAAAAAATCAGACCGTCCTTATCCATCACGGCCAGAGAGAAAGCCAAAAAAAAAAAAAAACCAGGTTGTGCAACTATCACGGCCTGGGAGGGTTCAAAGTTTCCATTTTTAATTGTCCAATACAAAAGCTGTGGTCAATGAGTGCACGGGAGGGTTCACATGGGAGCTCTTCGTTGGGGTTGACAAATATCTAGTGGATGAGTGGCATCCTGTGGAACCTTGCAAAGTTGAGGTTTATGATTGTTACATGTTATGGCAGTGGTGCTTGCAACATGGAATAGAATGCAAGGTATGTCCTAGTTCCTATTATCCAAATATGTTAAAAAAGTAAAAATAAAAAATTTCAATATAATTAAGAATTTAAAATGGCCAAGAATGACCTCAATCGATCTCAGTAAGATATTAAAAATAATAATCAAACCCAGTAAAGTTTATCGTCAATATTGTAAGGATTTTCATTCACTAAGATTTCTTCATTTAAATTTTCAACACTTATTGAGACTCCTAAAAATACTGATTGCATCTCTCGCTATCAGTTTTACAGTTTTTATTTTGTATTTTTGTAATTTCAACAAAGAATATAGTAAGATAAAGTTTACATTCATCAGAAGGACTATTGATTATTGTCTCATTGGTTGGTTGCAGTCTGGATTCCGTCCCGCCGGTGATAGAATATAATTTTTAGGAATATTGCAATCCAGCTGCTACATGCAAATCTTCTATGCATGTAATTCATGACTAGGATCATGATTGACAAAACTGGCCCTGGGTTAAGGGAATGGTGCTCTTGTACAAGGTATTTTCTCTTATTGAATTTGCTATCTTGCCACTAGATATTTGTCAACCCCAACGAAGAGCTCCCATGTGAACCCTCCCGTGCACTCATTGACCACAGCTTTTGTATTGCACAATTAAAAATGGAAACTTTGAACCCTCTCATGCCGTGATAGTTGCAAACGGCCTGATTTTTTTTTTTTTTTTTTTCGGCTCTCTTTCTAGCAGTGATGGACAAGGACGGTCTGGTTTTTTTTTTTTTTTTTTTCCACCTCCCTGGCGGTGATGGACAATAACGTTCCGTGTTTACGTTTAGGTTATTAATCTTTGTTGCTAATCGGATCGTGATGATTCATAACGTCCTCTCTCTATCTCGAAATCCAACGAAAAGGTTCTTCAATGTTGATATTTTTTTATTTTATTTTCTATTAATAAAAATTTCGGCATGCACAAGTGCAAACAGTAATGTGGCATTGAATATTTTTTGTATACAATTATCTACAAAAATTGTATAATCACAAGTGCCAAAATCACTATTTACATGTTCCCTTTGTTTACTATACACATTGTAAAGATTTAACAACCTTCTATGTCACAAAAATCTAATCCAATTGAGCTCAAGCCTTCTTCTATTAATTTACCAGGAATATATAATCTCATTAATACTGCCAAACATCCATTAGTTCTTTAATTTATGACATATGTCAGAGCTGGGATTGGCCATAGAACCTGAAATAACAAGTTTAGAATGGTAAGCATGATTCAATTTACCAATTATATTGATTCAAATAAATATTGCATCCTTACAAAAGTTGGCATAGCATGATTGTTTTGACACTGGATCTTCCTCAAAAGGAGGTGGTGGTTGTCCATATATCATTTCACAACTCATATCTTCAAAATCTACAATGAAGGGTCAAAATTGTCAATATTTTATTACTGAAGTAGAAAATTTCCAATGTTTTAAGATAAAAATTTAATTCATTCTATTCTGAGAAAATTGGCAATATGGATCAATTGTGCTCCTTACTAGGGTTCATGGTTAAGGGAAGCCCAAACTCATTAGTGAAGAAATCTTGAGTTGGAATTTTGCACATATTCACACACATTCCCACACAACCACTGTTCTCCAGGTACCTATTCCATATGAACAATAGAAAGATAAAAGAATTAATACATAAAGAGCTCTGTATGATACATAATTTCCTGTTGTATTCAGTACCAGAATGAACTAGCCTGTAATTAATCAGGTGATATCAGAAAACCCAATTGGGTCAAATATTGCAATAACTTCTAAAACAAATTTTTAGAAGAAAATTGCTCCAGTACATCAAGTTTTTATTGGACAGTTCATAAACATTTGAATGAATTATTATTACTAAGGTTTCCACTTTCCACAAAATTAAATGATGAGGATATAAATTAGCAAAAAAATTCTTACTAAAATTAAAAATTAATTAAAACAAAATATTCTCTATTTGTCTATGTTTTGATCGGATGACCGATATTAATTACTAAATTTTCTCTCATAACATATATACCAAAAAATAATTATATTTCGAATATGTTCATACCGGCATTTCGTAATGCGGACTCCGCTTCTTTGCTTTACACCATTCACTTCTACCTCTATGACCTAAAAAGATTATCAATGGTGCCATAAATCATCTGGGTATTGTAAATTATTTACATCCCTGTTACTACTGCTGCAGATTTCTAAAATTAAATTTCTTTAGAAAAGAAATAAATTATTATTTTTTCTTCTTCTGCACTAAGGAATTATAGAGTAGACTAGAAGTACCTCAGATGGTCCCACTAGCCAATGGAAGAAAGGCACTGTCAAGGCAGCATTGAACTCTGCTGCCCATTTTGTTGGAGGAAACAATTTCCTGAACTGTAACAAGTAGCAGCATTAATTGCTCATTCTTATATACTTCTATGGAATTACAAAACATCAAACTCAATTTGAAGAATAAATATTGAATTATCGACAAGTTGGATGTGGGGTTTTTGCCCTAAAAGAATTAACTAATAGTGAATACAGAAATAATAGTGCATCTTTTATAGGTAATGTCATCCAACAAAATCATGCATTTTGAAATTTGAACATATTACAATGTTAGAAGGAATTTTAGCCATTTTGAGACATATCAGTGCAAATAATGTAGTCCATTTGCAAACTCTAGTCACAGCCAAGTGTCCAGCCACATTCGTAAACTACAATGATTCGATCACCTTACGAACCAGGATTAAGTTTGAATTCAAGTGCTCTAATGAAACCCGGGAAGACAGTAAAATGGTAAGGAGTTCGAACTCAAGCACATTATTCTGGGTCACAGGTTTCAGGCTGCATTGATTTCGGGTCGGTTGGGATTTGGGTTGTTTCAGATCATACATAGGTCAGTTTCTGGTTAGGTCATGTCTTGAGCAGGCTCGATAGCTGTTGGGTCAGTTTCAGGTTTAGTGTCAGTCTGGTTTACTGTACAAATAATAAAAATAAAACATACATTAGGCTTCCGTTGAATTAGCCTACCTAATTTTTTTTTTTTTGAGGAAAAACCTCCCTAATATTTGAGTAGGGTTCATTACAGACATTGCGTTAGCGAGATTTCAGATTATGTCTTCAGTGATGCGAGTTGATTCGTTGAATTTTTCGGATATTGGGCATTAAACAATCGAAGAGATAATATCACAGGTAAATTATATACCACCGACCAGAGGGAATTGCTCATACTTGTTGAAGAAATAGGGAGACACTGAAATGCTCTCCCTACTTTTCATGTATTCCACAAGCATCAAAATTAATAAAATAAAAAAATCACACGAATGGCTTGACGAACCTGAGCGGGAGCACCGGGAGGAAGCATGGAAAGCAACACCTCTCTGACTACCTCCTGCTGCTGCTGCCTGTTTCTTCCCATCATCACCCGTTTCGAGACATCCACAAAGCCCTCATAATCCCAATCCCAAAACCCCCTTTTGCTCTCTCCACCATTCGCAAACTTCTCCATTTTTCGTGCAAAGAGCGACATGAACCCCTTTGCGAACCACCCATCCTTGTACTCTGTTTTCTGTCCCATTGGTGCGGGTATGCCTGATGGATCCACTATGCCAGCACATTTTATTGTGACATGATAACGTCGCCTGTTGCCATGTCTTTTTGTGGGGATGCAAGAGGTGGGGAGGCAAGATAGATTCACTGTTGCCATTGGGAGGTTAATAAGTTTTTCGGGGTACAAGTGGAGTTTATGCACCTTTGAAAGCAGTAATATTCCTTGTCTAGTTTCCTTTGATTTTTGAATCAATATTTTTCTTTCTTTGAACAGACTGAATATTATTTTGTAAGTTCAATGGCTGGAGTTTGAGAGGGAACATCTACCATACGAAAACCAAAAAAAAGAGAAGAAAAAGAATGATAAATAATTTAAAAGGATTCTAGTAAGTACACATTGGATGTTGAGAGGTAACCTGATTGTTTGATTGGATCTTTCCATTGTGAGGCTATTATGAGAACACAATAGCCTTCGAATCAGTTTCAGTTTGTTGAAATTTAACTTTTAGAGAGATCAGATATGACAGCCACAGATTTGGAAAGGATTTGGGGGCTAGAAGAAGTATTTATATACGGACCAACATTATTATGGGCCTATAATTTTAGCCCAATAACAAGCCCAATAAGTTATAATGTTCCCTTGGATGCTGATAACGGATTTGATAAAAAAAATAATGAAATTATTTGGTGATTATGACAAGATTTCTTCAATCAATCGATAAAATTTTAAGGAATCAAAAAGAAAATTTTCATAGTTAATATATAACCAATTCATTATATTATTGCAATTGTAGCATAGTTTGATAACGCACCAGGAGCTGTTAAATTCTAACTGTTGAAAAATTAAAATTATTTGATGAACAAGAAAATATCTACTAAATTTCATCATTTTCATATGCATTATACTTCTACACCTAGATTATATCTATTGTCAAAATTATAATATTAATCCCAATATCTCAGCCCTGATTAGTTGGGTACAAAAAAAAAATATCATTTTTCTTAGCCTACCAAGGAATTTTGATACTCAGGGGCAATGAAGCCCATTCTTCAA
This sequence comes from Carex littledalei, assembly GCA_011114355.1. Classification (NCBI taxonomy): domain Eukaryota; kingdom Viridiplantae; phylum Streptophyta; class Magnoliopsida; order Poales; family Cyperaceae; genus Carex; species Carex littledalei. Next base: position 8,609,570 of record CM022099.1, on the reverse strand, counting down.
AGAAAAATTGATACTTTGTGGATTGCGGAGTAGGTCTGATGGACTTCAGGACCGTTTGATTTGTTTTAACATTTGTGCGTTCTACTTTAATATTCGTGTATACGGTTTTTAAAGGAGTTGTCGTTTTTTTTTTCTATCAGGGAGGCGGCTATGTCAGTGAAAACCCCAATCGGACGGTTCTGGAATCCATCAAAAATTACTCTGTTCTCTTTCCAGAAACAACAATATATATTTTTTGAAAATAAGATAAGCTCAATGAGCACTGAGCAAAAATGAAAAAGAAGACAAGAAAAAAAAAACATAAAATAAAGAGAATTACATATCTTGTAATTCTGGTTCAATCTAACTCAAAAATGAAATGCAAATTCTCTCTAAAAAAATCCGATTGCATTTAATTATGGATATAGCAAACTCTTGGCAAAGCCTTACACAAATATATATCTTTACAAACTTCGAAAATAAGTATTGTTCCTTCTAAATTTCATAATATCATATTTTCCTTCCTAAATTTCAAAAACTCACAAATTTACTCAATTATTATATTTTTCTACTATTTTTTTAATATTTATAAAATTCTCATTTTATTCGATATTGAAAAAGTAAAAGAAAACTGACCAATTTATTTAGTCTTCTAATGGCCTGGTTTGTGATTATTAAGATGAAGTACGTGTCATTTTAATAAGATAAATTATTTAGACTCATTTAGAAAATTTGTTTAAAGAGACCTTATCAATCTAGTTAATAATGATGGTACATTTTTTTTGTGATGTACTCAGTCTTGCCTTAATAAAATTTTAGGTTATATTTCATCTAGAATTGGCAATATTCAGTGGACTCAGCTAATTAAACTTTTTGAGTCCTCATCACCTTAAAAAAAAAAGTTAAATCAAATAACCATGATTTGATTAAAAATTTCATTTTTGATACGGCCGCAACTTGAAATTGCAGATAGAAATTAAGTGTCCGCAACTTCACATGGATGACACATTTTATGGTCCAATTCAATAATTTTCTTGGTCAATCAGTGTTGAAAACCAAAATTTGAGGAAAAAATGAAATGTGTCCTCAATGTGAAGTTACGAACACTCAATTTTTATCCGCAATTTCACGTTGCAGCCGTATCAAAAACGAAAGTCTCACCAAATTATGGCTATTTGGTTTAACTTTTTTCTTTTTGAATGGTATATTTAAAATTTTCGGACAAAAGAGTACTAAGAGTACTGCATGCACTAACACTTTATTCTTAATAAGTTAAGCTTTATATAGTTAGATAACATACATAAACCATGGTTATATTTTGTTTATTTTGTGTAGATACTATAATTATTCATCTGGTTATCATTAAAGGTGGTCTTTAAACCTTTTCATGGCCTGATAACTAAGAACATCTACATCCCAGTAACTCAAATGAGTTTCTAAATAATTGTTAACATCTTTTTAGAAATTAAGGCTTTTAAAATTTCTAACTATCACATTACTGAAATTAATTTTAGAGTTTCAATTAAGCCATGTCAGCAACAAACTAAAAAAACAGAAATAATTTGAGCCAATTATTTAATCAGCATGGAGTTTATTAACAGTTTCTTAATAAGAAACTTTACTGCATAGTTTCTAAATAAGAAACTCTTCCACATCTCTGAAATTAGATTAAAAACTGTCACATCAGATTAGAAACTCTAATAGTATCAAGAATGTAGATATTCTAACAAATGAAATTAGCGGGCAGTCAGCAGCAGCCTTCTTCAGATGACCCCCAAAAAAAAAAAAAAATGTAATTTTGTTTACTCAAAAGAAAAAAAATGTGATTTTGATCCTTGCTAGTTGATGAAAGCACCACAAGTCATAGTCGTAAAATAATTCAAATTATCTTCCGTCCAAACACCTCTAAATGTATGCATCAGATCTTAGTTTATCTTTTTGCTCTCCATTTGGGCCATAGCTGGAGAGGACCTTTTTATTAATGGCACGTTTAAATGCAAGACTGGAGATGACCATTTTATGAACAGTTCTGTAGGTTGGAGCCGCTGGATAAAATGAAGTTGACTCCCTGGGTGATCTGTCACCTATTGTTTTAGCCCCAAATAATACCTGTCTTGGAAGTTCAACACCCAAATGAAACCGTCTTTATTGTTGGGTATAGAGCGGAAAAAACGTGACGTGACGTGCCGTGCCGTGATCAAATTAATTTTTCACGTGCCGTGCCGTGATCAAATTAATTTTTCGCGTGCCGTGCCGTGTTGTGACCAAAATGTTAAGGGGTGATCACAATACGCGAATGATCACGCCACGTGAGTCACGCCGTGTCTAAACATGTCGTGACCATACGTGACTCGTGTGACCATTTAATCATAATTTATGTTAGTTTATTCAAGATTCACCATTAAATTAATCAATATTTAATGGTCCTAATTACACATGACTCGCGTGACTACGTGACGTGCCATGCCGTGACTAAATCTTTCACGTGTAGTGCCGTGCCGTACCAAAGTTTCAAAAGATGAGTACGGCACGCGAATGGTCACGGCACGGGACACGCAAGTCACGGCACGTAATTGACACGCGTGTCGTGCCGTTTCGTGACGGAGCCAGCTCCGCCATGCCATTTTTCCCACTCTAGTTGGGTACCTTTAGAGCATCTGCATCCCTGAAACTATCAGAGTTTCGAATCTGACGTGGCAGTTGCTAAACTAGTTTCAGAGATGTAGATGGATTTCTTATTTAACAACTTTGCTCAATAATTTCTTATTAAGAAATCGTTTATAAACTCTGACGTGACAAAACAATTAGCCTGTATTCGCTAAAATTAATTTAATTTACTGCTGATGTGGCTTATCAATTTTAATTTATTGATGATGTGGCTTATTAAAAACTCTAAAAGTAATTTTAGGATGTGAACATTTAGAAACTCTCGAGTCTATAATTTCTTAAAAACAGTTAACAGTTATTTAAAACTCCCGAGTGAATGTTTTGACTAAAATTAAAAAAAATTGTTTAATTTATAAATTAAGGTACAATTAAAAATAACTATACAAATTAAGTGTGGTTATACAAATGAGTTCATAAATAAAAGTTAGTAAAGAGAGAAACAATTAATATAGAACACATAAACTTGTTAACATAGTTCAAACTAAAAATGTCAGGTGACTGATTTAACTAGACTATTAGATCTCATGGGCTAGTAACTACTTGGTGCGTCTTTTTATTCTTAAAAAAATGAATTGGTTGTCTTTTACATAGATCAAAAAACACATAATCTCTTATGTAAGAAATCATAAGTTCGAAATTCAAATGAAAAAAATCTTTTATTATAATAAAAGATTATTAAATAATTTTGCAGCTTGGCAAATCTTTACTAAAAAAAATTAAAGAGCAATAATTTTGCAGCTTGAACAATACCTATTGATTCTTTTTTAAAGTAAGAAATTTTATAATTACTAGTATTATTTAAAATTATTGTAAAATCGTTACAAATAAGTTTAATTAATTAGAACAGGAATTATCCAAACATGAAAATCCTAATTTGAATAATGAAGAAATACTCTTTCAAATTATATCTATTAGCAATTCTCAAATTTTTGACAGCCGCTCAATTTCTGCACCAAATAAATGTTTCCCACGTTGTAGCTTTCTCCAGCGGTGCATTTTTGACGGAAGTGTATTTTTTTTTTTAAAAGTTGTTGTTAATGGTAACATTTACTTTATAAAATTTTCATTGTGGGAATTATTTATGAGTGTATTTTAATGAGTGCTGATGCAAAAAAATATCAATTAATATAACTTATATACAGGGGCGGATCCAGAATTTTCGTTAGGGGGGCAAAAAAATATCGAATCGGGTTTAAATACCTAATTGGATTTAAATCCATTAACCAATTAGGTACTCGACAAAAAATAATGCTTTTAACTTATATTTTTCAATGCTTTGACTTGTAATTTCTGATGCTCTGGCTTATAATTCTAATTACTAATAAAAATTCAACAGATTTATTTCAATTTTAACTCTAAATTTAACTCGAATTACAAATTAAACGTTCAGAGGGGGGCAAAAAAAATTCCAAGGGAGGCAAAAAAATTTCAAGAGGGACAAAGTCGATCGGAACTGATAAATCTCCACTAAAACTCAAAATCCAGGGGGAATAGCTGCCCTCCTGAAATACTCTAGGTCCCCCTGCTTATATAAGTATATGCATGAAAGCGTGCATGTAGATTTTAGGTAAGTGTTAATTAATTCAGTACATAGAATCTAAACATGCATAAAGCCTATGTGAGGTAGGTATTAATAGTGGAGGTGCGGAGAATATCATTTGATTGAGAACTGATGATATCATAATGAGACAAATAGATTTGATATAGAAATGATGATATAATTAAGGTGTATTTAGATGGTCCCAGAATAGTCAATAGTTTGAGTTAGCTTAAGAAAAGTAAAAAAATAGATCGCTATTTCGTGTTTGGGTGAAAAAATACATATTTCGAACTATTAAGTTAGTTTGAGTTGGATTCAAATTTGTTTTTTTTTATAGATAATAGTACATTTATGCTTTTTTTTCTCTCTCTTCTTCTGTCTCTCTCCTTCTCTCTAAAAATAGAATCCGGGTTAGCTCGTTATTCCGCTATTCTAGTGACTTATTGGGTTAGCGGTTGTTCTGAATCTTGAGTTAACTACTAACTTGGCTATTGTATTGAATCAACGAACATCTTTTTATATTTGACCGATGTTAGTATGAACTTAAGTTTATTAAGATAATTAGTAAGTTTAATTCAAAAATTTATTAGGTTGACTTCAGACCATAAGTCGTTAATATTGATGTATTTCATGAGTGATGCATAGGGTGTCAACGGGTACGGTAAGGATCGGGTGGAAGCATTTTCATATCCGTACCCGTATCCTACCTTATCCGCTATAAATTAACTTATCCGTACCGTACCCTTACCCGTTATGGTAGTTGTCGGATAACGAAACGATAGCGGGTAAATAACGGGTAATACTAATATAAATTCTAACATTTATAAATTTGATTGTGGACTAAAGGTGGACTAAAAACTTTAGGCCACTGTTATTCTACCAAACGCGATTTAAATTGACTGGCCTAATATGGAATAGCTTTAAATTTAGTCCATCCTAAACATACCTAAATTAAACCATCTCAGGAGGTGCCTTAAAATTTTCTTCAATTTTACGCCACTGGGGCCCACTGTCATTCACCTTCAACCATTTCACCCCTCTCCTCATTAATTAGTAATAATATATTATTAGTATATAATTATATAATTAATATCTTATATTGTTTATATTAAATAATTATTATAATAAATTATATAATTAGTATCTTTTTATTAATAATTATTATTAATATATAATTATATTATTAATATGTTATATTGTTTATATATTAAATAATTAGTATAATAATATTATAATATATTATAGTTATTATTATTATATTAATATTATATAATTAGTATATTTTTATTAATAATTATTAATATATAATTATATAATTAATATGTTATATTGTTAAAATATTAAAAAATTATGATAATAATATTATAATATATTATAGTTATTATTAATATATTAATATTATATAATTAGTATCTTATTATTCATAATTATTATTAATATAGAATTATGTAATTAATAACTTATATTATTAATATATTAAATAATATATTATAATATTATAATATATTATAGTTATTAGTAATATATTAATATTATATAATTATATAATTAGTATCTTATTTTTAATATAGAATTATGTAATTAATAACTTATATTATTAATATATTAAATAATATATTATAATATTATAATATATTATAGTTATTAGTAATATATTAATATTATATAATTAATATCTTATTATTAATAATTAATTAACTTAGGCTTCTAAAACTCTAGCCCTACACGACACCAACTCTAACCAAACAAAATACCTTAAGCCATGATTTAACTTTAGACTTCAACCAAACAAGAATAATTTAGACCGGCCTAAGTTGAAATAATCAATTTAGGCCTCCTTAGCTTTAGTCCACAACCAAACATCACCTAAAAGCCTACTAAGAATTTCATTGATTAAAAACGTATTACAACGAGTCAAATAATCCTCCAAACCTAGATCTAAACTCATTTATTCTCGTGAAAATACGTAGACTACTACAATCAACTAATTCCATATATAATTTCATAAAGATTATAATTAAAAAATGTTTTTGAGAAAATACGGAATGCATGGGGGCGAAGTTAATTCTGAAACAACGAGCGACAGTTATTAATTATGTGTATTTTACCTCAAAAAAGATTAATATCAAAATTTTCCTCTCATTAAATTAATTAAGATGATTGTAAAAAGTTAAAAAATAACAACTCTGTAAGAACCCAAAACAAATTAACACACGTAAAGTGACATGCATGTTGAATACATGAACAGAATAGATGGATAGACAATCAACTAATTCTGGTAACATCAAAATTGTGTGCTTTAGCAGTTCGACCTGAAAAAGGAACGTAATTTTCTTTCTTATTTGTTTATTTTATTTTAATTAAAAACAAGCATGTTGATAATTAGAAATCAATTACATTGATAGTAGATTAATTAGATATCAATTAGTATTAATAAAAAATCATGTAAATAACAAATATTTAGCGGCTGTAGCCTATAATTGAATAGACACTGCTGTGTATAAGAGATTGAAATAATATTAGAAATCAATAAAATTTGTCAATTCATCTCAAAATCACATCACAAGAGTACACATTGTTGGATTTATTGCCAACTTCGTTGGATTTAATGCCAACATTGAGCATATATATAATCTAATTATGGATTGTTTACTGTCATATATGATTGTCAATTAAACTGATCAAATAAGGTAATAGACAATCAATATATTCATTAGAATGTGGTTCATAAATGTGTAGAATAATCTAGGCAAATATCAAATCATTGATGGACTGATTTTGAGATTTGCAATTTAGAAAACTGTCATTTAAGATGATTGTGTGGGCCACACGGATATCAATGCGGCCGCACGGACGACAGCACGGTTTTAATGCAGTCGCACAAAATACATTTTTCAAGTTGGCAGATTACCAAATAAGTTACTATATATAAGGATTGGTCCCCAAGGCACAAGATAACACAGAAAAGCACAGAAATTGAAAAGACGTTTTTCTCTTTAGAAAGATACAGCTCTGTGTGCCTTCTCTTCTTCTTCCACCATTAAATAATAGAGAAGGGAAATCCACTAGAAAATTTGGAAATGATTTCTCAAGGGTCATATTTTGCTGTCATGGAAGACTTGATCCACGACCATACGACGAAAATGCGAGAATGACTTCTTGCCATTGAAGACTTGTCTCGTGCTCATGGAGACGGTTGTTGATCTACCAAGATTTTGGATATTCAATGACAAATGGCATGGAATCAGGTATTATGTTCCGCACTTCTGATTTATGTTTTGGGTCTCTTTGGCATATGACGGTCCTTAGGTTAAGATGGGGAATTGTTTCTCCTTTCCCAGGGTGTAATTGTTTGATCCCTAGATGAGATGTAATTGTTTGATCTCTAGATAAGACGTAATTATTTGGCCTTTATGATTCCCCAACAAGTGGTATTAGAGCATTCATATTCCGAAGGATTAAGTCTTTTAGGATCTAGAGAGAATTAGGAATCAATTATGATTTTTTTCGTTGATTTTTGTTGGATTTTTCTTTATTGTTTTAGATCTGAAAATTTTGGTTTGGAGAGCACAAAACTTGTAAAAGTTTATAGCCATAATTGCCTATTTTTCAGTTATTAAGTTGGTTAGAATTTGCTAGAAGATTTCCAATTAAAATCGCAAAATTGTAATCAAAATTCAGTCCTAGCAGAGTTCGTGCGACCCTCTGTGCGGACGCATAGAGGCCACACAAAATTCGGCACAAATTTTAATAGGCAGTTATGGAATTTTGGGTTTTGGTGAAATTTATTTTTTTGATAAATTTCCTAAAACAAAATATACAGATTTGGAATTAAATTTCTAAATTTGACAGGTTATTTAAGATACTTCCAAAATTAAGAAATCTCAATAAGTTGAAACAACACAAAATGAAAATCCAGATACGGGTGCAGGCCACTCAAGGCCGCCCGAAGATCTGGAAGATGCTATTGTAGGCCAGATTGTTTCAAACATGCGGAAATCCTCAGGAAAATTTAGAAGAGCCAATTAGGAGGTCCACTAGAGAGAGAAGGCATGCAATATCTTCGGATTATGTAGTCTACCTTCAAGAGTATGAGTTTGATGTTGGCATGTTAGACAATGACCCCATTAATATCAAACAAGCCATGGAAAACTCTAACTCTCACAAGTGGACCGCTGCCATGAATGAGGAAATAAAATCTATAGCAGACAATGACGTTTGGAAAATTGTCCCATTACCAGCAGGAAAGAGAACCATTGGTTGCAAATGGATATTTAAAACCAAGCGGGACTCGAAAGGTAATGTAAGAAATATAAGGCACGTCTTGTCGCTAAAGGTTTTACTCAAAATGAAGGCATTGATTATAAAGACTTTCTCTCCGGTTTCATTGAAAGACTCTTTAAGAATCATATTGGCATTAGTGGTGCATTTCAATTTGTAGCTTCATCAGATGGATGTAAAAACTGCGTTTCTTAATGGTGACATTAAAGAAACAATCTATATACTGCAACCAGAAAACTATGTATCAGGAGATGCAAAGTCTATGGTGTGCAAACTTAAAAAATCCATCTATAGGCTAAAGCAGGCGTCTCGTTAGTGGTATTAGAAATTTCACAGTGTGATTGTCTCATTTGGATTCGAGTCTAACATTGTGGATGAGTGTATATATCTCAAGTTTTGTGGGAGTAAATTTGTGTTTCTGATTTTATATGTCGATGACATTAGTATCTGAAGCGAACAAAAGACCATATACTCACTTATCAGAAATCAGATAAGCTAGATGTCATTGGCTATACCGACTCTGATTTTGGAGAATGTCAGGATGGCATGAAATCGACATCTGGCTACATTTACATGTTAACCGGAGGAGCTGTTTCATGGAAGAGTGCAAAACAATTCCTTGTTGCATCTTCCACCATGGCGGCAGAATTTGTGGCATGCTATGAGGCATCAAATCACGGTGTATGGCTACAGAATTTTGTCACAAGACTTCGGGTGGTGGATTCTATAGAGAGACCACTATAATTGTTCTGTGACAATAATTCGGCAGTGTTGTACGCAAACAACAACCGAAGTTCGTCGAAGTCTAAGTACATCGACATTAAGTTCTTGGTTGTAAAGGAAAAAGTACATAATGGTGAATTGAAAATAGAACATATAGGAACAGACTCTATGTTAGTAGATCCTCTTACTAAGGGATTGACACCGGCTAAGTTTGAAGAGCATGTTGCTCATATGGGTGTAATCTCTATTGAGAATATTCAGTTTTAGTGAGAGTCTGTTATTTGTAATTTAATGTTCTATTTTTCATTGTAATTTTAGATATGTAACTTGTGACGTGTAACAAGTGTTATATATATTATGAAGTTTTGATATTCTGTTTCTCATTTATGTTTGACCTCTAATTCAGTTAATTTATGAAATTCAGTTTCAAGATTTAAGTAGGAGACCAAATTAGAAGTAGGCATGTGAAAATCACAATTACATGTAATTTCTATGCTACACATCCACATTATGATTCATGTCATTCAGCTGTATTAGTGATGTGATTATTGAGGATTTAGTTGCGAATAAATGCGACGAATGCCGCTTTAGTCCTTTGCTAATATAGTTGATGGATCGAATTGGTTTGGGAATATATAAGGAAGACAGTAAAGATATGCGCGCACATAAGGAACACAATGTATAATTAAAAAGTCATAACATATTGCTGAAGTGGGAGATTGTTAGATTTATTGCCAACCTCGTTGGATTTAATGCCAACATTGAGCATATATGTAATCTAATTATGGATTGTTTACTGTCATATATGGTTGTCAATTAAAGTAATCAAATAAGGTAATAGACAATCAATATATTCATTAAAATGTGGTTCATAAATGTGTAGAACAATTTAGGCAAAAGATCAAATCATTGATGAACTGATTCTAAGATTTGCAATTTAGAAAACTGTCATTTAATTAAGAGGATTGTGTGGACCACACGGATATCAATGCGGCCGCACGAATTTTGATGTGACAGCACGGTTTTTGATGCAGTCGCACAAAATACCTTTTTCAAGTTGGTGGATAACCATATAGGTTACTATATATAAGGATTGGTCCCCAAGGCACAAGATAACACTGAAAAACACAGAAACTGAAAAGATATTTTTCTCTTTAGAAAAATACAGCTCTGTGTGCCTTCTCTTCTTCTTTCACTATCAAAAAATAGATAAGAGAAATTCATAAGGAAATTTGGAGAGGATTTCTCAAGAGTCATATCTTGCTGTCTTGGAAGACTTGATCCACGACCATACGACCAAAATGCGAGAAGGATTTCTTACCATTGAAGATTTGTCTCGTGTTCACGGAGACGGCTGTTGATCTACCAAGGTTTTGGATATTTCACGACAAACGGTATGGAATCAAGTATTATGTTCCGCACTTCTAATTTATGTTTTGGGTCTCTTTGGTATAAAACGGTCCTTAGGTTAAGGTGGAGAACTGTTTCTCCTTTCTCGAAATGTAATTGTTTGACCTCTAGATGAGATGTAATTGTTTGATCTTTAGATAAGGCGTAATTGTTTGGCCTTTATGATTCCCAACACACATTTCTCGTTTTAAAAGTCTCAAATTTAAAGTAAGTGATAGATTATATTGCCAATTTGTCATGTTAAAACATGCTGATTATTGTGTCAATTTTCCGAAAAAGAGCATGGGTTTCTTTCAAGATGACGAAAAAAAAGAAGATCAGAAGAGAGAAAGATTAAATGAAAAGGACCTGCGTAATTTGGTCATAACACTGCATAATATTTCACAAAATTGGCTATTTAATTACAAGAATATTCAAGCAAGTTTTAGCCAAAAAAAAGAAAAAAGAAAAAAAGAACTGATATATTTGGTTCGATTCTTGTTCTTTGTTTCCAGGTATCTAGTACTCACTAGTTTAGTAATGCTTAAAACCGGAAAAGAAAAGAAAAGAAACAATTATGGAGAAGATCTTTTTGTATTAAACAAAAGGTATATTGTATATTACCTCAAAAAAGTATATTCTATATGCTAAAACAGCCATATATTTCCAGTTTTCCATGCAGAGCTAAGAAAAGATATGAGCAAATATACAGTATTCATCCCTAATCATACAGACAAGTCCAACCGTTTACTGTCGAAGCCAGCTAACATATTACTTCTCTAAGTCAGGTTGCACAACTGCTACTACTGGCACAACCAAGCGCCGGTCGGGACCGAATCGACGTGGCATCAACTCAACCAGCCGGCTTGAATCTGAAGCCAAAACCGAACACCAAACCGTAATTGGTGTACCAATCAAGACCAATCCAAATGGTACCATCCAAAGTTGCCGATTTGATGGATGAAATAATATTGACCAACACACAATAACTGCAGTGCCAGAGAGAAAGACCAGCAGAGAGCAGATGGCGAGAACTTTAGTCGGGTTATCAGGCGAAACGGGTTTCGGATGCAGTTGGTGATCTTGTTTCAGATTTTGTTGCTGTTTTTCCATGATAGAGGGGGGTGAGCTACGAAGGGAGTTACGTGTTTCAGATTCTGTTGTTGTTTATAGAGAGAGAGAGAGAGAGATTAAGTAGATATGACATGATATATAAATATATAATTGTGTTTTGGTCTAGAAAGACTGCAAAAGAAGGATGAAGACTAAAAGGGAATGCTAACAAACCAGACTCTGTTGTGCAGCTGCTGATGTGGCACACCATGTAACAAGTCACTGACATCCAACGATAAATAAAGTTGCAAATGATCCTTTACAAATAAAAAGACGCCAACGTCCTGGATGTCAGTAAGTTGCAGCACTGTGGCGTGGTTGTGCTGACGCCACGGAAATAATTTACACTAGATTTTGGCGGCTTGTGTTTTATTTTATTCTGTTTTGAATAAGCATACCGCTGACGGGAAGTCAATTTGGCGAAAGACAGATTCGAAAACGCCGTACCCAAATAATACAAAAAAAAAATGGATAATACAGGTGTACCTAATACTGTTTTAACATATACACAAAGAACAAGAAAATTGGCTACAATATTGCTAACTAACAACTTGTACCATTCATCCAACCTTTTAAATATATTTTGTTATTTTTAGAAGTTGGATTTAATTATTTTTATTTATTGTTGTATAGCAGTTTTGTAAATAACGGTATGCGGTCGTGGGCAGAGTACTACCAAGCGATTAATCGAGAATAATCAGCCATAATCGGCCATAATTGGAAATAATTGGCCAATAAATTGAAAAAATTTATGACAGTTTAATCACTACCAAAGACTAATCAATCAATTAATCAACCTAATCAGATATTTTTTACAAATATGTTGTTTTGTATACAAAGGGAAGAGTCTACCAAAGACTAATCAATCAATTAATCAACCTAATCAGATATTTTTTACAAATCTGTTGTTTTGTATACAAAGGGAAGAGTTGTGGCCATAACAAAATGGAGAGAATGAGATTTCGCTTGTAATGAGAAAATCGGAAGCAACTCCGAAACAAAGTTGAGTTTCAACGAGTGGTCAATGAATAACAAAAAATCTTGAGTGAGGCTATGGTGCTATGCATAGCACGGATGGGGTCCGTGCTACGGCTCAAAATTTGACTTTTCAAAATTCTAACGGTCGATCCAACCGTTCAATGTGATAACCATATGAATATGTACTTGCAAACTAAATTTTATATTTTTTCGAATTTTTTTACTATTTTTTTAGATAGGTAGAATTTTGATGGTCCAGAATTTTCAGAAAACACTGATTTTTCTATCTATCTAAAAAAATAGTAAAAAAATTCGAAAAAATATAAAATTTAGTTTGCAAGTACATATTCATATGGTTATCACATTGAACGGTTGGATCGACCGTTAGGATTTTGAAAAGTCAAATTTTGAGCCGTAGCACGGACCCCATCCGTGCTATGCATAGCACCATAGGCTCACTCAAAAATCTTTTAAATTGAACCAAAGTTATTACACACCAATTTTAGTGACGCGCAATAAATCTACAAGCATAAAATTTCTTTATTGGTGCAGTTTTGGTAACACTAAATTAAATAAAAAAAGATACCCAAAACGTGCTGCAATTAAGAGCTGTCTACTAAGCTTTTTTAATTACCATGTTCTGAAGGTAAGCTTAACCAATCATTCCAATTGACTATAATTAATTAATTAATCAATCACATTGTTTTAATGGGCGAAAAGAGATGACAAGGTCTTCTACAAAATTGGTATCATATACAAAGGGCTCTAAAGTGGTAACTTACAAAAACATGATCTAATTAGAGAATTTGAAGAAAAAAATCAGCAAAAATATTGCATACACTACAAATCATGCCAACTCTGATGCTTTATAGACCGTTTCAACATGTGTACACAACCACAACCTGTCAGTAAAGAAAAAGCTGATACTGCCATGATTGCCGAGTTCACAATAGCTTGGTCATAAGCCCCCTACAACAATGTTAAAAGAATTAACCTTTCAAAAAACAATGTTAAAAGAATGGAAAGACAATATTCAGCAGACAATATATCTTTTTAACAAAATGCAACCTATTAGCAGGAATCAAGACATTAAAGAAACACAAAGTTGTGCTATGAGAGGGAGAGAGACATACAGCTAGTAAAACAAGAAGAATTGCAAGATTAGCGGGGCCCATAGACATGCTTATCATGCCACCGCGTACCTCATTTGGCAAGTACCTAAATAATATGACAGTCAGGATTTACTTTGGAAAAGGGTAATAGAAGTCATATATAATGATTATGTAGTTTACATGAAAAAAAATTATGAAAAAAGATGCAAAATTTTTCATAGTTGCAGCCAACTATGAACTCTCTAGAGTTGTTTGCGTGAAACACCCAACTACTAAAATAAAGGTTGGCTAATATATTGACCACATTAGCTTAAACATTTTTTCCATATTAACTAAAACTATACCCAAATCATAATATAAACCAAACCAGAATGTGACCTTACAGATAAGAAAATAACCCCCTCAATATCTTAATGTTATTCAAACTAGGGTCTCATAGATAAATCCACTATTCTTTTGATTTTAACTCGTTTTTTATAAAAAGAAATATTCAGACGGTACCAGAAATTGTCGATATTTGATGGGAACCTAATCAACTCACATTGTCCGAAGAGTAGCTAATGAAGGCAAGATAAAACCAACACAAGCATTAAATATGCAAAACAGGATAATCAGCACACCAATTTCCTAGAAAAGCACAAATAAAACAGCAATTATATTGCTTGATCAGATGATTTAACTTATTCATTTTTTATCATTCCAGTTTCTGGCACCTGATAATCGTAAGCTATTATAGACAGAGCCAAACAGGCAACAGCAAATGCACTTGTGAGGCTATTTTGACTGTAGTAAGGTGAAGATGTGTCATAAAACCATCGAAACATGGTACTCCCAAGCACTCTTGACCCAATAAATAAAGGATATAGTCTTGACAGTTGCACATCTCTCCCATCTGCCTGTGACACAACCAAGCACATGCAAAAATAAATAAAAAATAAATGAACGAATAAAAAAAAAATATATACATGAAAAAAGAAGAAGTTCAAACTACATGCCGAGTCAAACTGGAATGAGACACTGAATGTCCTGCATGTAAAAAAATAATGGAGCCAAAAATGCCTTGACACTAGAAGAAATTTCACATTTCCATAGTAATCTTATAAAAAATATGGTTATTCAAGAGAAAGAATTGGAGTAAGAAGTAGAGCTTGCTAATTATCTGCAATTACTGCAACTCGTTTTCATCTCATGTTCATTAATGGAAATTAATTGAGTTCACAACTCCAGATTGTATTATTGTTTCAATTAAAAGTGCTCATAGCTTCCATATCCATAATTCCTACCTATAAGGGTTTTAAGTTTGAGCCCACGACCCCTCTTTTGTAGGATAAAGTAACTTGACACATGAGATACAAGCCATTTGGTTTATACATGATTTCTTTTCTAGATCATTGCATTGTAATAAATTCAATGGAGAATTGGTTATAGAGATAAGAACATACCACAATTGTAGGTGCCCATAACAACCAAAAAATGGATGTTGAAAAATGAATGCTCGCTTGAGCCCAGCCCAAAGCCCAAATTTTCTTGTCTGAGAGAAAGGGAAGGAGAAAAAAGTATCAATATATCTAATGCTTGACTAAAAACAAACTGAGTTTTTTGGTAAATAATTTAATTTTTTGTTTTGAGGAATTTTGGCACATAAATTTTATTTTCCTATATAATTGTGTTCACTACTCATTGATCCATTTAGAAATATTAAAGCACGAACATTGAATGCTTAACTAACTACCTCGAAGGACATGGGATGAAAATGACTTGCGGTAGCTCCAAATGACCAATGTGTCCTGACTTTTACTCCATTTTCTCTTGATATACAAAAACCCTAGAATTGCTAATATGGCTGCTAGAGCAAGTGAAGTTCGATCTTGGACATCTGTGGTTAATACATTTGCAAGAACTTGGCTTCCAAGAAGAGAAATTGACTCGAAAAATGTCATCAACCAAAATGTGTCGGTTAAGAGATCCATTCTGTGCCCTTGCTTTCATTTTCAAAAGAAAACAAAGAAAATATATTTAATTGTCTATTAGAGGATTAGCTCTGTCATCTTTTGATAAATATATACACCAAAATGAAATTGAAATAAACAAATAATGTTGTCCAGTACAAAAGACAGAAGTTTCACAATTAGCGAGGAAGATTAGAAAATCTCATCTACTCCATTCAAACATTGCAAATATTAAATATGCCACCTCATTGACTATTTTTTTCAGGGGAATCCAAACTAGGCATCTCTTCTTCTGCATTTATTCGGGGACATCAGGATGGAGGGGTAGTTTTGGAATTTTCCAAGTGGCAAGGAAAAAATATATAAGATGCATATTTTGTATGGCAGATGTAATGTTTCTGATGTTTTATGAGAGGTACACATGGAATTTCTAGATTTTTAGGGTTATTGGTAACATTTTGATTTACTTGCATGCATGTCATATTTACCCAATGTATCTCAAATTTTCACATCCACAATTCGGACACAGAGAGCATACGCAAGAATAGTAACAATGACAACAACAACAATGATGATGATGATATGATCACAATAATAACAATTATTATTATTATTATTTGCTAAAATTATAATAAAATAAAGGAACCTTCTCATGCTCAGTGACCATCCAAGTCTCAAAACAAAAGGAGAAAAGAGAAGATGCAATTGCGACAAGTGCACTTGCGAGCCATACAAATGGAAGCCAATTAACACATTTTAACAAGCCTGCAAAAAGATGAAGCACGCAATATAGTAGGCATGCTTTCCTCGGACCTCTGTAGAAAAATAACACATCAACTGATTAAAATTGAGGTGGTAATTGGTGCCAGCCAAGGTAGGTGTCGCTTGTAGGTTAACTTTTAGAGCTAAAAGAACAACACTCAACCAAATTGACAGATTTGTAAATTTCAGTGCAAACAAACCACTAGTTTAGTAGAATGAAAAAGGTATATTCTGTAAATTTTTTGCTGTTTCGCCTTATTAGATCAATTATATCATTTGATTGAGGTGATTTACAATTTTGGTTTAAAATGTAAAATCATCTTATAATTAAAACAACTGTTAACGGTGAATACTAGAGGTCCTCATTTTTCAGATTATGTAGCAAATAAAACACAGTAACTTCCATATTTATGGCAACTTAATTCTTCTTTCATGGTTTCAGTATTATCTGAAATACAACTAACATACCTGAATAGGCATACAAACAATTAACTGTTGGTATTAAGTGCAAATATAGTAGAAGTTTAAAGTATTTGCAAAAAAATTCTGCATGTAACTTACGTTATATCAGAAAAGATTCCTGTAAATGAACCAATAAAAAGAGAGACAGCAGGGCCAGCAGAAAATAGAAATGCAATTTGGTCTCTACTGAGCCCAAACCTAACAAATTCGTCCTCCCCAAATACCAACTGCAGGCCTCCAGTCACTAACCATATTTGCAAATAAAATAGAAATTATTGTGGTGAAATTATGAGAAATATAACAAGTTACTGTAATGACAGAAGCTGTACATCACTGGTAATACTGGTTCTTACAAGTGATGATGTGCCACTCGCAGTTTCTGATGAAAACAAAACTTCACTTAACTGGTACCTTAGCAAATCAGGTTTGTTCCGGTTGAAAATGAAAATCAAACACTGGTACCAACCGGTATTAAACACGACAGACCTTTATCAACTGGTATTGACTGGTACAGGACCTGCACCACCCTAACCCCTACACACATATAAAACAACGCACCTGAAGCAAGGGAATAGACGAGCAAGAAGCCCTTTTGGAAACGCAGGAAGGACGAAGCCTGCGCATGTTCAAAAGAATGGAGAGAGAATGAAGAGGATCGACTGGAGAAGAATGGGAAGAAGAAGAGCGAAGAAAAACAGGAGGCGAAGAGGAGATAGAAAGCGGAGGAGGGGATCTCCCATTCCTCTCTCTCTATCACCACTGCCATTAGAGCAGGCTCGAGCTCTCCTCGGATCAGCAGCACTCAGCAATGAAAAGGTGAATTTTGTGATTTCCCCTGGACATTTTCCTAATTACAGTTTATCGAATATTTTACTTTTTTAATTTTGGGCCGCAACTAAAATTGAATCCGCTTGGGGGTTTCTAAGGATTGTTTGGATTATTAGACGTAATTGGACTGTTAATATTATATTACAATTTATGGCCCATAAAGTTTCTTGATTTCATAAAAGCCCATGAATTGTGTGTGGCATGGTTACTCGGAAGAGTATCCTCTCCAATATGTGTAAAAGATTCTCTTCACTTTAGATTTATTCTCAACCGCTTTGAGATTCGAGCTAGCGGGAGGCAGTATTATTTGAGTTTTAAGATTCGTGCAAATTCTCAACCGCTTTGTACTTGGAATCCAATTGTATTTGAAAACTATAATGGACAGAAGACAATTTGCAGAGTCATTGCCTTTTGGCAGATATAATTAAAGAGGATTAGGTTTTTTTTAATTTGGTAGGTCGAAAGTTGTTATCAAGAAACGAAATTATCAAATTCTTTATAACTATTTGCCGAAATTAATATTCAATGCCTCCGCATGCACCGTATGAAGCAATATGACCAAATCGGGTATGTTGGCCCATATGCAAGATACAATCGTACAACTAGGGGTGTTTAAATGGATCGGTTTATTCGGTTTTAAACCGAACCGGTAAATTTTGGTTTAATTGGATCGGTTGTTCGGTTTAAATGGTTCAGTTCGGTTTAGTTTTTGAAGAAGTTCGGTTTTGGGATCTCCAAATCGGTTTGAACCGAACCAACCGGTTTAATAAAAAATGGATCGGTTTTATTTTGTGTGGTTTATAATGGATCGGTTTATCAAAAACCAGCTTGTGTGATTATAAAAAATGTTATCCAAATCGGTTTGAACCGAACCAACCGGTTTTGAAATATTTATTTGTAACTTGAAATGTTTGTATTCGGTTCAATCAAACAAACCGAAGTTTAAATCGGTTTAATCGGTTCGGTTTTAGATCGGTTTGGAATTTTAATTCGGTCGGTTCGGTCGGTTCGGTTGGGTTTTCAAAATTCGGTTCAAACCGCAGTTCGGCAAAAAAAGTTCGGTTTGACCCGAACCGACCGGTTGAACACCCCTACATACAACCGATCTTTTTTTTTGTCGTGATTCTGTCTTAATAAATAATTACTGAAAATGTATATATTAGGACTGTCACTTGTCAGCTTACATATGACCCAAATTTGAGGGCATTTAAAAATGAAGGGTTTATATAGGTGGTATTGGTCCCCGGCGAACCATGTTCTGCGGCTATTTGTGTGGCGAGTTATGGAACGGAAAGACAATGATCCACTAGACAGTTTGTTGTGCTTTCATGGATGTAAGAGGTGGAATATTAGAGATAAAAGGGATAATGAAGTTTGTGATCAAGAAAGTGTCCATAAAAGACAACTCTAGTTGAAAGCATCAAAGAAACAAAATAACAAATATGTCAACAGCAGCCTTTAGCATTGGATAGATTCACAAAAAATTCTTGAGAGGGAAATTGCCAGAAGTTGTTGCATTCAAACTATTGTAGCTAGTTTGCATCATATCCATATTAATTACATTAATGATATGTAAGGATTGCTTTAGAGTGGTCCTAAGGAAAAAGGAATCCTTATTCCTTACCAACCAAAATGGAATTAGTTCACTTGCTCTTGAGATGATCAGTGATTATTGTGGTACGTTTGGATGAGAGTTAGAATAGCTAGAATAGTGAAATTTTAGAATAGTAAATGAGAATAGAGAAAAAATAGTGATTTTCAGATTAGTGTGAAAATAGTGCTATTCGGATTAATAAAAATGTTGTTTGGATTGTATATGTGGAATAGTGAATAGCTGTAACCAATAAAGAATAGTGTTAACAATGTGTTAATTAAGAAGAAAGATAGGCAAGTGGGATCTCAAATGAATTGTCACGACGTGGAGATAGCGGAAAGTGGTATCAAATTTATCATTTTGGAATTGTGTTAGCAGAAATCTAAAAAGGAAACATTTTTTTCTCTCATTTCACATTTCCGAATAGTAGCTATTCCAACATTTACAAGGAATATAGAATAGCAGCTATTCTAGTTATTCTGAATAGCAAAAATATTGTTTGGATACACATTGCTATTCCGAAAATAATTATATTCTAGAATAGCCTCTATTCTTGCTATTCTTGTGTCATCCAAACATAAATGAAGGAGATAATAATTATGTTTCAACGGAGAGTCATTGTTTACACCTTATTTGTGTTTTTTATAAGAAAAAGTTGTTGGTATACTCATGGAAACATTCTAATTTACTTATTTCTCCATCAAAATACTCAAATATCTTATTTTTCTATTTTAAAATTAAAATAATTTCTTATTTTCATATGTCCATTAAATCTAAAACTATTAATGATAAGAGACATAATGTTGTAAGTCAAATGAACATGTCCATTTAAAATAGGGCAAAACATGTATTTCAACCAGTGTTCTAAATAGCACACTATAACGGCGCTATAATGTTTTTGGACCCTAAACTATGACATCAAAATGCGCTAATTGAGCTACGGCCGCTATAGCGCATAGCGTGTAGCGCAAATAGCGCGCTATGCATAATGGGCTTTTTTAGACAATTTATATGGGTTTTTTTAGACAATTTATATGGGTTTTAAATAAAGACCCAAAAAAGTTAAATAAAAGTCTAAACTGAAATCAATTGAAAGCTTGTTGCTACAGAATTATGATGTTTAAGATATTTTGAATAGAAAAAGATCGATAGTTTATGATATTACTATGGATATTTTGAACCGCAATTTGGACTTTGTACTGGTTCAATATGAATATTATAATTTCTTAATTAATTTGGTGTTATTTATTGTTCTATGAGACTTTATATAATGTTGATATTTAGTACAAATATATAATATAATTTTTGTAAAAAAAAAACGCTATGTAGCATAGCTTCCGCTATAGCTACGCTATTCGCTATAGCTTTTTTTGTAGCCTTCCCGCTATGACGCTATAAACGCTATTTAAAACATTGATTTCAACTATTAAACAAAACTAAATAATTAATTAAATTTAAAAATTCAGATTTAATGACCATAAGGAGAATTAAGAAAGTGCTATAATTTAAAATAGAGAAATAAGATATTTGAGAAGAGAGTACTTTAATTTAAAATAAAGAAATAAAAATTTGAGTGTTTTGATGAGAAAATAGATAATTTAGAATGTTTGAATGATGTACAATCAATTCTCTGTCTTTATAATGGCTCAAGCTCCACTACAAATACTTGACAGGGATGATGTGTATATAGATAGCGAAATGTTCAGTCATACCTATCGTTATAATTGTGGTCATACCTATCGTTATATTCAAATAAATCGAATAATAAAATCATTCCATTCTTTGACCCCTATTTTTACTCAAAGAATAATAAAATCATTGAATTGAATGATAACGTTATTATGCAAATTCTAAAAAAATATCAGCTCCCTGCTCCCACATAGATATTTAATTCAGGAGAACAGATACTTTAATTGAGACGATAAGAGCACATACATAACTTTGTTTCTCAAAAGTAGAAACCTTTTATTGATGTACCAATGATTAGAGTGGGAAAATGGCACGGCAGAGCTGGCTCCGTCACGGAACGGCACGGCACGGCTACGGTACGGAACGGCACAGCACGCGTGTCAGTTACGTGCTGTGACTCGCGTGTCGCGTGCCGTGCTCATCTTTTGAAACATTGGCACGGCACGGCACGACACGTAGTCACGCGAGTCACTTGTAATTAGGACCATTAGATATCGATTTAATGGTGAATCTTGAATAAACTAACCTAAATTATGATTAAATGGTCACGCGAGTCACGTATGGTCACGGCACGTTTAGGCACGGCATGACTCATGTGGCGTGACCATTCGCGTACCGTGACCACCCCTTGACATTTTGATCACGGCACCGCATTGCACGAGACCAAAGTCACGACGTGTTAGTCACGGCACGGCACGGCACGGCACGGCACGGCACGTTTTTTCCAATCTACCAATGATGGAGCGGTTCACCATTTATGTTCCCTTTTTGGCCCATTCAGATCTAACCGTAGTCATTATTAACTAATTTTTCTCCAAATGGCAAACTTGCAAGGGAACCAACCAACCATCAACCGCCTCTCACATGGCAATAAGAAAAGGGTATACATGTGCTTTGTTCTCTCATAAATTCATCCCCAAAATGTCGCTTATATATGTGTCAACAGAGAGAGTTAGTTCGCACACGAATAATTAATTGTTTTCTTATAATATAATGCTAAGAGCATCTACAATGGTGATTTCTTTTAAATTGCTAATCTGATGTGTTAATTGCTAATATAATTGCTGAAATGTACCACAGTTTTTAAATTAGCAAGTTTGCTTTAAAAGCA
Source organism: Carex littledalei (assembly GCA_011114355.1). Classification (NCBI taxonomy): domain Eukaryota; kingdom Viridiplantae; phylum Streptophyta; class Magnoliopsida; order Poales; family Cyperaceae; genus Carex; species Carex littledalei. The sequence continues at coordinate 8,587,393 of CM022099.1, read as the reverse complement.
ACTCTTTAGAGCATCTACAACGGTGATTTCTTTTAAATTGCTAATTTGATTTGTTAATTGCTAATATAATTGCTGAGATGTACCACAGTTTTTAAATTAGCAAGTTTGCTTTAAAAACAACTCTAATTAAATTTCTGAGATTGAGTGATTTAGAAATTATGAATCCCTTTAATTGCTAAACTCAGTGACGTGACCCAAATTAATCCACATATAATTGCTAACACAAGAATAATTGTTTTCTTATAATATAATGCTAATTCGTCCAAATTAGCAAATTATAGATTTAATTACTTTTGCAACATTTGTTCAGATGTAGAACTACTTCTAACGGTACCGGTTTATTTTTTATTTTTTATTTTTTGCTTTCATTTTCCAGTACATGCAACTCGTTTTTACAAAGGTTTAGGTAGTTTCTCTCCTTGAAAAAAAGGCTTTGGTACTACTTCTAACCACATATATATTCACTCTTATTCTATGTTAATATATAAATGACACCATACTAAGAATTTACATATGTTAATGAAAAAGACAATAATTCATGAGTGAGGCTATGGTGCTATGCATAGCACGGATGGGGTCCGTGCTACGGCTCAAAATTTCACTTTTTAAAATCCTAACGGTCGATCCAACCGTTCAATGTGATAACCATATGAATATGTACTTGCAAACTAAATTTTATATTTTTTCGAATTTTTTTACTATTTTTTAGATAGGTAGAAAAATCAGTGTTTTCTGAAAATTCTGGACCATCAAAATTCTACCTATCTAAAAAAATAGTAAAAAAATTCGAAAAAATATAAAATTTAGTTTGCAAGTACATATTCATATGGTTATCACATTGAACGGTTGGATCGACCGTTAGGATTTTAAAAAGTCAAATTTTGAGCCGTAGCACGGACCCCATCCGTGCTATGCATAGCACCATAGGCTCACTCATAATTCATTATTAAAAAAGCTCCTCTCATTTAAAACCATGAAACACATCTTCAATTGTGACCAGAAGACTTGTGTTATTGAACTCACACTCTTAAAAAAGTTTTTTTATGCAGAAATTTATATAATAACTATACTATTTTAAAGTTAAGGAATTTCAAATCTTTTAGAACAATAAGTAATGAATGTAGAATTTATCAAACATAAAAAATACGGAAGGACAGAAAAGATATTAGTATAAAAGAGATAGACATAAAAGTCAAAATACACTTAAGAAAAAAATTATTTGTCAAAAAAATTAAGATAGATCTAGCTTAGAAAATAGGAAGCTGATATGAGTACCTGCAGTTGAGTATCCGTACTGTACCCACACCTAAACTGCTATAATTGCTTGTGGGGACCGTAACCGTTTCCAAAACTGTAATTTGGTTTTACTAATATTAATAGTTTAGAATAATGTCAATTAAAAAAAAAGATACTGAAGACGGTTCAAAAGGTTGCAGATGCATTTAAATATGCTCAAGAAATATTTGTGAATTTAGTTGCATTTACGGAGTTCTGTTAATTTTTATTATCTTAACTTTACATATTTATAAAGAAAATCTTTCAATTAAGTTTGGAATTTGTGACTTTCTATGCCAAAAATATTGTCTTAATTACTAGATCAAAAATTTCTAATTCTTCTTTAATTCTATTTATATTAATAAAAATGTTATGACAAAAACTACATATAATACTTATTCGTATAGATTTGCTTCAGAAATGTTATTTCACACCCTAACACGTGGCTATGCTGGTGGCTACATAAAATTTCCAATTTAATATTCTCCACCCCTATATATGTGACAAAATCAAATAAAAGAACCACTGATTCTGCTATCATCCTAGGCACCCCAAGTGGTGTTCATCGGTTCGGTTCGGTTGAAACCGAACTGAACTAGGCAAATCAAAGTTATAATTCGGTTTCAAAAATAGAACCGAACCGATTTAGCATTGCAACCGAACCAAAGTTTTATTTCGGTTTGTTCGGTTCAAACCGAAATATATTAATTTTTTTTATTTAAAGCAATTGATTTATAATAAACCGAAGTATATTAAGAAATAAACCGAGGTATTAATAATAAATCGGGATATTAAGAAATAAACCGGAATATTAAGAAATAAACCGGAGCATTTAAAAACAATTGATTAAGAAATAAACCCGGGTATTAAGAAATAAACCGGGACGGTCCGGACCAAATTCATAATATATAAAATTTTGGTCGGTTCGGTTATTTCGGTTTTCAAAATTTTAAACCGAACCAAACCGAAATTATAATTCGGTTTTAAAAAGCAAACCGAACCATTAAACCGAAAAAACCAAACATTTGGTCCAAACTAATTTGATTCGGTTCAAAACCGACTAAACCAGACCCAATGAACACCCCTAGCACCCACATCATGAATTTTAATCTAGGGACGCAATTTGAATCTCCCAACAAGTGATATATCTCCTTTACCAAATGCCCATAATTTAGTTTAACCATCTCCCTATATAGGATACAACAAAAACACCACCTGTGCAAACACCTGCTCAGCTTGAATATCATTCTGACAAAACTCTAAAAGCCCCAATTGGACATCTACACCATGAAACCGGCATGGCTGCCTTCGCCGCAATTGCCGACTCCGGCACAATTCAAACTCCGCGTACACTTGGCCCGTGCTGCACCCTTCCTCTTTCTCTTCTCTGCTGGTTATATGATGGGTTACCTCTCCTCAATTTCCCAATTCAACTTTCAACCCCAATTTAAGCCCAACTGCACCATTACTACTGATCCAGACACAAAACCCATTATGATACAAGAACATGAATCGCAGATCGTACAACCTCCGCATGACCTTCTCCAGTTTAAAACACGTTGCGCCAAACCGATACCGCCATCGGAGATCCTTAACACAATCAGAATGAACATGTTTGAAGGAATTGAACCGTATGAAGGTTTTCCATCTTCAGAAGTTAAGTCTCTTATTCATAAGCCGGCAGAGCACCCGCGCGGGTGGGGTTCAACCGGGGCCGTCTTCCGTGACTTGATCGAGACGGTTCGACCAAGTGTCATAATTGAGCTCGGATCGTTTTTAGGCGCGTCGGCGCTACACATGGCGGGTGTAACACAGAACCTCTCGCTGTCTTCGGCTTTAATTCTTGCAGTAGATGATTTTCGCGGATGGCCCAACTTCCGCCTCCGGTTAGTCCTATAAAGTTCAAAACAACTATAGTTTTTAGAAAGCTATTTTGGTAGCTATTTATCAAAGCATGGTTTTTTGTATGAAAATGAATAGTTTTAGAAAGCTTTTCTACCTCTGTTAGTTAAGTAGAACCCAACCAATTTTGGGTTTAAGTTTAATTGATTTAGTGTAAAGAAGTAAATGCATGGCCTACAAAAACGTTGAGCTTGTATTAGTATAGTAAAAAGGGTCTTTAAGATATTTCCATATGCAACCGGATTAAATATTTCATAGTCCAAGTTTTTCCTTATTTTAGAAACAGGGTAATAAAGATTGTGACTGTACAGTGTGTGTTATTATCCAATTTAATATGACAAGAAAGCAATAAATTCATGGCTGAAAAAAAATAGGTAATGAATTCCATGTCCATGTCACAGATTTCGCCGTGACGTACCAGAGAACCAGCATGCTGACGCGTTGCTTCTACAACAGTTCATGGCAAATGTCAAAGCAGCCGGTGAATCCCACCGCATCATCCCAATCCCATTCTCAACTGGCTCAGCACTTATAGCTTTATGTGAGTGGGGAATATACGGAGACTTAATTGAGGTTGATGCTGGGCACGACTTCCACTCAGCATGGGCAGACATAAATCGAGCATATGCCGTGCTCAGACCGGGCGGTGTGTTATTCGGGCATGATTATTTCACAGTGGCTGATAATAGGGGAGTTCGGCGAGCAGTCACTCTGTTTGCCAAGGTGAAGGGGCTGACAATACGGCCCCACGGTCAGCATTGGGTGCTCTCGCCTAAGCCCCTTGTATAGCATCAAGTTTATAAAACAATTGATCAGTTGAGAGATATAGCAATTTCTGTGGGCACAAGTGATATAGCAAATCAAGTCATTGATTTTAGAGAATCCTTGAAGCCTAGTTCAATTTAATTGGTGACTTTGGTCTCTTGCAAAGCCACAAGCGGAGTGTCTGTTTATGTTCAAGAAATGAACAAAATGGATGATCACACTGCAAGATGATACGAAACAGGAATATTATGGATTTTTTTTTTTTTTGTGTGTGTTTGATGCGTATAATTTTTTTTTTTTTTTAGTGTAGAGGAGCATAGAAGAGATCATATAGACTTCATAGCAGAACAAATTGTTTTATGGAACATGTAAAGAAGAAGACAACTCATTTATAATAATATATGCTCGCGTGCTCCTTTAGTTATAATTGATAAATAAACATAATCAAATGCAAATATATAAACGCTGACAAATATTAGAGGCAAAAAAAAAAAAAATACTTGTTCTTCTCCCTGGTTAAAGCTAAACGAAAATGATTATCCTAATGAAAAAAATAATGGAAAAAAATACAGCCGAATCCCTTTGGTACAAGGAAAATGCATGTATATAATAAAAACTCACAGAATAAGTATGAACTGTGGTTTTATCTAACAAAAAACAAGAAGTATGAACTGCTTTTATATATAGGACGTGTTAATGACGGTTCAAATGCCTTCATGTTTTGTGCCTCCACCATACCTCCATTTGTAAAAACTTTAATAACTCAAAATTTAAAACTTAAAAGTCAAAATAAAACTATTGGATATGATCTACATCATTTTATCTATGTGCTCATAAAAAATTATCACATTTGATTTTGTTTTTATGTAAATCAATAAGTTGAAAAATCAACGTCTAGAAATTATCCACATTAGTACATTTTTACAAGTTCTTGATGACAACCAAAATAAAGTTGAAATGTCATAATTTTTTACACGTGCATAGATAAAATGATGTAGATCATATACAACGGTTTTATTTTGACTTTTAAGTTTTAAATTTTGAGTTAATAAAGTTTTTAAAATGGAGACATGGTGGAGGCATGAAAAATAGAGGCATTTGAACCCTCCTCCGTGTTAATATAGGTTAGGGATCACTTTGATAGCCTTGAGTCCTAACAATAGTTTTGAAATTAATTTAATTAAGTGAAAGTTAAAAAGAGTAAATATAGGCATGTGATTCGACATTATTAACCAAATTTCTAACGATTTGAATATTGTTTGCTGAGAATTAAAGTCCGTTAAATTTAAATCGTTGGCATTTCAAATTGTTTAATGTACGGTGATATATACACACACTAAATCTTATCATTCTTTAATGTACATAACATGTGTTATATATATATATATCAAGTATTTAATATTGGATTCAAAATTAAATATTATCAAAATAAATGATAGCCAAGTTGTCGGCAAGGATAGTTTCAAGAAATAATGTGATTGCTTACAAGTGAAAAAGCAAAATAACAATAAATAAAGAGAAAGTTGGTTAGGTGAGTACGAGAGAAGTTAGCTCAAATCATTTTAAAATAATAGGTGGATACCAATCACGGTTGACGGGCACAACTTTGAGTGATTTGTACTTTGTTTAGTTGGTACACGTTCTATTTGGATTGATTGGGAATTCGTGAATCATTTTCTTTCAATCATCTCAATTTATGAGAGCAGACTGTTAAGAGTAGTTGCTACCTTATCAATGTGACCTTTTTGACCTTTGTATCAATCAAATCGAGCTTTATTAAAAAACTATACATTTTAACACTGATAGAACGACATTTACGAGTACTGCTTCAATGTGATAAATCAAGATATAATTTTGTAACTTCGTAACATATCATTAATCTAGCACTATCCAAGCAAATAACCATTGGCTGTCACGCAGGGCTGGACGGAAGGTATTAAAAGATCATAGCAGAGTATAATCCTATGCAAAATAAGAAATTGCAAACACATGACAAGATAAAAGTATATATTTCTGAAGAAGCGTTGCAGTTTCAGAGCTTCCCCATCCAAAAATCTTAAACAGCATTCCAAAGAATTGACAAATGCAAACAATTGAAGCTATTTAAGAAAATTAGAAATTAATATATGACATTAGAAGCCCGTTCCCATTTGCACTTTCTCCATCAGCATCCTGCACAATTCAAATTTCCAATACATAACAAAATTTTCAATGAAGAAAACAGCTAGTGCAAACCTAGATTTAAGACAGAGAATGATACTTACTATCTTCTTGCAACTGATGAAGCAGTAGATGACCTGAAATTTATAAAAAAAAAAAAAAAGGGGTTTATTTCAATAATAAACTCAATCAAGCTCAACTGTTTCATGTACCAAGCCATTCTAACCTCTACCAATAAATATGCCCCATTCACTTCCTATTCCTGTACAATAACAGTACTGACAATACTTTATACCTCAGGTTTTCTTGTTTTAGTATTCTATTGGACTTCAAACCTGCAGTGCCAGGCTTCAAGTTTTGTTGGTAGCCCATGGCTAGCTTGTGTTCAAATCAGTAAGCAACTTTGCACATGCTTTGCTTGTTTGAATGCCAAAATAGATTCAAACTGAGATATCGAGCTAGAATTGAAAACAATCCGAGCTCAAATGGTGTCAGCTCAATCGAAATGGACTTAATATTATTTCAAATTATTGGTGAGTTTTTATTTTTTGTTTGGATCTTCCATGACTAAAGCCCATCAGACTTAGTAGGCCAGATAATCTCAAACAATGCATTCCTAGTTAAAGACCTTAACCCTTCATTCCAAGCTCAATCCCCTGTTAGCAAATTCCCTCCCAAATCCTAATACCTCTCATTGTCCCTTCAGTCTTTCATCTTTTTGCTTTCACCTAAATTATATTGTCAAACAGCCAGCAAGGAGGAAGCATGCATGACAAAATGAAGCCTCCCCACCCATTAACATAGCTGCTTGAATCTTTAACAAGCAGATTATAAGCTTCATTTTGAGCATATAATATTTGAACCAAGGAGCTAACTCAGTTCCTCTTCCAGCAAGACCTGAGCTAGATTATTCAATTGCAATCCGATATCCACACACTTGGTATATGACCCAAGAGAAAATTAAATTAAATTACTTGTATATTATTTATTATTATTATTTATTCTTTTTGCTTCTTACCTTGCATTCTGCTTGCCTCCGAAACCTTGCCTTGCATTACTACCAGGAGTTCCATTATTAGAAATTCTGACATCAGCAACCCCTTGAATAACATTAAAACCAAGAGCTCTCTGTTGTTGTACTTGTTCACTCTTTTTGTGAACCAAGGTAGCACCATTCACATAATTTGCTTGTGGATCTGGAGATCTCTTCTGGCGGCTGCTCTGTGCAACTGGAGTTAATGCAACTGGGGGAAGGAAAGAAGAATATGATGCTGGAGATGCTGCTGCAGCAGCAGCAACTTTGGCTGCAGCAGTTGTTGCAGATATTATTTGGTGTGCACCCTCTCTAAGACGAATGAAGTCTCCTTCGATCACAAATAACTATGTTTGCAAAAATGGGATTATATAAGCTTTAGAATGTGATCTGTAATATTGTCAATACGGTTAACAGCACAGGATATTAAAAAACTATAATAATCAGGTGCTTCTTTGCCCTTTTTTTTTTTTGGTGTCGTACTGTACTTCTCTTGGTTTTCCTTGTCTTGCTTTGTGTTTACAGGCAAATTTGATCATAAAATAAAGGCTGAAATGGACAAAAGCTAACTTTTCACAATGGATGGTTAATAATGCATCAAATGCGCGATTGATTGTTGCTTGTGGATTGGCAGTTTAACCAGTTTCAGATTTCAAAAATGAGGGCTGGTAGAGATATGAAGAAAATGTATGAAAAGATACGGCACCATAACAAAATGGTGAGAACCAACATCTACAGTCTACCAGCCAAAATTGAAAAAAAAAAAAACATAATTACAATGATGGAACCCCAGAAAGCTTGAACATTCATAGAAAAAAGAACATTATAAACAATTGGTTTTGTATTCGTTGAAGACTGCACATCAAGCAAGTTTTAAAATTAAAAGTGTGGAGTATAAAAATATCAAACTTAAACATGCACCTCAGGATGCTGAGCTACAAAATCATCAAGTTTTCCATAGTGCTTCATATAATCATGCCACTGAAGAGGTGCTAGCATCTTTGCAAGCCTGTTTGGGAGCTGCAGAATGCGCACAATACATAAACCACTATTTTAATATTCTCTTTCATAGCATTCCAATCTAGATACTGCACATTGAGAAGAGAGTACTCACAGTTGTGCTGATCTTTATCTGATTATTGAGCCCTGGAGGAATGGCACGAACAATGCAAGCAAGAAGAGATCTTTCGTCTAAGAGAGGTATCTCCTTTGCCATGGTAACAGTTGACACTACTTCAGTGTAATTTATAGCATTCTTGCTGCCGTCTACAGTGCCATTTGCCTCTTGTATTTGGCTACTCAGAGCTGCGTTGCTCTCATGATTCTGAGTCAATTGCAATATTTATGGTTAGCATGATCACTCAAACTAGTCAAATATATTCAGTCACAGATATTTGCATTGTTTGTAAGACCAATGTATATTCAGCCACCATTTAACAGAGTAAAATCTATCAAGCCACTGATATTCACTTGTTCTTCTGTATTTCTAATTCATGAGAACTTCAATTGTCAATTAGTGTAATCCATCATTTGTTCTTAAATCTCAAGTAAACAAAAGCATACCAAAACTAATCAGAAATTACGAACAAAAATTTTCTAATCCAGCTCATCAGCACAATACCAAAATCTAAGATTGTATAATGATAAAATTTAAGAAAACAAAACAAACCTCAAGTGCATTGGTCAGATCTGCAGAACCAAACTGCAGCCCGGAAGTGCCAGAATTATAATTGGAGTTTACATTTGCAAACTCTGCAGTTTCTTTCTGAGCAGATGATTGTAGCTTGTTCGATTCAGTTACCTGAAATTTATCAGCAGTATTAGAATTTGCTTTTGCCGAAACTTAAAATAAATCAGACAGGAGAATTTATAACCTGTGATTTTTCACCCGGTTGGACAGTCATAAGACCAGATATTTTATTTTACTGATTCGAAAGATCTACCTGACTCTGGATGCTATTCTGCCTTCCAAGATTCTCATCAGCTTGTGATTGTTCGTATTTTTCATGGTTGGCGATCTGTGCTGCTTCTGGCACAGCCTAAACAAAAAATACATTCCAATGTAACAACTCAATAACAATTTGATTAATCATTCCAGCAGGTATGGTACTTCTTGAACCAACCCAGCCAGCCAGAAAAGACCAAATGGATTAATAAATCAGCTTCAAACAGGATTGCTTAACAATCGGCAGGTCAACTCAACCCATTTGCACCTATTTTTCTATATTTTGGCCAAGATAGCACAAAATTGTTTATTGACAATAGTAATCTCCAAATCCCCGAATGCATCCAAAACTAACTCTTTTACAATTTAGCAAATGCGGCGCCCTACCAGTCTAGAAGAGCTTACCTGCTTAAGCATCTGGTCAGACCCAATCAACAAAAACACACAAAAACCTGACCCATTACTAATCTTTAAGTCCAATCAATTGGGATTTAAACATTCAAACTAACCTCTGGGGCTGACCAGAATTGTGAGGGAATTGTTGGAATAGCTGGAACAACCTGAAAAGAACCAAGTTGAAGAGAGGAATTGGTTGGAGAGAGAGACTGAGATGGAATTCCTTGAGAAGGATGCATCATGTATGTGATCTGAGGAGGCGGGATGTAGGTGGGACCTATGCCTACGAACTGAGACTGTCCGACCTGTGGTAAGGTAGAGGCTTGTTCTGTCTGCAAATAACAGAACACCAAATTAATTTTTATGTCCAATATTTTAGAAAATGAAAAAAGGTTGTGAGGTATATACCTTCGTCGAACCATCAACATTACCATTGGAGATGGCACTACTCCCATTTACATTGATATTGTTAATGTTCGTCTTGGATTGTATTTGTGAAAGATCTGCCTTTTCATGTGAAGCTTTTGAACCATCCTTATAGAGTGCTAGTTCTAACTGGAGCTGCTGTATGGCTTGCAAGTGATGCCTCTCCATCTCCACATACTATACAAAATTTAAGGACAAATATTTCACACAAAAAAAAAGCAAAAACAAAAAATCTGATTGACTCGCTGAGAATTTGGTCTAGAATGAGGACCATAATTCAAACATAAAAAATCTTGGGATTCCAATATACAAGGCTTGTTTTCACCGACTTCAGATGGATTTTCATCCCAATCTGATTGACTCACTGAGAATTTGGTCTAGAATGAGAACCATAATTCATACATAAATAATCTTGGGATTCCGATATACAAGGCTTGTTTTCGCGGACTTTTGCCATAAGATAAAGCAATAACAAAAAGTGAAAACCTTTGCCAAATTTTTTCAACAAGATTTGAGAATGGATATTTAGAAGATTCATGATTGAGTATTTCTTCCTTTTTTTATATTTGTATATACAAGAATGATATGTTTATACAAAAAATTGGAAGGGAGAGTTTTTTCTAATCTGAATTGAATAGAAGAAATATTTTCTTGTATTTGAATATCAAGAATATCTTTTACTAAATACAGCCACAAAGGTTGGCTGTGTTATGCTTCTAAGAAGTTGATTAATAGCTGGCATAAAATGGTTCTCTTTTTCTTTGTTGCATAGCATAAAATATGAATTACAAACCTGTCTCTGGAAACTCAGCCAGTATTGGTTGAACTGTTCAATGCGGTCACGAAACTCAGCCTGCAGACTGGTGCACTGGAGAGCATCCCCATCTTGCACCCTGCTTATCCATGCGTGCGCCTCCCTCAACTGTTCCTCCTTGAAAATCAAATTCTCCTGTGCAACCCTATGCTGAGAACATTCAAGAAATGCAATTCAGTCATTGATTCACCTCATCACAAGGTATGGAGAAAAGAAAACAGAAATATTCTTACTTGCTCTTCCAGAGAAAGCAGCTGTCTTTCTTTTTCTCGAAGTCGCTCTTGCAAATCATGGAGCTGTTTAAGATGCTGTGCTCTCTCAGCCTCAGAGTTATCACGCTCCCTCCTGCACACATTAATTCAAGAATGCAAGCATATTACAGTAGCTCTTTAGTGCATGAAACAAAAACAAAATGCATGACAGGCACCTGAAAGTTGCGAGTTCCTTGTTCTGTTCCCTAAGAAGATCATCTTTAGCCCAAGCCTACCCAAAAGAGAGAAATGAGAATACAGCAATATACATATCAAGCATAAAAACATACAAAAAGTCCATTGACAACAATTTTAACACAAACCGCCTCATTGTCAATCTGAAGAGCATGCAATTCTCTTTCCCTATCCTGGAGCTTCAACTCCATGTCAAGGATATACTTATCTCTCTCTTGTAGTTGCTCCTATTCATCAAAATTTGACAACTGCTATTTAATAATCATTCCAGAAAATGTAGGGAGAAAAGGATCATACATACTTGATTAATGACCTTTAGCTTAGCACTTGTATCTGCATGTTCCTTAAGTTGAGCATCAAAACTATCCTGAGCCTCTGTAATTTGAGACCGTGCAATAGCCTGGGCCCGCAACTCAACCTCCAAATGCTGTAACTCTTCTCGCTGCCTTGCCACTTCATGTAACCGCTGCTGCAGCAATTCATTGCTCAAGCCATTGATTCCATCAATGGCAATAGAGCAATACTCCACCATATCCGTTCCCTCCTGTGCCATACAATGAGAATTTTGATTATACATTTTCACATTTCACAAACTCGCGTCCTTTACTTCAAGGTCTGTTATGATTTGTACCTCATATATGGTTCTTTCCTCTGACTGTCCCAAACTACCACGCTCAGTCTCCTGCAATACAGAAACACAGAAAAGAGTATCTGAATCATAAATTGCTAACTAAGCAAAACCCTGCTTTTGTACTACTAGCAAATAGATAATAAAATAATGCCATACTACAATGAGAGAGATGAATAAACTTCAGAAGAAACAAATCAGCAATATTTAATCTACATCTCTTTCTTTCGCTTTACATTGAGAACACCCCCTAAACAGAAACAAAATTAGTACGAACCTCGCTTCCACTGGTGCGATATGAACTGTCAGACACAGCTCTCCACTCCTTCCTTGGCGGTTGGGAGGAGGACGCGAGCAGCGAACCGCCTCGAACTGAAGAAGCCTCCATCGGAAACCGATCTTCGCTTACGATCGCTCCAGTTCGTACAACAAATTCTAGGGTTTCGAGATCCAAATCGAAAGATTTCGGGAAGAAATCCTAGTCACGCACGAAGGTCCCGAAGTAGGGTTTTGAGGCACACTGCCAGGTAAGGTATCGATTCAGTGGCAAGATTTGTGCCAGAGTCGAGAGGGGAAGAGAATAGATCGAGGTGATTATAGAAAAATTATTAGTAGACAGGCTTTACTTAAGAGCCAGAACCACCTACTAGCGGGACCATTTTAATAGAGCACTAGGTGGGTCCCACAGTTCAGTGATAGTATAATGTGCCACATAGGGAAGGACCTGGTCTAATGGATGAATTCATCCCTATTATCCCCATGAAAATGAAAAATTAAGATAGAACAGGCGTAGAAATCCGACCCATAAAATTGAAGCTGTTAACTTTTCGGTCTAGGATTTGTTTTAAGCGAAAGGACTTCAAGCGGGAGAGCATGGAGGCCGAGGATCCGATTTTGTGGGCAGTTATTGGCCCGTTGAAAAATATGTATCAGTGAAACTATGTGCGGGCCGCAATTTAAGAAAGCCGCTGGTCTCTATTCTAGTGACTGATGTTATTTTACTTTGCAATAGCGGTTGCTGATACTGGTAGGATGTGGATTTCTCTGGTGCTGTACCGTGATTATTCATGTCATTCTGTGTTTAAATGAAGTTTTCATGTGAAGTATCGTGCCGGGATTAAATTCATGAGAATAGTCATGATACACGAATAGTTAAGGCGCGTTAGTCATGTCGTGCTCTAACGTAGCATCGTTGGTTACATTTGATCATGTATAGTCATGTTTAATTATATTTTAGCTATATTTTTTCGAATTAAGTTAGTTTAATTCAAACATAAAGAAAAAAATATAAATAATTACAAACTATGAAATAATGTTATTAAAAAAATATTATGTATAAAGTTAATTGGAAAATTCGCAGTGTACTCATCAAAATTTTCAAAATAGTCAAATTTTCCATTAAAACATGTTAATATTCAATATACCCATAGAAATTTAACATTTTCTCTTCCATTCCCTTTTATTCATTAAATATGTTATTTAGTTATTTTAAAAATTAAATTGACAAATAAACCCCTTTCTTTTCAAATGAAGATGTCCTTTAAAAATTGAGACGTGATTGAATTGAATAAGAGAGCAAAGTGATGTGTCAGATCGTGTCATGATGTGCCGTGATGTGTTGGATCACGGCATGGTATTTTTACATTTTTTTTTAAATATTAGTAGGAGCTACCAAATAATAAATGAAAAATAAATGGCCATGCACAACATGCATAAGACCGACCCACACTACTTACCTTTACACAGTGTTTTAATATTCGGTTCTCATGCGGTATTCGGAAGATCATCGCATACTACATATACGGTATGCGGCTGAATATGCGGATTCTTATTCGGATTTATATATGCGAATTTTTTATTAAATATTTAATCCTACAGTACTTAAATACAATAAGGCAGCATGTAGAGAGGTTATAAAAGACTTCTGAGTGAGACGCTTGAAGAGAACACCTATCTGGCGGGTCTAGAACTCATTTAATGGGTTATGGATTCGGATCCGGAACTCTTTTAATGAGTTTTGAATGTTTTTTTATTTTTTTAAAGCATGAATTCAATATTCGATCTGAATAGTTATTTTCTATTCAGCCAAACACTGAATAAAAATATACGATCATATATTCACCAAATATAACCGAATTTTAAAACACTGCCTTTACAAGCTTTTAGCACTCACTACTTACTCGTTCCCTTGCAGTATTTCAACCACAAAGCACCACTCCTTGTTGATCTTTTCCATTAGGATTCCTAGTCGGTATCACTTTTGTCTCGGAACATCTTCTCATTTCGTTGCTTTTTCAAACAAATCACATGATCCCGCTGCCTTCGAACATTGCAACGACTTATCCAGGTCTCCTGTACCGAGTCACCCAACACCGTCCCTACTTGCCAGCACAGTGACAAATCAATAGTTTGGATTCGGTTCGGCGAAGTCAAAAATTCGTGATTCGGATATAATTCGGGAATGATTCGGTACAACAAAGAAGCAAACAAAAAAAACCCAAAAAAACCGTAAAAAAAAAAAAGAAATTGAATTTTTTTTTTTTTTGCGTTTTTATCATGAATAATTCGTCAAATCGCGTTATTCGCGAATAAAAACGTATTATATGTTTTTCTGCGTTTTATTCGGAGTTCGGTTCGGTAACGTCGAAAAAAACGAATTATACGCGAATCTTGCCACTATGCTTGCCAGTTGCTGCTCCAACGAACAAATGATGGAAGCATTTTCTGCGATCATTACGCTGTATCATTCGTGTAGCGGATTCAAACAATAGAAAATATAATGCAACACGGTTGGGTATACAGAGTACACAGGTATCATCGAGGAAAACAAAAAGTAATAACAACCACGGGCCATGGCTGCCTGACGACATGACGCCCGCAAATAGTTTAAATCAGTTGCATTTATATATTTTACAGAAAATAATTTGAAGACGAGTGGAATTAGAAAATTTAAATAGAATGAGCTAATTTATAAAATACATAATATGTGAAAAAGAAAAAAAAAATAATGTGGTTAGTGAGAATTGAACCATGACATTATAAATACCATATAAGACTCTTACCACTAGACTACATGCACACATTTGTAAATTTTAATATACATAATTTTTTTTTAAATTATAGAATAACTTAGCACCACCTCACATACATACATGTAGAGATACCGCTAGCGCGCAACAATGGATCTTTTAGCTATTATGTGGCCATTTAAATGAACTATATAAACTGAGTTTTGCTTTTACCCATCAATTTGTTTGTGCACATGATTCGCTATGTAGGTTGTTGTATAAATTTCATTGCTTAAAATTATTCGATTGCGACGTGGCAGTGCTATACGTAGAGTTAGAGGCGGATTCAGGATTTTTGTTAGAGGTAGGCACAAAATATTGACAAGAATATAATTTTTTTTTCTCTTGACGAATCAGATTGGAGTAGTGGATAGAGATCTAAAAAGGTCACAACACGACCGAATACGTCACGGCACGATATGGTTCCATCACAACACATGTGCCGGTTACGTGTCGTGACCATCTTTCGAAAATTTGGCACAACAAGGCACGTCACACAAAAATATTTGATCACGGCACGACATATGGTCATGTGTAATTAGGACCATTAGATCTTGGTCGAATGTTGAATCTTAAATAAACTAACTTAAATTATGAAAAAAATAATTAAACGTGACAAATGTGACCAGTACGTTTGGACACGTCACGTGTGATCACAGCGTGATTAACGTGTTGTGATCATTCCCGTGCCATGATTATCTTTCCAAATTTGGTCACGACACGACACGTAATCGAAGTTACGACATGACTAGTCACGGCAAAGTAAATATTTATATCCTTAGTAGCGGACCTCTGTTTTCTCCTAACAAATCAACGATTCTTTTAAGTAGAGTAACGAATCGGACCACGTCTTTTTTTCTGTCTTTTTTTTACGTGAATCAGTCTGTACTGACTTTCTTTTCCGCGCAATTTTCTTTTACTGTACCGTGAATTAAATTCAAAAGTAGGCATTATATCCATCTAGGAGTAGGCACAAGTATAAAATGCCACTGGGTCTAATAAAATTTTCAAATCCAGGGGTAGACACTTGCCTACCCCTGACCCCTCTTGGGTCTGCCACTGCGTAGAGCACCTTTTTAATTAATTGTAAAAAATAATCTTTTTCACATTAGCAAATTAGGGATTATTACTTAATTATTTTGAAACCATTTTCATTGCGTATTATGTATTTTAATTTCAATTTTGAGACATATTAAATATATTTTATATCTTTATAATTTATTCCTTAAAATTGATATTTAAAATTAATTGTAAAAGATGATGTGACATTTTAAAAAAGAATGTTAAATCAATAATTGTTCCACATCACTTCAATTCAAATTATAACTATATCACATCAGCATTTGCAAGTTTTTTACAAGTGAGATGGAGTTAGCTCTTACAAATAACTGGTATTAAAAAAAAACTATTTTGTTTGGTGAAAAGACTCGTAAGCTAGCATTAAATACAAAAATACAGTGCATAGAACTACAGTACTAGTAGCAGCATGCAAGCACAATAAAAAAATTACATTTGATACGTGTCAAGAAAAAAAGAACTAATTTGTGAATATCTTGAAATTACATTTGATATAAAAAATTACATTTGATAAAAAAAATTACATTTGTTAAAAAGAACTAATTTGTAAATTACATTTGATACGTGTCAAGAAAATTACATTTGCAAATTTAGTGTGCTCCATAAATTTTAATAAATGATAGTTTTCTATTGTTTATAAGAAGTTAAGAATTACAGAAATTAAATTTTATCATCTTTCAACTAAACTTTCATATACTTCAGTTCAATCTAAATTATCATACTTAGTCAATTAAGTCAAACAACCCCTCAATTATGATGACAAAGATTGATAATATAGCCATGCATGCAAAAACTGCATTTTGTACTATATTTGCACTTTTATTAGTAAACCGGCCGATCTGTACCGATTTATCATGGAAATAATCGCCGATTTGGTCCGAAATAATTTTGTTTTTTATTATTATAGAATTCTTCTCAAATGAGATGATTGTACTGAATAATACAAGAGAAAGATCGAGATACCCCCAGTCCCTTCTCCTTCAATCTTCCTCCTCTTTCCGGGCTTCTAATTCCATTTCTCACGTCTCAACTCTCAGCACTGCCGACCACGCTCGCTCGACGATGATTTCTCTTGCGAAGGAAATTCTTTCTTCAGCTAGCGATGCCTTGTCTCATCTGGCATCATTGCTTGAATCAAACTCTGTCAGATCAATTGCTTGAATGTTTAAACCTCGACCATGACTGTATCTTCAGGTATTCTTTGGTTCATGCTTGTTTTTGTTTTTATCTGAGTAAGATCGGGAGAAACCGTTGGTTGTCTTTTTTAATTTCTATCCCAAATCAAGCCGAAAATTTTCTAATTAGTTCTAATTAGTTCCTCTTCCTACCCTATCCTATTTCTAATTATTTCTCGCATCTAATTGGTAGCAACATAGTAACTCAATTATTCAAGTTGATTTGATCTCTTATTTGTATTTTGTTTCAAAGTGATGCACAGAGAGCATGCAAACACGTTTATCTGGGTAGCTTATGCATGATTGCAATTTTTAGAGCAATTTTAATTTCATATGTATATCTGCAGTTTTAAACTTATGACATGCCTATCTTGTGAATTTTGTACAGGTCAGACTACATGGCCAAAATTTATGTTTTTGGTATCTAATTTCTCAAGAGAGTGTAAGCTTTGATCTCAGCAAGTTTCAAATTTTTCTAAGTCCTCTAGCTATGTCAGAATTTGGGTTTTGTGATGAACAGTTTTGTACCAGCCTACACTGCAATACCAGTTTCTGATTTTTTTTTTTAAAGGTTAACTTTAAAAGGCCACCACAATTTGTAAAAAAATTCAAAAATAAAAAAAATTGTTTCTACTTATTCATGAGAGTATCCTTAATAGGCATGTAAAACTGTTTGTCTTAATTCCACTTTTAACCCTACTTTTCTCTTTAATTTGCAATAGGTGTTTGTTTTTGAGGTTTGTTGTACCAGTGGTAGGGCCAAGTAGCTTATTCTTTTTAGAAGCATTTCATTATAAAAGTAAGCTCTTTCTACAATTGAAAGAGATCAAAGCAGCGTTCATTTGCCAAAGTTCATAGAAATCATATGCGTGCTTGCAAGCTGACTAAGATCAGGAGAGTTTGAATCTTGACGAAGACAAATCAGACCTGCTTAAATCATCCTCTTTTCCATCAATTACACCACCACAAATCAACAGTAATTCCAAAATTCCATGAAAAATCCTGATTTCTAAAACTGATACCAGTATTCCTGACCCGGCAATCATGTCTAAACCTGGTAAAAAACCCAACTGTTCTGGTACCAAATTAAGTTGTAATTGATGCCTCATGTGCAACAAAAAGGTCGGTATACAAGGTTTTAGGTGCCGGTGTGGTGAGATATTTTGTGCAAAGCACCGACACAATGATATGAATAATTGCTCTTTTGAATATAAATCTGTTGGATGGGAGGAGATTGCAAGGGCTAATTCCCTGAATAATTTTGGTTCTTAATTTGAATAATGTATAGTGCTTTTATGATTAATTATTAGATGGTATGAATACTTTACCTCTTATGTATTATGTTCTTGTTTATAAATATATGTACGAATGCTTGAACACTTGCAAAACTGATGCAATGTGAAATAATTATGCTAGGAAGAATGATAGAATTTGTTAGATATAAACACTTGGCACATGAACTATTCACACCTGTATGACAAAGTATAAATACTTACAATATTTGATATTAATACTTTCAGACGTCATCCAGTACCATATGAAAAAAAAAAATTCAAATTTGATATAATCTCTTAGGTATAACACTTGACACATGAACTATTTACATTTGCATGATAAGTTATGAGTACTTGCAATCCTTGATAATAATACTTTCAAATGTCATTTAATGTCATAAGAAAAAATATATTAATAATGTTAGATACAAACACTTGATGCATGAATTATTCACACTTGCATGACGAGGTATGAATATTTGCAATACTTGATATTAATACATTCAGACGTCATCTATGCCATAAGGAAAAAAATATTAATAGAATCTGTTAGATACAAACACGAAGTATCCACACTTGCATAACGAGATATGAGTACTTGTAATACTTGATATTAATACTTTCAAACATCATTCAGTGTTATATGAAAAAAAAAATTAAAATTTCATAGAATCTATTAGTTATAGATATAAGAGGAGGGATCCACTTACAATATTTGAATGTTACAACATCTTACAACAATTTAGTTTTGCAATTTTTAAAGTCCAAACAGTCGATCCAAACCGCAACATGTAATGGTACTTGCGGGTCTGCATGGCCATCATATATCTGCAGGGCGATTACGGTGCTCATTTACGTGACAGGGTTAATGACGATGATGGTTACACACCCAACGGGTAAAAAATGGGCTCGCCATATAATACACCTAAATCTACATAGTTTTTTCCTAACTAATTAGTTCATCAAGGTTTGATCTAACAAACTAATTTTTTTTTCAGCTTTTGACCTCACTTAATGGTGTCGCGCATGGGATCACCATGCTGGGAAAGAAGAACTGGAGACGTCTTGGGTACTACTTCCTCAAACAGAATGTCAATTTTGTTGAGGATGCCGGGCACGATGGGCAGCTCATCACCATGCTGCGAGACGCCGGAGAGAACATCAAATGACGTGGTAAAGAGGTCATTGGTAGCGGGTCCCAGACTCAGTCTGGCTTTGGGACTGAGTTCATTGCATCCATCTTCTATATACCCCCGCCAGTCTCTAGGCCGACGTATGAGCCAGTATGGGATATCGCCAAGCGGATACGCAGCGAGGCCAAGGCTGATGTCATTACACCAAGAGAGAGAGAGAGAGAGTTTGGCCGGTTCGAGCGAACGCCGGAGTACCAGCTGACCGATGGTCCCCCGATCAGTGGCGGTGATTGTTTTGTACTATTTATATTTGGTATACTATTTTTGGTGTTTTATGTTTGGATTATCTTATATTTCGGTTCTTTTTTATGTATGGTACTATTTTTATATTTTTTATCTTTTTTCGTCACTAACTTACGCAAAATTACGCAAAATTACGCTAAAATAAAATAAATTATCAGAATTACAATAAATTAAACTAATGAGAATTGTACTAAAATAAAATAAAATTATCATGATTACGCTAAATTATACTAAAATAAATTATCATGATTATGTTAAACAGTAAATACTACAACAATAACAAAAATAGTACAACATAAAATCTAAACGGAAAATACTACAATAACAGAAAATCCAAACATAAAATACTACAACATAAAATCTAAACAGAAAATACTCCAATAAATCCTAAAACAGCCAAAAAAAATAATAATACGGGTACCGGCCATTTTCTGACCAGTAGTTAATAAAAGAAGGTACTGGCTAGAAAATGACCGGTAGTTGATCAAATAGAGTACCAACTATTTTATGACCGGTAAGAATATTTTTATTAATTTTCAGCAAACTTGAATATATAAATTAATTTTTATTAAACTTTGAATATTAATAAAAATATCGGTACAATAACTGTTGGTCCTTTTCAACCACCCAATTCTGTCCCAATGCAAGCCTTGTCCACAGCTGTTTTCATGGATGGCATGAAAAAGAGATATGACGTGCGTAATTGCGTACTAGATACAGGAGCGAGAGATATGGGGCATGCGTAATTGCACACTAGACAGCGGTACCCCCTCTCTCTCTCTCTCTCTCTCTCATTCAGTCAGAAACTTTAAAAATTTTGCATGTAGATACCCGTTAAAAATAAAGAACAAAATAATAATACGCCATTAGCCCATTAGAATGTAATAAAAGTACCAGCCGAGGTTACTGTTAAGTCTTAATATTTCTCTATTAGACTATTATTACATCTGTCACAAGTCCAAACACTGACCCACAAAAATTAAATATTTTCATATTTTGATGCCTTTACCGTTTACCTTGCCATAATTTAGTGCAATCATTATAATGTTTCCTTAACAAGTGCAAAGTGTATTTTTGAAATTTTGAAAAATTATGCTTGTTTCGGGGAGGTGGTTGGTGAACTGATGGTACAAGTATAACAACTGGGATTCAATTAAAAATGCATGAGGTTGATCCGTTCATACGTTTGCGGGTGCGCATGGGATTAATTATGAGAATGTGTTGAATGAGTGTTCGGTTGAACAATAAGATTAATTATGGGAAATTATATTTTTCTTTCTAAAATATTTTATATGTTTGATATTACACAATTTTATTTATTAATAAAATATCAATAATACAATTAAATAATAACATAACATCACATTACTTATTAATTATTATTTTATAACATAACATTACTAATTAACTAGATTAAATAATGCAATTAAACAAGTGGATTAAATAAATAATACAATTTTATTTATTATTATTATTTTATAAATTAAATAATAACATAACATCACATTACTTATAATTATTATTTTATAAAATATAAATATTGATAAACATTTATAACAAATACAAATAATTTATAAACAAATAAGCATTTAAAATATGTGCTAAAATGATATGTCTAGATCCTCCGTTGTACCTTGAGATCAGTTGTGAAAAATCTGAATTTATTTTAAAAATAAATATTTCTATTTAAATTTCTCACATATTTAAAATTAAAAAATTGTAAAAAAATAATTAAACGTTGTACAAAAAATAATTAAATGTTGTACAAAACAAATTATACCAAAAATAATTAAATGTTCTACAAAAAGATTGTAAAAAAATTAAATGTTGTACACAAAAATTTGTAGAATTTTTTTTTACCTATATATTAGACTAATATGCTGTAAAATATATATATATATATATATAGAGAGAGAGAGAGAGAGAGAGAGAGAGAATGGCTAATATACAAACGTTTGTTTCTGGACTCAGGAACAAACGATTCGGTTATCTGATTTTCAAAGTTCAAACAGTCGATCCAAACCGTTAGATATTCAATCTATATTAAAATGTGCTTGGAGACCAAATTTTACATTTTTTGGAATTTTTTTACTATTTATTAAGCTGGTTTGAAAACTTCTATTTTACAATGCTGCAGAAATTTAATAAAAACAATAGTTTTCAAACCATCTTAATAAATAGTAAAAAAATTCCAAAAGTTATAAAATTTGGTCTCCAAGCACATTTTAATATAGATTGAATATCTAATGGTTTAGATCGACTGTTTGTACTTTGAAAATCGGAGAACCAAATTGTTTGGTAAAAAGTCTAGGAACAAACGTTTGTATATTAGCCATTCTCTCTCTCTCTCTCTCTCCATATATATATATATATATTAGAAAAAGGCTTATGGGACTAGCTAGCGCACCATTTGGGAAGAGAAAAATGAGGTCAGAGTCGATGTTTTTGAACCCACTTTTTTACGCTGTCTGGGCAGATTTTGGGAAGAAAATGAGGGAACGATATGGGAATGAAAATAGCATCCGAACAGGTAAAGGGCTCAAATTCCCGATGGACCCAAATTTCTTTAATTCCCATTGAGAATAAAGGCATCCGAACAGGCCCTCAAGTTATTTAGACTCAATATTTTTATAATATTAATAAATCATATTAAATTAAACAACGATCTTAAAATTCAAACTGAAATAATTATTGGAGTCATGCCAAAGGAGCAGACTAAATTAACTCTATGATCACATTCATAGGTGATCCAAGATTTTTGTTAGGAGGGAGTAAAAAAATATTGAATCAGATTTACCTATTAACTAATTGGATACTCGATAATTTATGATGCTCTAGCTTATAATTCTAATTACTAATTAAAATTTAATACATTTATTTTTAACTTTAATTCTAAATTTAATCCAAATTACAAATCAATAATTCAAAATGAAATAAAAAAAAAATTTGAGAAAGACAAAGTCGGTAGGAACCGATAGATCTCCACTAAACTCAAAATTCACAAGAACCAGCTGCCCCTCTTGTACAATATGGGTCCGTATCGCATCAAACCCTTGTGAAAGAGAACTAGTAGCAATTATTTTAGCTTTTATATACGCGTAAAGAAAAGTATATCTATCAATTTACAATTATCTTCAAATTTTCATATTTTAGTTATTAAATTATTGAGAGGAAATACAACGAAAGCAAAAGAAAACACTATAGATTGACTAAATTTTTTTTTATTTCTACGTAAGAGTAACTTTGCAATATGTATCCTCTTAAGTTAAAAAAAAATGACTTGTTTGGCAAGAACACAATATAGTAAAACAGAGCAAAGAAAATAGAAACTTATTCCATATTATTTATTTATTTTGTTGGGGAAGTTTGAAATAGCGGAACAATAGAATTAAAACATTTCAATATTTAAAAAAATCACTTCTTTACAATTCGTCAGTTCTTGGGGTGCACAAAAAATTCGTAGTTTGTAATCCGATTCGAGTTAATTCGAAAAAATTCGAAAAAAATTTGATTCGAAATTGAGTTCGTTCGAAATTAATTCAAACGAAATTCAAACTGGACCTAGTTCATTCGAAATAGGTTCGCAAACCAAACTTAGTTCGAAATTAACTCAAACGTGAACCGTTGATTTTCGCTAATAATGAACTTTAATGTTATTTAGGATAATATTTGGATTTGTAATAATTCTAAGACTTTGGTGATTATTCTGTACTTCTAATGATATTTAAATTGTACTTTGAATACTTTGGATATTTGAAAACTTTGGTGATGTTGTTCCTGTTGGCTATTTGGAAAACTTTGGATACTAATTGATTGTACTAAATTTTGGTATTTGATATAAATTTTGGTATTTGTAATGAACTTTGATATAAACTTCGGTGTACTGTGTAATTAGAATTTAGAAGGCATGTGTTTTTATTGAAGTGCTGTAATTTTGATCTATGGCCCAGCCATAAGTCGTAACTCGTAAGTCGTAACAAAGTTCGTAAAAGTTCGAAATTGAGTTCGTAAAAAATTCGATTCGAAATTGAATTCGTTCGAAATTAATTCAAACCAAATTTAGTAAACTGAGAGTAAGTTTGATTCGGTTCGGTTTGTTTGCAGCCCTAGTCTCTTCCATAAAATAGTTGGATGAAATAAGAAAGGCAAAAGTAAAAAAAAAAAAAGTATAACGGCATATTTTCATTTCAATTATACTTTTTCATTTTTTTTTCCCATAATTCTATTCTGTTTCACTTCTGTGCATTCCCCGTTTCATCTAGTGTTATGCAAACGGTCTGGTCTGATCCGGTCCAAAACTCCCGGTTCACAGGTCCCTCCGATCCACGGGTTTGTACGGTCCAGGTTGGTCCGGTCCAATTTTTTTTTAATCAATTGTTTAAAAAACCGAATTACTTTAAAAAACAAATCATTTTGATCTTTAAAACCGAATTAATAGATTTAGAAAAAAATGAATTAGAGTCCGGGTGAGGTTCGGGTATAGGGTGGGTTGCCATGGGTAGTCCGCGGGTAGTCCGAGTATGGTCCGGTCCGATCCGGATTTAGTCCGGGTATGGTCCTGTCCGGTTCACGGGTTTAGAACTGTGATGAAACTAGTGTATTGAAAAAAACCGTGCTAGGCCCCTCCTTAGCCTCAGTCCGGACCGGTACGGGTCTTGATCACGGTCCGTGCAGTCCGGAACAGTTATGCCCGTAAGCTTTCTAAAATTCGCAATATATTATAAAGAGTAGGGTTAAAATGCAACATTGATTTTGTACTCTAATCATGCTCCACATCCTTATTTTCATTTTCAAAGTCTGAACAGTCAATCCGAACTGTTCACCATGATCTTTGTATTAAAATGTGCTTGGATACCTTGTTTTGAAAAAAATTTACTATTTATTTAGATAGGTACAAAATCCATGTTTGAAGAAGATTCTGGACGATCCAAAACAGTGATTTTCTACCTATCTAAAAAAATAATAAAAAATTCAAAAAATATAAAATTTTGTCTCCAAACACAATTAATATGAAATCATATTGAACGGTTCGAATCGATTGTTCGAATTATTAAAACACAAAACCAATAATATGATGCATTTTAACCCTTCTCTATTATAAAACATAATGAGATTGAGACCAACACTTGCATCTGCATGTGGTCGTGACCTGCTTAGTTCGGAATCGGATATCATATAGCCTCCAATAAAATAAAATATAAATAAAAGCACCCATACGGGCATACGGCCATACCAATACCATTATACCAACCACATTAATTAGGTAGATAAAAACAGCAAAATGCCAAGTAATAATGAAAGGCCAATCAAGCCTGGAAAGGAGGAAATGGAGAAACTAGGATTTGTAGCTTGTCTGCACGCGCGCAGTTGTCCGCTAGCACTGGCCACTAGGCCACTTCACTAGCAGAGCAGAGCAGATTTCCCGAGAGCGTTTCCCTCTCTCTTCCCTCTCCCCCAAACTGACAACTCGTTTCTCGGGGAAACCAAACACTGCTACCCAAGAAATCTGTGCAGTTTTCTTTTAACGGCATCATTAATTAACACAACCCCACACAAATGCATCGTTTTAAACAACAGAATTAGTAAATACGATGCATTTAATTTATACCCTTCAAAAAAAAATCTCCAAATTTCAAATACTTTGTTTTTGGACTTTGGAATTAACAAGCGATTCGATTTTTAAATTTTCAGTCCAAACAGTCAATCCAAACCATTCAACATTCAATATATATTAAAATGTATTTGGAGACCAAATTTTATATTTTTTAGATTTTTTTTACTATTTATTAAGCTAGTTTTAAAATCGTTGTTTTCAATAATTCAGAAGTTTTTCACAGTTTATTACAGCGGTATTAAAACTGACTTAATAAAAAGTAAAAAGAAATTCAAAAATATAAAATTTGGTCTCCAAATATATTTTATATAGACATCACATCTAACGGTTTGAATCGACTCTTTGAATTTTGAAAATTAAAAAACTAATTAGTAGTATGGGAGTTCCGAAACAAACATTTTGATATTAGTCTCTCTCTCTAATGCACACCTGAAGATGGAAATTTTGGGTTGAGATACATTTACTTGTACATATAATTCATTTATTGACTACATTGCATAGAGCCAGAGATCACACTTTCGAACAAGGGATTTCTTCCACAGCTAATGCAACGTGGATGAATATGCTATTTGTTTTGAATTTGACTTTACCACTTATTTTTTATGTTCCATGTTATCAACAGCTTATAAGAGGCCAATAACTGCTGATGAACTCAAGCATGATTAGAATCTTATGCCTAATTATATCAGTGTTGTTGTTTGGATGTGCATTTGGGCATCTCTTGATTTCATGTTTATAGAATTTATGTGATAGGTTTTACATGTTTTATATGATATATTTACAGGATTTATGTGATAGGTTTACATAATTTATCTGTCATGTTTACATGATTTATTGATGACGCCAAAACATATAGCGAAAATCACTATTTTTTCTAAAAAATAGCAGAAAGAGAATGCAAAGTAGCCAATTTTCCAATTTATTTACTGCAAACGTGTATTTGAGTAATTTTGACAGGTTTTGAAGAAAGTTGCGTATTTAGGCTAAAAAGAGAGCAAAAATATCATATTTAGTCGGCCTCCTCCATGCTGCATGCAGCATACACAGAGGCCGCACGATCTGTGGACTGTCCTAAATTAGTTTTTTCTGATGGGCCTTCTAGAAGAACACGTTTTTCTGAAGAGCCACGCTATTTAGACAATTCCTGATAGATCATGGGTGGACCCCACGATCTCCACTACTTCCACTAGTGCTTAGGAAGGCTATAAATACCTCTATTGTAATAGGATTTAGTGTGCGTATTTAATTAATTGTGTCAAGTCCAGAATTGTAGCTAGCAATCCTCATTGTTAGGTTAGGTTAAAGAGTTACTTAGAGAGAGAATGATAGCCATTTGGAAGCCAAACAAGAGAGAATACGTCATCTAAGGAGACAAATGTTCTTCCATTTTTAATTGGGTTGTAATTTATGTTCTCTTTATTTTATTTTATTTATTTTGCTATGGTTATGAGAAGCTAAACTTCTCATCTCTAGGGTGAGAATTGTACTTGAATTCTTAATTATGTTATGATATTTGTTTATATTTTGTTTTGCTTATGATTTGAATTTCTTTTGCACTTTTTATACGTCCTTGCATACATAGTTATGTTTACTATACATCTAAGGAGACAAGAGGTTCTCTTTTGCACTTTTATACGTCATTGCATACATAGTTCTGTCTACTATATGCCAATGACCCTCCACATACCAATAGATGCTTAGTCAACACATCCTTGTGTGAGAAGGATAATGCATGTAAGTACTAACACGTCGGCTAACGAGGCTTGGTAGCGGTTCAAAGACTAGGGTTAGAAGCGAGTGGGCTCCCTTGGCAGGATAAGTTAGACTACGTTTTAGTTTCTTTACTGACAGACTAGACTTAGTTATAACAACAATAGAGCACCTAGATTAGGTGGGGTCTTTGAGATATTTTAACTACGAGTAGTATAGGCAAAGAATACAATTTCGTACCTAAAACACTTTAGTCTTAGTAGCCCAAAAACCGATCGCAAGATCAGAAAACCTTTCAAATCGCATAAACAAACACCTAGTACGCCCTGCGGGTAGTGATAGAGCCGCATGCGGGGTAATGATCACTCAAAAGAGAGCAATATTTCTTTTAATATTTATAAACTCGTAAATGCTATCGGTTCGTATTGCAAGCGCACAATCCTATCGAGTAGTATATTCGAGGTCGATCCACAGAGAATATTGGTTCAGTGTTTTGAGCGATCGAATCACAATTTTTCGAAAGGCTAGACGAAATCTGAAAATTGAGAGATGTTGTTGTGATTAATGTAAATTAGGAAGCAATTAAAAGTAATTAAAATAAAGATAAAGATGATAATTTCTAGGGTTTTGACACACCATTGCTACTCAATCCGCCTTGACAATATATTCCTGTTGCGTCTGATTTCCTGTTGTTGTTTTATGAAAGACACCACATAGGTCACTGCGATTTATGTTACGCAAGAATGACAGATCTTTCATCGAGATTCTACATAGGACACTGCGATTTTCCTTATGCAAATGACTGATCTCTAAAAACTCCAAATTACTACACAGATCACTGCGATTTTCCTTACGCAAGTGATGGAATTTGATACGCGTTTTGTTGGTCTGGTTTATGGTTTCTCCCCTAAGGTTTTCTTCACATAAACCTAATAGATCTCAACGAGACTAATTCATACAAATAGTTTCTCTTACCATTAAAGTACTTTCACTACCCTAACGGACTCAAACTAGATCATTGAAGTTAGATGAAGAGATAGTAAATCACAAAAGCATCTAGATTCAACAACAAGAAACCATAATCAACAGAAATATATATATATCAAAACATCAAGAGTAACAATGTTTACTGCCTAGCCCTAAGAAAAGGAACTTAGCCGCGGAACGGCATTGTTACAAGCATTCCTCTCTTCTATCTTTAATCAAATCTAACCCTAATTACAAAGATAAGTTATTCTTCTGCCCAGGGGCCTTATATAGGAGTGGAGGGACGTCTGAAGGTTGAGTAGGGGCTAAGAAACTGATCTGGAAACAGCTGTCGGCAGTTATTCTCCAAGAGACGCCTTCGGTTACGGACCGTATCACCTAATACGGTCCGTATTAGGACCTTGACGGTTAGGGTTTAATGCTTCCAGCGTTATCTTCTGATCTGTGCTAGGTCTAGTCCGTGTCAGGCAATACGGACCGTAACAGAGACTTCGTCGATAAGCGTCGCTGATCCGATTGACCCGATTCTAGCTCCATTTGGTGTAAAATAGTCCCAAAACCTGTTTTCTGCAATAAAACATAAAGAAGGGTGACAGTAGCATTTTTCTCTAATTAATTAAACATAAGTGTGAGAAAATATGCAAAACCTAAGCCAAAACCTTACGTAAATCATCATTATTTTGACTCTGATCAGGTAACTGTGGGGCAATCTATACCGCATGCGACACATGCGACAGTGACAGTGTCGCATGCGGCGTAGAAAAACATCGAAACTTATATTTTGCATGATTAAGAAAGACAGAAAACCTGAACCCTAGAGGCTCTATATCTATTGTTTAACCTTTTCTAGTTATAATATCTAGATTGCATTTATCACCACCAACCCTTTTTCAAAATATCCGATAACCTAGACTAGTAAAAATTATTTAAAATCTAATACACTATCCCTATGGATCGATACCCCAATCATACTACACGGTAGGATCATACGCTTGTGATCTGAACGTAAGTAGAAATTAGGATTTATAAATATTTAAAAGTAGTAGTTCATTTTGGATTCATCATTTATCGGTCATGTTTACAGGATTTATGCAATATATTTATATGATTTATATATCATGTTTACAGGATCTACCTCTAAAGTTATGTTTGGTGGAAAACATATATGTTATTTATTTGCAATTTATTTTGTTTATGTTGTTATGTCGATAAGAATTATGTCTCATTGTTAGACATAATAGTAGGCGTGTTTTGAGATTAGTTGTTATGTTCACAATATTTAGAGTACCACCTTACAGAGTTTTACAGTAAAGTTTACATAATTCAAAACATAAAATTGTAGTGTTTGGATGCAGCACATCAAAAAAGATAATATTCATGATTTACAATTTAGATTTACAAATTCAAAACTTAAGTTTACATAGTTATGTGATAAGATTTACAAAATTAAAAAAATTGAAAGAAACATCTAGATGCAGAATTAAAAAAAAATTGTAAATAAATAAAATTTGAATTTTTTTTACTGATTTGCAGTATTCAACGAAACTGTATACATAGTTATGTGATAAGATTTACATAATTCAGAATAATTGGAAGTACATCTAGCTGTAGATTTGAAAAAAAAAAAATTGGGAAAAAAAATTTTGAATTTTTTTTACCTGTATCTGTTTACAGAATTTTAAAGTGGTCCATATTGGTTTTGAAAAGTTGTTAGAGATATTCTAAATACGGTCTCAGTGGTCCTGGTCAAAAGTCTATAAGTGGTCTCAGTCAAAGCAGTTAAAACTGTTAAACTGGAGGTTTATTGGGGACCACACGGTAATAAAAAGTTGTTATGTTTGCAGAATTCGTTGAATCGGTTTACATGATTTAGTATTAAAGTTTACAGAATCTCGTGAATCCGAGAATAATCCGGGAATTGGTGTCCGGAGACTGTTAGCAGCTTCCAAAAATAATATTATGAAACAAAGTATAAAAAAGTTGTTGGTTGGGCAATCAGCCTATCAATTATTTTCTTTTTCTTTCTATTCTGGTAATACTCAAAAGGAACATTCAGCATTCTTCACTTGAAAGGTTTAGGGTTCTGCGGTTCTGCCTACTCGACACCAACAAATAATTCCGAGAAAATTCAAGGAAGTGTATTTTATTTAATTTTTAATGCTAAAGTGGGGAAATAAAGGGACAATAATTGATTGTAGTTATTGTTGGTACCAACCTAAAGTTAGCTGGTACCCGTAACAGAGGTGTGGGTAGTGGTGACGTCCCACAAAATGGCCCAGTCGCTCTCTGATCACACACTTTAGACTGCTGCTGTCTTCTGATTGCATGCAAGTTCACTGTGCAAATCTCATGTTGAGTTTTAATTGTGGTTCTGCTGCTGCTGTTCGTCCCAAAACTGTACAATGCTTCCAAAGGTGGTCCGCCAATTTAGCCAGATAAAAGGTCTGATTTGTCTCTAATTTGGGGCACAACGGGTGGCTTGTCTACCAAATTTTGATGTCTCTCAACTTCAGTACCAATTTCTTAACTTCGTTTTAATCGTACGATCTGATTTAAAACAGTAGAACGATACTTATTTTTTTGTTGTTGAGAAAAGTAGATAATATCAAGATAAAAGTAGGTGATAGGTGATACCAAGATTCCGAATTCTCTGCGTTACTCACCGTTTGAGTTTGAATCCGTACCAATCCAGCCAAGTCTGTAATGTACGAAGTCCTTTAAGATTCGTACTAATATATAACAAACATATCAGATTCAAACTCCACATTTGAGGTATCTTTGGTGATACAAATTCGTGATACCAGTAGGTCACACGATATCGGATTTTGGTGCTAACGTTGTTTAATCCGAACTGATGGCAAAATATTATTCGTAAGGGAAGAATGTAGAAAACTAGAAACCATGGAGTTCATCATATATTCATAGCAATTAAGCGTGAAGTACCGAATCTAAATTGAGGGTGCTCTAAAAAATGCTCCCACAGAGATAGCGCGAGTACAAAAATTTCGAGGATATAACTTTTGCCTTTTTATAGTCCCGTACATAATTACACATCCAAGCCATGTTCAATATTTATACACAAATATGATATTTAATGATAGTTATGTACTCCTATCTTTGCTATTCATCATGTAAATCCAACTTTGTAACTCTTTTTCTTAATTCATGCAATTTTACCGGTGTTTTGTCTACTAACAAAAAATAATGCGCATTATCCAATTTTACATGTTTGCACTCTAACTCCTTGCATTTCAGTTCCTGTGTTAGTCTGTAGGTTATTTTTTGAAAAAAAAAAAAAAAGTATTTATTAAAAAAAAATGAATAACACAAGAGGAGTATGCATTCATTAAAGTATGGTCTCTTTTTAGAGACCCCAAGACCAATGAATGAGTATCCCCTCAGTTAACACAGCTACCTGAGTGAATTCCAGCTGAACAATTTTAATTCGGGTTTAGGGTTTAGGGTCTTCGAGATTCATGTCAGATTAAAATAAACGGTCTGGATCTCATTCTATAAGGTCAAGTACTTCACTGGATCTCAATTCAAGACCAATGGGGTAAGAAAGCCCAAGCCCGAAGTATCCATTCCATTTGTTGCAACACAAACTTACTTCAATGCAATAGGTAACTTGACCCAAATAAATAAAAATATCTATAAAACAAGAATATTTCTTCCATAAAAAGTAGTGTCACACAATATCCCAACAAATTTGAATAAAAGAATTAAACTAAAATGTTGTCAGCCAGCTAAAGTTACAACTTACAAGCTCAGTGGTCTAGTTGGATGTGGACATAAAGACAATAAGGTTACTCAGCAATTTCTTTTTTATTTTGAAAACTTGGTATGAGACTACTTCAGCAATTTCAATATTTGCAGCGAGCTCCTTATAGTTTACACTAATTTCTGCATACAAGTTCGGAAAATAAACCGAAAATATGTCAGTGATAGAACCTGTAATTAGGGGTGTTCATTGGGTCGGTTCGGTTAAAACCGAATTAAAATAGTCAAATCAAAATTTATTCGGTTTTTAAAAATATAACCGAACCAACCGAATAATAACCGAACCAAAATAACCACAATAAATTTCGGTCTATTTGGTTGGAACAGAAATAAGGGATATTAAATTTTAAAAGATCAGAACGCAATACATACACAAATACATTTAATTATCATAGAAATAAATAAGAATTATATATATAAGTTGTCGACATCACAATACATTGTTTAATTCCATACAAAATATGTAGATGTTTTAAATATTCAAACCAAAATATAAGTTGTTGATATTACATACATTATATATAAAGCATGGATTTGAACCATATAAAGTTTGGTCGGTTCGGCCTTTTTAGTTTTGTAAAATCTAAACCAAAGTAATTCGAAAATCCAACCCAACCAATCCATTTAAACCGAAAAACTGAATCATTTAATCCAAACTTTCTTAGTTTGGTAAAATAACCAAATAAACCGGACCCAATGAACACCCCTACCAGTAATTTTACTAATAATGACTAATAGATGCAGTATTAACAATATATAGTTTTTTTTCAGGCTTCATTGCTACATATGCATTTAACAAAGAAATTGTTCCAAGAGCTTACCACCTTTTGGCATGAATCCAGACATTTACTCCATGAACTCCTCCATCAGACCCTATTTGCAGCACAGTCAATTATTTATTTGAACAAATAAAAAAAAAGTTAACACACTAAAAATTCAGGTAAAGATTTAAATAGAGCAGTTTTTGCTTTAGATAAACTGAAAATTTGAGATATCTCAGAGGATACAGACTCTTTGGTTGTTTCGCATGAAGCCAAAACTGCTCTGTTAAAAGCTTTACCCGAAAATTCAGCACTGACACGATAGTGTGCAAGAGTACCTGAGAGATGAAAGGTTCTGCATCTGTTCTCCTAAGAGAATGCAGGGAGTCCTTGCAGAGAGATACCGAATGGTCCCCAAGACTTACTTCTCCGATCTCACTGAGTACTCGCACTCTGATATATGGGTCCTTTGGCGGTATTACATCCTACCAATATTTTATAATTAAAAAGTAAAAATAACAGAAACCAAAGTTATATTTTTCTTCGATCTACTTTCTACCTTTAATTTGATGTGTAAACGATACAAACTGAAATGAGATTATTTTGAAGTCAATTTATTTTAACGTGATAGAAGGCCCAAACTAGATTAGTAAGGTATTTTTTTTTGCATCCTAGCAGCTTTTAATAGAAATCTTGGACAAGAATATCAGTGTTGTTTGGAGTAAACCACATTGGTGGAATATATTTTATAAAATATTTGCTCAATCCATGCTAGCACTTGTTCAGACTTTTATTGATTACTTGATTGAAAGATGGAGGAGCAATATAGTAATCAGAATATAAAGGGCCCTTAAATTCTAGAAATGTCAGTACCATTTGGGTAAAATTTACTCAAACTATAAAAATGAGTTTTAATAAAGGGTAAAATGGGTACTTCATAAATTTAAAATGAGTTTTAATAGAAAAGTCAATAAATTGGGTAAATTTGTGAGTTTTTGAAATTTAGAAGAGAAAAAATGAAATTATGAATTTAAAGAGCGGGTACGTAATTTTGAGGTCATTGACAGGTATACATGAAACTCCCCCTAGTTTATACTTTAGTGACCATATCTATATGCTAAAAAGGAAACAAAATGAGAAAACATTTACCACAGTTAGATCTAAATCGAGGTCCTTTGTGTAGGAGTCAATGACAGCACAGTGATTCTTGAAATACTCTTGCTCAGAGAAATTTAATTTATCATGAATTTCTTCGGGAAGCACTCGCCCCACCTTCCACCTGTAACTTTGAATTACTTCTGCTCTTTTATACCTTCATTAAATGCACGACAAAGCTCAGACCTAGTCTTTAATAAAAAATGTTTAATTTGTTTTGACTAAGAAATATGCTGTATCGAGCAGGATTAGATGCTTACACGTAAGCCATGAGGCATCTTTTATTACGGATTAAAGAGAGATGATGAATGAAAGAACCGTAGTGATCTTCATTTTTCGCTTCTATATCCAAATTTTTTGAATTCTTCTCCCTATGATTTGCAAACAAGATAATATTGACTAAATGGGAACAATCCGCAGGTAATCATTTGGTAAATGTTGAAAGAAAATACAAACCTGACTTACCGGATCAAGGATTGGAACTGCTTACTGTGCTCTTCGCATTCTCTTATTACTTGATCAAACTTGTCACTCTATAGTACAAGTTCATTCAATAAAAGTGAGATTCATAGTAATTTAGTCAAGATCAAATATGTCCCATAAGAAATATCAAATAACGTGTTAGGCTTCTTTTCATTCCAGCAATTGATGCAGAAAGGATGCAACAAATTAACTATTATAACAAAAAATTAAAAAAGGAAGTCGTACATTGTATGGAGGAAGCTGTCCCTCTTCGCAGGTGGATAGCTCTTGCAAAAGCTGAGCCGCCCTTCGTGCATACATTTCCTAAGTTAAAATTATCAATGTCCGTAACCTGTTCAATAAAATGCTCCAGTCAAGCAAGAAATTATTTTTCAGATCAACCAATTGCAATTCAAAGGACACAAAATATGTGATTGGACTGAACTTCAATTTAGCACCTCCTTTTGAAGAAAAAAAACAGCTACCCAGGAGAGGGTCGCTAGCGGGGTACCTTACTTAAAATTACAACCTTCTACCGTAGAAGCAATTCATTGTTGCTATCATGGTTTGGAGAATCTATCGTCATCCCATGATCATATTGGGTGATTTCCAAACAACACTTGAATCAGAATCAGAAGGGACTCACCGTTGAGTTACGCTGATTCTTCCTTCTAGCTTGTTTATAACTGATTAAAAGGAGAACGAAGATGAATCTGTCGAGTGGAATCCAAAGCAAGTCAGAAACGGAGACCGGAGAGATGTTAAAGCTCAAAAGCGAGAATAAAATGCGAGATCCCCAAATTTTCTCTCTTTTTTTCTTTTTTCTTTTTTCTTTTTCCTTTTCCCGCCTCAATTTTTTGCAATCTCATATTTATTGTACATTGGCGGCAATAGGGCTGTAAATGAGCTGAGTTTGAGCGAGTTACCCTCAACTCAAACTCAGCTCATTAAATAAATGAGCGAGCCAACTCGAGTTGGGATGGTAATAACTAGGGATGGCAATGGGCCGTGCCCACGGGTATTTTGCTAAGCCTATGCCTTACCTGCCTGTTACCATCCCTATGCCCGACCTGCCTGGCCCAATCTGATGGGCCTCAAAATCTATGCCCGGCCTACCCATGGGCATTTTTCCCATGCCCACGCCTGCCTATGCCTGCCTGCCCATGCCCATGGGCTGCCTTACCCGGCCCTTTACCCGTATGCCCGTCCCAGCCCAATAACATAAATTAAACACAATCATATGCACAATATAAAATTTAACATAATTATCACCATAAAACCAATAAATCAAGGGACAACATGATTAGAAATTAAGTTACAACAAAATAATTCAAAGTATCAATTAACAAATAGTGGTACCAAACAGCTGGGGACTGGGGAGTACCCCCACCAATTTCATTAGATGAAATCATGCACCACAAAACTGGTACCAAACAGCTGGTACACAGCTTCTAAGAATTTTCTTACAAACAAGCAGCACAGACATTACAAGAGACCTGCAAAGTATGTAAACTAATGGCACAACATGGCCAAGTACATCGATCAAAAAATAAAGTGTTCTAGAGCTAAAAGCAGAAATAAGCAAAAAAAGTCCTTCAACTAAGACAAAATCACAAAAGGTTGATAAAGCTAAGGCTATACATCTTTATGTTGCAAAAACAATCCTCAGATCATAGCAAATAAGAGAAGTGCCAGTTCTTCATTTCTTCCTCAGATCATAGCAAAAGAAACTAAATTAAAGTGCTCAAATTTTCAGACATAAACTGTATTTTAAAATTTTGATTGCTGGTAATGGTACCACATACTGGTTGCAACAGGAAAATACTGCTAGGACATAAAGAAAAATGAATGAACTATCTACCATAGTTTTGAAAGATGCAATTACAAAGAAAATATTGCTAAATAGACATGCCATTACAAAGAAAATATCCATCCCACGTGTTTTTTTTCAAAAGATGCAATTAAACCCCTTCGACACACTTTCTACTGATAATGAGAAAAGAGGCAGAGTCTCTTTTGCTTCACTGTTTTTTTTTCTTTTGGGGCGAACCAACAAAATTTGCACTACAAGTGAAGGTGATGTTTTGCATTTTACTAAAGCATGTGGAAAATATTTCAAGTTGCCTTCTCTTAGAAATTTGAAACAATTTGTCCTCGCTACAAAAATTTCCACTAGAAGGCTCATGCCGAGTCCCTTCTCTCATCTGCTCCACACAAACAGATGTTGTTTTGGTAGTTTGTTCAAAAAGAATTCTAGGAATACATGATTTTTTTTATAACATAATGTAGTCTATCATAAGTGCCACATCAAAGAAAGAAAGAGAATGCCAAATGAATAAAGAAATATTTTTGGGTCCATAGAACTATAAATAATACC
The DNA here is from genome assembly GCA_011114355.1 of Carex littledalei. Lineage (NCBI taxonomy): Eukaryota > Viridiplantae > Streptophyta > Magnoliopsida > Poales > Cyperaceae > Carex > Carex littledalei. The sequence continues at coordinate 8,550,727 of CM022099.1, read as the reverse complement.
AAACTCACCAAGGGTTTACCCTTTACAGTAGGTATGATACATTTTAATGCATGGGAACAATAAATAGATACCAAAAGTTAAAAATACCACTAATAGAGTTTGGCAATACCTTGTGAAGGAAAAATTTGACTTCTCCAACAGTGACAATTATATCAGTCGCAAGTTCAGTTGCAACAAACCTAAACAAGTGTATAAAAATTTTATTATAAAAATACTATAAATAATAAAATACACAAGAAATAAAGAAGTGACATTAAGCAAGCTATTGAAGTCACATAGTGGGTCCATGAGGAATACAACTCGAAATTATGATTATTTATAAACAAAAATTGACATAAAATACGATCGATCTAGAGAAAGACTAGCTAGAACTATAGAAGAGAACTTACTGCTCTAGCCCCCTCCTTAACTACGAGCTTCCCCTTGTATTTATCTATTTCTTCTGAGCAAGCCTTGATCGCATCTGTCAGAACAGTGACCCCTTGGCTCTGTGAAGTCAGAAATATAACCATCAAATGAAAAAGGAAAAAAAAAAAAAACATCTGACAAAAAAAATTACAATAACAAAGAAAAAGACTGAAGACACCCATTCCTGAAGCATAAAGGAAACCAATCTTGCATTTTGGCACCATTTTAGTAAAACACCGAATTTAATCTATTCTTGGTTGCTATTCATTGTGCTCAATCATCTTAAACTCTCATAATACATGACAGCACAAACTAGTGCAGTTGAATGCATCTTTCCATATAACAACTACCTCAGCAATCACACACTGATACTACAGTTGTAAGGTTCTAAAGTTTCATTATTGCATTAATTTCCACACTGTATCTGAAGGACCAAATTTAATGTACTACTGTTTATTGCACTCTGTTGAGCATGTAATTGCCTTAAAATTTATAACCGAGTACCTGAGACAGTGAGACTCAGTCAAATTTAATGTACTACTTCATCTTTTGAGCCTAATTCTATGATGATTGTCCTGCAAATTACATTAATGCTTGTATTAATTATTTGCTGGCAACTATATAACAAGTGATGCTACAAGTGCGACATATTTGCTCTAATTCAGAAAGCGAAACAAAGAACAGAAATTTTCAGCAAACAGAAAGCAGTCTGATTAGCAGTCTGACTCAGTCAATATGAAGACCTACCTGAGCCATTTTTCGGTCTTTGTTCAATCTCAGAGCTCTTTCCTTCTCCTCTTCTGACCTATAAATCTTCTGCAATATTGTAAAATTTTGCCAAACAAAAATGTTAGCCGATTCGAGAAAACAGAAGATGAATAAAGATCGATTGTAGTTTAAACAGAAGATGAGCCTCTATGTCGGCAAAAACAATCAAAATGCATATTTTCCGTTGCCCCCATCAAAATGCATATGTCGGCAAAAACAATCAAAATGCATATTCTGAGTAAAGATCGATTGTAGTTTACCTGAGCAGGAATTGGGCAAGAGAGAGCCAAGCTTGGCTGGCCGCTGCCCGCTGGCTGGCTGGTACGGCGAGAGAGAGTGAGAGAATGCTGGCTGGCCGCTGGCGAGAGAGAGTGACTGAGTGAGAGAGTGCTGGGCGCTGCCGGCTGCTCGGTGGGGGCTGGCCGGCTGGGTGCTGAAGAGAGGGGCGAAAGAGAGAGCCAGAGAGGAGTGAAAGAGAGAGCCAGAGAGGAGCGAAAGAGAGAAAGAGAGATCAGATCTGAGAGACTGAGATTGGGAGAATTTCAAAACGGGGTGGGGGCGGCTGCGGCTCTCACGTCAAAACTAAGTCGTAACCCTAGACTCAAAATCTGTTTGTATTAAAATATATGCCCAACGGGCTGCCTGTGGGCTTCGACTTAAGCCCAGGCCTGGCCTGGCCCGTCCTTATGCCCGGCCTTACCTTGCCTGTTACAGTGATGGGCCGACCGGGTAAAGGGCTGGGCAAGGCAGGCATAGCCGGGCCGACGGGCCGCTGGGCTTTTTTGCCATCCCTTACTAATAACGAGTTGTAGAGCCAACTCGAACTCAACTCATTATCAACTCGAGTTGGCTCACAACTCGTTTATAAACTCGTTTAACTAGTTGAATCAATACAACACAGGTTACATTAGAAAAATCAACGTACTGGAACCAAAAATTACAGCAACTTTTCATACATTAGGGACAATCATACAACACAGTTAGATTAGATAAATCAACATACTGATACAAAAAATTACAATAACTTTTCATACATCAGATATAACTATACAACACAGTTAGATTAGATAAATCCCAAAATCCCAAAATACAACACAGTTATAACTTTTCATATAAGGTGCTAGTTGCTCATCATCTTAAATTCAGCACACTCCAACTATCTCAAAGAATAAATAAAGAAATAAGCAGTTCAAAATTTTGAAGTACTTCCAGAGGCTTAGCATACTACCCACCTACTGATTCATACTGGCAAAATACAAAATATTGGATTTAACAAGTACCAATCCTAGCACAAAATTCTAATTAGGCAGCAAGCAAGCTCGGAAAACAAAAATAAAAAAGGAAAAGAACTTGTCAAGGACCCTTACAATATCTACATATTGAAAAAAAAAAATCCACCGTATTTTAGTGAAAGTCCAACCATTAATGAAGAATTTAAACTAAATCAGTACCTTTTTGTTAGTTTAGACTTTAGAATGATACTTACATCAAGCATGGTAAATTGGTAATTCTTGAATGTAGTGTTCATTTTAGATGTAATAAATTAACACTTACTGGTTTTATTGGGGAAGATTAAGAAAAATTAGAATATAAATCAAGTTAAATTAACATTCAATCTTGGATAGTTAGATTAAGAAAAAGTTAATGCAATGATAGTATAAAAGGAACAAGGGTCATGCTTTAAAAAATTCAAAAAGTTGCAAAATGACACATTTAGCATAGCGGTACAGTACGTCAGTACCTTAATAGAGAAGAGGGCGAAAGGATCGCGATCGCTGTGCTGGTCCCGTCGTGCACGGCTCTGGTAGTGAGAGAAACGGGGCTAGGGCTCTGGTAGCAAGAGCGAATGGATCGCCGGAATGAATCGCCGGAATGGCTCGCGGGAACGAGGCTCGCCGCTCGGGAACGGGGCTAGGGCTTAATGGTTTGGTTTGACTTTGGCCTCGCGGGAACGGGGCTCGCGGCCTCGCAGAGTCGCTCAGTCGCAGGAACGGGGTTAGGGATAGTAGCGTGAGAATGAGAGAGACAGAGAAAGAGTGATTTTTAGGGACTTAGGGTTATTATGGTTTGGGGCTTTGGGCGGGATTAGGTTAAGGGAAATTGGAATTTCAGATTTAGGTTACGGGATTCATATTGGAATTTCAGATTTTTAGTTATTGTGGGATTTTCTATATCAAAGACTGTGTAACCTTATATAACTCGAGTTATAAATGAGCGAGTTGGGGTCAGCTCAAACTCAGCTCATTTATTAAACGAGTCAGACAACTCGAGTTGGAACTGACTCGAGTTGTAAATGAGCGAGTAAAAACGAGCTGCAAATGAGCGAGTTACGAGTTTGAGCAATTTTGTCCAGCCCTAGGCGGCAATATCTTGACCCGGAGATTACGGTTCTCTGAGGTAATGCACCGTTTAAAAATATTGGCCGTCCGATCAAAATCCAGGCAAAGAAGGCCCAAAACTGTAATGCACGGGATCCTTCAAGTTTCGAGCTAGAATATATTGAACGGACCGGATACAAAGCCCAAAAATGAGGTACATTAGGTGATATGAAGTGTGCGATATGGTCAGGATTCAATGAGAGTTTAAGGCCCATTTAAAGAGGTAATGAAAATTTTGGGCCGAGATTCAGATTCCTGTCGTACTGTTTTAACGCAACGTGAATATTATTATTTCCATATCATTGCGCAGATATATTAATATATGGCATATTATGATATTATCATCAAAATAGAGTTTGATATATTAGTTCGAGGATCATCTCCTGATAGGTCCATGTGTCAATGGCCCTCAATAAAGCTTAAATTAGACTACAAATAAACTTGAGATTAAAAGGTTTTAGTCTTGCATAACAATTGAACACCGATTTGGCCGGCGATTTCCAAGCATGAAGAACGCAGTCCCCACTGGCGGAGGATGGTTCACAGTACTGTCTCGCCGAGGGAAACAAAGCTTCACTAGGAGGACTAATGGTTTTCCCAAACATCGACTGTACAACCAAGGAGATTTGCAAAACAGATTCTCCTTTCCAAGAAGGCACAATCATCACAGGAACCGCTCCAGTACCAAACCAGCTGAGCAAGGTAAGTTTTTTTCTCACCAAAGGTACACTACGTTTCAGACCAGGTACAATCATTCCTTCCTCTCATCCCATCCCACCATTAATGCACACCATCACCCCACCGCCCTACCTAAACCCCTAACAATACTAGCCATTAATGGCATTAATGGCAACCCACTCACCTCAGCAGCTACAAATCTTCACCCCCACCAGCACAACCCTGCCACCTCTTCTAACTACAACACCATTAATTACATCCCAACCACCTTCACTGGTCAGTCAAACTCCACCAACAGAGTCATAAAAACACACATCACAGAAATGAATTCGGCTCAGCAAAATCAAACTCACCCAACCCCACCGACCACCTTAACTAACTCCAACCACTTAACTAACGCGAACCATTTATATCCAAACCCCCCTTCGTATGCCCAAACACTCAGATCCCCCATTCCAAATCTCCCGCACCCATCCCTTGCTCGCTTTCAATCACCACCATGGCATCACTACATCGATCACAGCCCCTGGAATCCCCAGGCGAAAGCTCCAACAACTCCAACAACAGGGCAAAACCAACACCTGCACCGTTACCTGTCCCACCCGACCCCGCTCACCACAAATGGCGGGGAAGGTGTTACAACTGCTTGGAGTTAGGGCACGACCAGAGTCAGTGTGCGAGTAAGGAGCGAGTCTATGCTAGGTGCTGGGGCACCGGCCATGAAGCGAAAAAATGTCCTCAATCTTCCTAGGCACGTTTTGACTCGCTGCAGCCACGTGGTAATGTGGGAGACTCGGGCTTGCCGGTCAATAGGCCCCCCAAGGTGGATGGTCTTCATTTCGAAAACACTACAGATGAGGCATGACGCACTTGAACTAAACAGAGCCATTGTGGTGGACGCAAGATTGAGGCCCTCACACACTCACCAAATCATACAATCGGTCTTAATGTCAGCTTGCAAATCCGACTTTCCCTTTCCTCTGACCCATATGGCTGGACCACAATACCTCTTAATATTACCATCCGGGCAGGACCGTAACGCCTTTCTGCAGTCCTTTGCAAAACCTTTACAGGACTAGGGCCTCGTAATCTTTCAATGGACCCCCGCCGTCAACGACTATCCCTTACAACTCAAATACAAAGTTTGGATTGAGTTAACGGACGTACCACCACAAGCCTGGTGCGTCGACCACCTGGTGGCGGCGATTAGTTTGTTTGGGATAGTTCTAGACCATACATCCATGATACGCCCCAACTCTCTCCAGAAAATGAAAGCCGTGATAGCCATTCCTAATTTGAGCCTTATACCGCACGAGATAACCATGTGGATTCGGGGAGTTGCGAGAGATATACGCGTCAGGGTACACAGCTGGCTAGAAGAGCCAATACCAATAATCACCCCACCAGACTCCACACCAGACACTGAATTTTTTGAGAAGATTCACCAAGACAATGTCCGCGCACTAACCGGCTACACCCAAGAGCATGAAGGCAGTGGGCTGGTAGCGATAGGGTTTCAAACAATACTTGCCTTGTCCGAATTGCCGGATGCAGCACCACTGCACAACGAGCTGCAGGCAATCCTTCGCGCCTGCCCTCGGTTTGCAAGCCAAGCAGATGCCGGGCAGGTAAGTCCGAGGGCTCCAGCAGCTACAGCACCTACCCAAATCGTCATGATCGGTACAGCGGCGTCAGCGGAAGCGGCCACGCCTGGTCAACCACAGCCCTTACCGGCCTCGGCCACCATGATTAGGGGTAAAGAAATAATTGGCTCTTTTGCACAACTGGACGCTCCATCTACCTGCCTTACTGGAGGGGAAAAATCCAGAGGTGTTATCATTAAAGAGGACAGTGGTACACCTGACATTCTTTCATTGCCAGAGGGGACACAAACTGGGGGGAGCGAAATTCAAATGAATTCAAAATTCAGTTGGACCCCAATGGCTAGATCGAATGTGACATCTACTTTGGGCTCCCATGTTTTACAAAGTATCAAAGAAAGAAATTCAGCTGCCAAAAATAAAACGGGCTCAAACATGGGCCTCCCAACAGGCCCGAAATTAATACTCCCTCCCAGGAACATAAACCAAATACACGACCTGCCTCTAACCTCTTCCAAACAGTCCCCCATTTACACTTGCGCCTTAGCCCCACCCAAAATGAAACTCCCCAGCTCGAATACCCCACCACTCAGACCCGAACCCACTTAGGAAACCAAACAGACCCGATACCAGTTTCTCCCTCTGTCAGTCTCTCCGACCCCAACCATACCACCCGCCCCTCCTCTCCATTATTAGAACCCATGATGTGTGAAACAGGGTTCGCAGAACCGCATACCGAGGACAGTTTCAAACAAGAGAACGTCGCACTTATCCCCATTGGCTATGCGAGTTCAGAAACCAACTCAATGGGGAACGCAGATGAAAGGGACCTGGCCAACTGTGCGAAAATGGGAGAATTTGTGCCAATTGAAGAGGAACCGAGCGAATATGAAATTGAGGAGGAAGATGACCCGATGCAATTTCAGGAAGAGACAATGGGAGTCCAAGAAGAAGAGAGCAGGACTTCGAGGCCATAGCAAAAATACAACGCGACGTGCGTATAAGGGCCGAACTCGAGGCTCTGCAATTAGATTCAAGCAAATGCCTCTATGAGGATGAACTCCTGGCATGTAGGGACGAACTTGAAAATCAGCAAAGGTTACGAGAAGAAGAAGAAGCTTACCAAAGTGCATTGGCGGACCTAGAACAAGCGGAGCTGCTGCAAACACACCGGCAACAGCGGGGAAACCCGGAAACTGACGAAGTACAGTAACAGAATGACCTGATTGAGGTGCCTGTCCCGATTGAGGCACCTATCCCGCAGCAGCCGACCCCCACGCTCAGAAGAAGTGTGCGCATCTCAAACAAACCCATTACCAAGCATTATACACCTAAAAAGAAGAAAAAAAATGGGCAAATCCCCAAAGTCAGCGGCCTCTTCGCCTCACATGGATCAGGCACGCCGCGCAGCCTTGCTTGGCATGCTGGAAGATGAACAACTCACCAACCACCCTCTGGATGCGGCTACGGCGGACGAAGTGGATACCCACTATGGCATCGGATCTAGAAAAGAACTTTTTAAGACCAATAGAGACTCCAACAAACTAACCACCCCAAAGAAGAAGGGAGAAGTATGAGGGAGTGCTGCCTCTAAACACAAGGGGAAAGAAAAAATGGGGGATAATGAAGAGGAATCGGTTTTAGGTGCTTTTGATTTCGATAGTGCTGATGACTTCTCTGATGAGGAGGGTCAGGGGGACGGGTATTATTAGGACTCTTAGTTAGGGGTTGAGTAACCTTGCTAGTGTTTAATTTTGGCTTTTTTTTGTGATTGTAACACATCAAGTGCTTTTGTTCACTCCCCCAATGATTAATCAATTTAAATTCTCTATGTCCTTCTTAAATTGGAATGTGCGCGGGTTGGGTGACCTTAAAAAATGTGCTGTTATTAAAGATTTAGCGTGTGATTTTAATCCATATTTAATTTGCTATCAAGAGACTAAGTGGAGCGAATGCTCTATTTTCGGCAAGGCAGGTGTGCCCACCAAAAATTAGAGAATTCGTGGCCCTTAATGCGAATGGTTCTAGAGGAGGAATATTACTCGCGTGGAGTAATTTATTCACCCTTCTAGACTCCATTATTCTTAATTACACGATCACAGTGGTGATCAAAAGAGGAGAATTTACTTTTATGTGTACAGGAGCTTATGGACCGCAGGAAGATAGCAACAAAAGACTATTCCTTGGTGAACTGGCATCCATCAGGAACAGGAATGACCTACCGTGGATCCTTCTGGGGGACTTCAATCTCTTAAGATGTCCGGAGGATACCACATCGCGCATGATCAACTTAGGAACGATACAGGACTTCAACTCCTTCGTCGACGAATCTGGACTTGTCGAAGTAGACCTGCAGGGGAGATCATTCACTTGGTCAAACAAGAGACCGAACCCCACATTCTTCAAACTGGACCGAGCCTTCCTTTTCCATCATTGGAATGACATCGGTTCCTCCTACGACCTGCACGATCAACCAGCTACAGCCTCAGACCACATCCCGTTTATCCTAACCTTGTCCCCGCACACACAACCGTCAAGGAGACTGTTCAGGTTCGAAACTTTCTGGCTCAAATATGACGACATCCGACAAATCGTACAGAGAGCTTGGACATTGGTACAGGGAGTAACCGACCTACAGCTCAGAATTCAGCAGAAGATCTATGCTGTGCAGCGCCACCTCAGGCGATGGGCACGAGTTAAATTCAACAGGAGGGAGACGTACCTTTCGAATTCAGGCTCCGAATTAGACTACGAGAACACATCTTTCTCCTAGCGACTGACAGAGAAGCGAGATAGAAGCAACGATCTGGTTGCACATGGCTCAAATTAGGAGACAACAATACCAAATACTTCCATGCAGTGACCAACAGGAGGAAAAACAAGAATACTATCATCTCGGCAGTCGACCAGAATGGTGACCGGATACCTCCTCAACATTTGCCTGCTCATATACGCCGCCACTATATAAATATAATGGGACGAAGGAAGAGCCACTACTATCCTTTTGACCTAACGGGCAAGATTGGCCCGAACTACAACAATGACCTAAGCGGCCTGGATGGCCCTGTGACGGACGAGGAGATCTTCAATGCAATACGGGCCATGCCTAACGGAAAGACGAGTGGGTCGGATGGCTTGCCTATAGAATTTTACAAATCTTTCTGGGATATCGTTAAGGATGAGGTTGTTGCCTTTGTGCAAAAAAGCATGACCAACCAGGTCCACCTGGGCCGTCTTAACCGAGCCGTAATCACTCTAATCCCTAAAAAACAAAACCCGGAATCAGTGTCTGATTACAGGCCCATCAGTGTGATTAATACCATCCTGAAGATTGTCACTAAGGTCATGTCCATTAGATTGCAACCACATCTCAACAAACTGGTCGAACAGAACCAGACAGCTTTTGTAAGGGGCCGTTCCCTGATGGAATTCTTTCTGGCGGCGAGAGAGTTCCTGGGGTTCTGCCACAGAAGGAGGCTACCGGCGATACTGTACAAGGTGGATTTCGCGAAAGCCTTTGACACGGTCGACTGGTGCTTCCTAGTCAACATGCTAATCGAAAGGGGATTTCTGCCAAACTGGACTTCGGCAGTTCTAGTAATCCTGAACACCTCAACATCAACGGTGAAGGTCAACAGCACCCAAACAAGATACTTTAAATATAAGCGAGGTCTGCGACAGGGGGACCCCCTCTCCCCTATGCTTTTTATTATGGTGGCCGATTCTCTCACAAGACTCCTGAAAAATGTCCGCCCAACCATGCCGCAACCAATTTTTCTGTTACCAGAGATAATACAGTTTGCGGATGACACCATCATCATCACGGAGGCACACCCCGCAACACTGCGAATCATAACTAGGGTCCTCCGAGCATACTCGGGAATGACGGGCCTGCGGATAAACAGGGATAAGAGCACTTTCATTCCGGTGGCCATTCCGGGACCTCTCATCCCAACAATTCAAGAGATCCTAGGATCACCCCCGTCTAACTTATCGATTAAGTACCTAGGCCTCCCCCTAACGGTCACCAAACCAAGAAAGGTTCTTTTCGATCCAATGCTTCGAGCAATCAGACAGAGGCTACAGGGATGGTCTGCTAATTTCTTATCATATGGGGGAAGAGTGGTCCTAATTAAGTCGGTCCTATCGGCCATTCCACTCCACTACATGCAGGAATTGCGAATACCAAAAGGCGTACTCAAACACATCGACCAAATGAGGAGGAGCTTCTTATGGAAATGGGTGATATATGCAGGGGTATTAATTGTATGGTCAATTGGAAGACGGTGTGCTCCTTAAAATCCAAAGGGAGACTAGGAATCATAGATCTGGGGTGTCAAAATGAGGCCCTGTTGACCAAGTGGGTATGGCTGATTGCTAGTAAACCGGATTCACTGTGGCCTGTGGCAATAAGAAGACTGCATAACATCACATCCCCAGAACACTTACTGACTGCCCGCATTCTTTCTTCATCGCCGAATTTTCCAAGCAACTACCTTTCTTTTGAGTGTCCACCGAGACAATAGATCGCATTTACTGGCGTTGGACGCCTGAAGGGAACTTCTCATGTGCCTCTGCGTACAGATTCATGCACGACAGGGGCTTCGTGTGCAAATTCCACACACCACTGTGGAAGATACGAGCACCCACAAAGGTCAAAAATTTTATATGGCTCATGCTGGCAAATAGAATACTCACACAGGAAATATTAACTGTCAGGGGGTGCAACGTACAACAGGGCTACCATTTATGCAACTCCACGGAGCGAGAAACAAGGGACCATTTACTATGGGAGTGCCCATTCGCGGTTACCTTCTGGACAGGGTTGCGAAACAATTTCAACCTGGGGCCAACCACGGCCCAGAACATCATCCAGGCATGGACTCGGGGCAGATCATCCATATCGCCCCGTGTTAAGTGTCTATGGGCAGATCATCCCTATCATTAATCAGTATACACTTAACACGGGGCGATAGGGATGATCTGCCCCGAGTCCATGCCTGGATGATGTTCTGGGCCATGGTTGGGCCCAGGTTGAAATTGTTTCGCAACCAGGTTGAAATTTGGAGAGAAAGAAACAAGAGACTCATCCAAATGGTTGGCCGTGGTTGGCCGGGGTGTGGACCATTTGGAGAGAAAGAAACAAGAGACTCTTCTCGGATAATAGAAGACCGGTGTGTATACTGATTAATGATACAATCTTGGATATCAACTTTTGGGCTCAGCGGTAACCGTCGGAGGGTCGGGGATATGAGGGCTCTGAGTTTTGTAAAATGATTGTGGCAATTACTGCTAGCTAGATTAATTTTAACTACAAGTAGGGCCTGATGTAAATAACTTTTTCTTAATTAATATATTGTCGCCAGTCTTGCTGACCGACCATCAAAAAAAAACTTGAGATTCAGACTCCGTTAAAGGCCAGCCCAAAGTAGAATAAAATAAGGTCATTAATATGATCACGGCCAAAAAGACAATTCAGGGCTCGGACCCTTCGTGGGGCCTGTCCGAGACCAAAAGCAACTCGGGACTCGGACCCCCTAGCGGGGCCAGCCCGGGACAAAGAGTAGACTCGGAGCTCGGACCCCTTCGAGGGCTAGCTCGAGACCAAGAGCAGTTCAGTACTTTGGTCCGCCTCGCGGAACCAACCCGAGACCAGATAGGACGAGGCCCGCAGACCAGCTACCTGCTAGCCTGGCAAGAACTAAGCTGGCTTCGCTCCATCAATCTGGAACAATCCGGCCCATGAAGTCAAGTTGGGTCCTCACTTATGAGGCCCAGTCCAACTTCGACTTCGCGTCACCACCAATTATGTGATTGTCACCGCCAATTAGCGGGCACTACTGCTCTTATGCGAACTCCCTAACTGTTTTGACAAGACGTCTCAACGGTCCGGGCCCCCTATTTAAGGCGGGGAATTCCCGGTAACAGGGATCGCGTTTTTCCGTAATACAGGGTATTGTAGAGGTTAGAGCACAAATACCCTCAAACCTTTCTCATTCTTCTAAATCTCGGCCCGTCAACAAAAGAACGAGGCGAGCTCATTTCACACTCCCCGAACTTAATTCTCGTACGACCTGCCCCCCAGGGACAGGACGTATCATCTCCCAAAGGGAAATTAGATATATGATGTAGAGAAGATAACCTTTGAAAGAAGAGTAAGGCCATGGTAATAGAATTCACATCATCTCCGCTACAGTAATAGGGAATCTTTTAGAATTAGTGGATAAGGAGCTTTCTTTTTAACTTGGCACGAATCTCAAATCCCAATAATACTGCCCCTGAGCTAGTCTGAATCTCAAAACGGTTCGGAATAAATCTCAAACCGTAAAGTGAGGGAATCTTTTACAGTACCTGGAATGATACTTTACATGGTAATATGCATATTGCGATCGTCCGTACAAAGAATCTGTTTCTCTATTTTCAATTCTCAAATCAGGACCGTTAAAATGATCTCCATTCAAAAATTTACTTGAAGACTAAATTTTACATTTTTTAAAATCTTCTTCAGATAAGTAGATCTAAGAATTCTTGACAAAACAATAATTTTCTACTATTTAAAAAAATTGTAATTTTTTTTAAAATAATATAAAATTTGATTTCCGTGAACATTGTCATATAAAAACCTATATTTAACAATTCATATCAACTATTTGAAGTTTAAATAGAAATATAGATCGGTAACAAAATACTAGTATCGTGCATGTGTGTTGCAACAGAAATATATTATAAGAGCACAAAAAGAAATTCATATAAAATAACATATTTTTATAAAAAAGGTTAGACTAAATAACAAATAACTCCTTAAATAACATATTAAATAACATCTACATGTAAATAATACCGAAATTTTTAAAAATATTCTTGCCCAAAAAATAATAAACCACAAAATCTAAAAAATTTCATATTTAACATGTCTGCAACGTGAAATTGCGGACAGATGTCCATAACTTCACGTTACAGACAACTACTTTTTTTCTCATCACAACATGTGTCTCTCACCTCACATTGTGGACAACTGAAAAAATTGTGGGGCCCCAATTTTGTCTAACCAATCAAAATGAAGTCAGTGGTCAAAGTTGGTTTGAAAAAAAGGTGGTGTCCGCATTCTGCAACTTCAAGTTGTGAATGTGCTAAATATAGAATTTTCAAAAAATGGTGGTCTTTTTATTTTTAATTTTTGGAGCAGTGTTATAATTAAAAATTTCGGTAAATAATATTCATTCTATGACATATATGTTTTGTTTTTTATCTTTTTGACATATTTTTATAAAATAATCTCATACAAAATAACATATTAAATGACAAATAACATTCTTTATATGATATAAAAAATAAAAATAAATAAAGACATGACCAATCAATTAAAAATTTTCTTAAATAACATTTAAAAAATAGAAAGAAATCATGACTAATCAGAAATATAATACAATTTGCATGTAGCGAGTATATGCATGTCTAACTAAATTTGAACTTCTACACCTTAAAAAACATAAAAAATATACATAGAATCATAAAAAAGCAAATTATTTGATTGGAGTGATGATATTTAATATGAAATTTCATCTTTTAATCACAGTCATTGGCGAATCAGGACATCTACGTGCTTAATATAAGAATGAAGATAAGAGATAAGACAGAATTTGGTGTACTTTGCCTTTACAAAATTTCAGCTGTAAATTAACCTTCTCGATATAGAGAAGTGCTAAATAACCAAATTAATCTTTCCATTAATTTCTTTATAATCTATCTGAAAACTTAAATTATCCAAATTCGTATTTTCTTATTTCTTCATGCAGAGCTTTGAAAGATCTTGAACAATATCAGAGGGGCTATCCACTTTGGCAAGATATTTGTTAACGGAACTCTGAAAAAAAAAGGATCATAATTGAAGGGAAACAACACAGAACAGTGTATTCTGGAATCAAATGAAAATTAAACCTGAAATAAGCACAAAACTTAAAATGAATAAAAAGATGAAAACAGATTTATACAAAGAAGTGACTAAACTTCTGTAGTTCAACTGCTAGGTAAAAATAAATAAATATGTTTGAACCAAAAATTTCTCCAAAAATTCAGATATAGTGGAAAAAGGATAAAAAGAGTAATCAGTATGGAATGAGGCTACTGTGATATTTATAGTGCATATTGGTTCGTATTAGGGGTGGTAAAAAAGCTGGTGGCTCGCTCAAATCTGGTTCGACAACGAGCGAGTCACTTTTTTAGCTCGAATTATAATGTTGGCTTGCTTATTTTCAAACGAGCCAGCCACGAGCTACATCTAACTCAGCTCATTGCTTGCCGGGTGGCAAAAAAACAAGCAACTCATGGCTCGCTCGGAAAAAAACTCGCTCATGTCTGACTCGGTCTGAAAACGAGCGAGCCACGAACCACTTTTTTATCTCAAACTCCAATATTGACTCGCTTGTTTTGAAAATGAACAAGTCACAAGCTATATCTAACTCAGCTCGTTGCCAGCCCTAGTACGTACCATGAATCCATTCATTATTATTCAAAAAGTCGTGTCAAACCGCTCGACATAATCCCTTCCCAAATAAAAGTATATTTGAAAACCAAATTTAACAATTTTTAGAAATTATTATAAAAAAAAAAAGTGTTACAAAAGGATGTTGAATCAAAATATTATGTTATCTAATTATAAATTATATTGTTCTCACTACAGTACAGTGTGTGGGCATTTAAGTAGCATGAATTAAATTAACTAACAAAATATATAGACATACATAAAACTATTATAAATATATTTTAACAAAATTGTATATATTATATCTCATGTGAATGTGATACTTATGTCTGTTGTTTTCTCAATGATTTATGAGGGTAACAATAGGTGTGCATAAAAGTTTTGGAGTTCTGATACAAAGAACCGCTTACAAATTAAGAGCAAAAACGCGTCTCTCGCTTGAGTTGTAAATAAATTAAAGTCTTCAACAATCCGGTTGAAATTACTAATATCAACAAAATATTTATGTTGACTCCTCCTTTGTTCCAATTAATTTATAATATAAACTAATGCTCTCCTCTCTTCTTTTTAATTAAAAATATTGTCATGAAATGCTATAATAATGCATATGCAAACTGCAAAATATGTCATCAATACTTTCAATTAAAAAATATGTTGAGAGTAACTAGCTAGCTAGCTTGAATTGAAACTAATATATCGTCCACATACTTTCAATTGAAATGTCATCACTAGTAAATAATTGATGAGCTCGATTGACCTCACTTAAATTATGAAAATGTATCAATAACATGAATTTTGATTATTTTTTAAGAGATTTATAAATCTCACCGAATATATAAACTTTCTTTTGTCCTTGAGTGGTAGTTGCTATTAGCAATTTAACTGAAGATGTTATGCACTTCTTATCAGCATAAACTACTAAAAAGTGTCTCATTATTTCTCCATATTTTTTTTTTCACATGCTTTTTTGATCAATATGTATCATCCTTCTTCATCTCCTCTAGGTCTTGCAGATTATCTGAAAATAAAGAAAAGAAAGATCTATATGATATCTGTTCTAATATCGAAGGCAAAAGTTTAGTTTAGGTATAACAAATTGGGTCCTTGCTAAAATTTAATCTAAAAATAACCCAACAGACATTGGGGATTAATTAGGATGCAAATATGAGTAGGTTGTGCATTTGTAATAGGATTCTAATAACAAGTGCTTGTATAATATAACGTTGGAGTTATATGTAAAATAATTATATGTTGTATATATGTTGTTAATTTTATGTTCAATTAAAAGTGATCATTGTAGTTTAATATATTGAGTATTAATTAATGGGTCATATACTCATATAGAGTGCATATCTTTAATATGTAGACATTGAGATGCAATTTTTCATAATAATGATGAGTTAAATTGAAAATTACAAATGACAATAAATTTGGTCTCTATAATACAATGTGAACTCTTGTTATTCCATTAGACAAGTGTGTGAGAAACTCTGGAGAAACCACATGAAAGAACCAAATTGATGGTGTTCCCATGCACAAGGGAGATATGGATTCATGTATGTTTTTGCATATTCATTTTTTATATTCAACACAGAAGATCTTGAATCATCAGATGACAACGATTTTTTATCTACCCCAACAAAGATATCATTTGAAACAAAATTGAGCTTTATATCCTCAAGTTGTAAATTTTGATCCAATTCTGCAGATCCGCTAGCTATTGTTACCACAATATCAGCAAATCAACCCATTACCCACAATTGGAAAAAAAAAAAAAAAAGGGCAGAATTGGTGCATTTTGCCCTTACAAAATTTCAGCTATAAATCACCTAGCCTTCTCGATATAGAGAAGAGCTATAATATTTCTATGGATTTCTGTATAAGCTAACTGAAAACTTAAAATTATATAAATCTGTGTTTTATCAATCCTTCATGCAGAGCTTTGAAAGATCTTCAGCAATTTCTGAGGGGTTATCCACTTTGGCAAGAAATTTGTCACCGGATTGCATGCATTCACTTTTCTTAACGGAACTCTGAAATAAATTTAAAAAAAAAAATCTTGGAAACAAGTAAATAATAAGCACAGTACTTCAAAAAAAAAAGACAGATTCATACAAAGAAGTGATTTAACTTATATAGTTCGAAAAAGGATAAAAGAGTTATCAGCAAGTAAAAAATGAGGCTATGGTGTTATGCATAGCGTAGACCGGTCCGTACTAAGAACTCATATCTCCTGTTTTAAAGTTCAAACAAACAATCTAAACCGCTCAACATGATCTTCACATGAAAATGTATTTGAAGACCAAACTTTACAATTTTTAGAATTTTTTTACTATCTTTAGATCATGTGATTTTCTACATATCTAAAAATATTCTGTAAAACGTAAAATTTGGCCTCTAAATATATTTTCATTAAGCGGTTTAATTCGATTGTTTGGACTTTGACAACGAGATACGGATCCATAGTACGGACCAATATACGCTATGTATAGTACCGTGGCCTCACTCTAAGTAAACTTAAGTTGAAAGGGAAAGAAACCAAAACCTCTGAATTGAGTTGCATCTCTTGCACTGCCTGGCATAGATTGTCCTGACTATCCTCCATTATTTGTCTACAGTTTCTAGAAAGTGGCAACTTAACCCTCCTCCTATGCCTCTTGTTGATAAAAGACCTTTAAGAATTGCAAAATTCAACCAAGTTAGAATAAGGTGATGACAACTAGTGTGGTGAAAGATTGAACAAAAGAGTGCCATAATTTTGTTTTAAAAAGAGTAGAATTGCTCACATGTGCATTAATGTTTGCGTCGTTTTACGAACTGTTGAGGTAAGATGAAGATATCTACCTAGATCCTCTAACTTCTGATGACAGACTTTTCTCTTTTGGATTTGTATCTTCCTGTTAAAGTGAAGAAAAAGAGAAAAAAAGTTCTCTAATCAGATCAGAAAAAAAAAACAGAGAGAGATTAAAAGGGTGAGGTTGTACTATTTATAACGCATATTGATCTGTACTATGGATCAATATCTCCATTTTCAAAGTTCAAACAACAAACCTAAACTAAACAAGATCTCCATATGAAAATGTATTTGTGGATCAAATTTTATAGTTTTATAATTTTTTAACTATTATTTTACATAAGTAGAACATCACCTCACCTTTTGAACAATTTACCTATTTAAAAAAAAGTAAATAAATTCTAAAAAATGTAAACTTTAGTCTGCAAGTATATTTTCATATGAATATTACATTGAACAGTTGCCATCGACCTTTTGAACTCTGAAAACAAAAATATTAATCCGTACATAATACCATAGCCTAACTCGAGATTAAAATATTTAATTGATATTTGAGGGGGGAGGAGAAGACAATACTTTCTCAAGTTATTAAGCTGCATAGTGCGTTCCATGTAATCTCTGCACAGTTCATTGAAGAATTCATTCATTCTTTCAACTGGAGCAAGAAATATGTCATCCTGTATGATTACAAATAAAGTAAATATTCTTTTAATTAAAAATAAAGTTTGTATTTCAAGATAAAGGAACGGAAAAAAAAGGTTTTGAGAGTTAAATCCATTTAAAAACAAATTAGAATAAACGGATGGCCTTCAATTTTATCACTCAAATATCGAGTTCATGATGAAAGAAGGATGAAAGAAGCATGAAGAAGATTCACCATGAATAGAGAAGTACACGCTTCATTTGGGGCACGATTGATATCTCTCGCCGCCATCAAGGGCTTCTGTAGCTCAACTGCTGAAACCGGCATGTCCAAACAAATTCGACAAATAGGCTGGCTGTCTGATAAACCAATCGCCATGATATAATACCTAATTGTAAATGCAAGAACCACCTGCTATTGATTCCTGATTGGCAGATTGCTCCTTTCAAGGAATGACTTGATTGCTTTGTTCTTCGAAATATATAAACAGTTTTAAAAATAATTAGCTATTTTTAAGGGAACACAATGATATAAATGGCATGCGCTTGATTTAGGAGGATAGAAATAGCACTCCTATGTATAATATATATTCTCAGACCTTTGATATTTTTAGGAGGGGGGGGAGAGAAGGGAAGAGGCGGTAGATTGCATTAAATTTGTTGGTTCTACTTCTACCTGAGGGGAAGCAGATCAAAACTCCAAATCTATTCCTTAAAATGTGACGATCTGAGTCGTACATCTTTCATCAGACGAATCCCCTACCTTGCCACCATTTCCTGTTTTCTCTGCTTTTGCTTTTAATTTACAATTGTTGCAACTTGTAAATTGCAATGCTGGCCGTTACGTGCGGCTCAAGCAAAACTCGTTCAAGTCATCATGGGCCGATTCCAACCGAAAGGGTTCACCTTAAAAAGATAGGCCTCGCTAATTTCGGCCTCTAAAAAGCCCAATTACAGTCTAATAATTACAGCCCAATCATCAGACCAGGATATCATGCAAAACTTTCTTTTATATGCACAAGGAATAATTGCCAAAGAAAATGAAAAATAAAATATATATATCACAAACACCACAAAAGGAAAATTATCAGTTTTTTTTTTTTTTTTTTTCTCTTTTTCTTGCAAGTCTTCTCACATCTAAAACAAACCACATCATATAGTCTTAGTACACAAGTTCCAACATAGGTCAGGAAATTCAGATATCCTATTTATTTTTGAAAGATATTCTCCAATTGACATCAGAAAAAATCTCCAAGAAATCACTTGTGAGAGGGCACATCTTTAATAATCGTCACTGGGCATGTAGCATTTGTGAGAACATAGTTTGACACGCCTCCAAGCAAAATCCTGCATATAATACAAAGGGGACCAAGATCAGAATGACACTGACGTAATAGATAAACATGGAGTAAATACAAAGTGGTCCTTCAAGTATTCCTTATTTCTCATTTTGGATTAATCATTGAACTTTCAAATAAATACCAAATTGGTCCTGCTATTATTGGTTGAAGTTAAATGTCAATTCACGTTAGATCCGTGTTATGAATCTTATGATAACTTTTAAGAATATAGATGTACGTAAATAATTTGCAACTAATTTATAATGACTGATGTATCAATGCCATGTATCCATTTAATAATCATATTAGTATCCATGACAACTACATCAACATTATTTCCAATTACAAATTGACACAGATATTTTTCTTTTACAAAAACAATATGATAAAAATGGAAATTTTCTAAAAAAAGAAGAAGATAAAAATGGAAAATTTAAGGATAAAAAAATAGTACTTTTACAACTTTAAAAAACAGCGATAAATTAGTGATATTTTAAGTACCATTTGCGCAACTTATTCATAAAGACATGATCAAAATGAATACACTGATGAAATAATATTGTAGTAATACTACAAATAGAAGGCATTAGAGAGGCCAGTGATATTAAGTTTGAATCCTTTTGGTAAACAACTTGTTCATTTATCATCCTTCTGATAACAACATTATTAATTTTACCGGGTCAAAGTTGTTCTCTATTGCAAATTAATGTCAAGAATGTTTCATTTTAGACACCACCTTAATATTCACTATTTTAGATTGAAGATTGAAGAATTATCCACTGTTTCAAACAATAATATATATTTTTTTTAATCAAGAATCTCGTTAACTCCAACATCCATTTGTTCTGTTAGATATTTCTTGTGGAAATTGAACCTACATCTTCCCATAGAAAGGCGAGGCTCATTCACTAAATTTCTTCACGACAAAAAAGAAGTTATGGGTATATAGTCATTCTCTTTCAGAAGATTAATAGTATTAGTAGATATCATGGAAATCGGGGGCTCTTTTCAAAATTGGAAGTTTATGAGCTGACAGTAAAAATGGAATTTGGGGTTAACTGCATGACTAAATTTACAGGGTCTGTGAAACTGTGATGCTCCCAAAGTATTATGTCAACCGAAACATTTTCTTCTTCCAAAAAGACGCAATTCTACCAGCTAATTTTTGTATTAGCAATTCTGCAGTTTAATGATTAACCCCAAAATAAATAAATCCCTTTATTACACCCCCCTTGAAAACTAATTCATTGTTCTATAAATTATCCCTTTCCTAATGGATAACACTGTACAGAGCAATCCATCGCGCAAAATCAACTGGCACTTTCTAATTTTGTTCTTAATCAACTTGTACAGAGAAATTAACAGCAAACACCAAAACCTAAATTCTTTTTTTTATTAAAATATTTAAACTAATTATTCAAAAAATAAGAATTACCTCTGGAGCGAACTGAGACCTCTGCTCCCCATGACAATCGAATCGAGCTGTAAATCCTCCACAGACTGACACAGCTTATCCCTTGCATCACCCCAGTACAGCTTAGTCACAACATTCACCTATTTATTTTTATTTCGTACAAAATTAAAATAAAGACGTAGATCGCCACAAAAGATATAATTTGGGAGGGAAAGGGGATCGATCTATTGATCTAGCTACCTCTTTCTGACGGGAGACAGTGTCAAGCATGTGTCAAGCA